>VXAX01000921.1:8758-410783 GCA_013399835.1 Leptocoma aspasia | reverse complement strand
ACCATGAACCCAAATATCTTCTTTCAAGTAAAAACTCTTTGGTTAAGACATTTTATAGCTCTGGATTTCNGTAAAAACTCTTTGGTTAAGACATTTTATAGCTCTGGATTTCTTTTTTAAACACTTTACCTGTAATCCTTTGACTTCGTCTATTATGCTGCAATTAAAAAAAAAAAAAAGTCAGAATAACCTAAGAAGAGCAAAATAATTTTAACTACTGCCTTTATTTACTTTGGTACAGCCCACAACTACATAACCATTTGATTTCCTCAGGTTTTCCATGGCCTGACCAGAAAAGCCACAAGTTCCTAGGAAAACGTACCTGATCATTCACTTTTTCCCTTACTGTTGCTGCTAAAAATCACTGCAAGAACATACCTTGGCTCACATAAGAAGCTAAGACAGAGAATTTATCTTACAGTCTTTCATGGATTTGGTCGGGAAACTTGTGCAGCAATGCTTAGTAGACTGTCCTCGAGGTATCACCAGGAGTGGAAAGGGAACCATAAATACATAAATACAACTTCTTTTGGTCTACAATAAATCCACTCTTATTCCCTTGGAATTTCATTCCTCATGCCCTCACTCTGTGGGGTTCAGAACAGCTTCTGTAGTAACTAACAAGGCACACCATACAGGCCAGGGTTTACCTGAAACACTGACTGTGAGATTGAAAAGATTCTTGTATTAATTTGGCATTATTTTACAGGGAAAAATAAAAAAATAAATGAAAGATGAAACCACAAAGCCCTGTGGAACTGAGCAGCTGATTACCTGAACAAAGATTAATTGATTCAATGCATTAACTTCACTGAAAACATCCTGATGAGTTCCAAAAATACACATTCCCAGCGGATGGCAATTTAAAAAAAATTCTTCCGGTTCACAAGCGGTGCTAACCACTGATAAGTGGTCACTGATTTGAGTCTAATGCATCTGAAAATCTTAAACTATCCTAAAAGTATTTTAAAGCAGATGTTGAGCACATTAATACTTCTGAAAATATTATATGGCACAGCAAGATTAGAATATAACCCTATCTATCTATCCATCCATACATAAATATTGCTGCATTTTGGCTGCATGGCAGGATTGTATTATTAAATACCTTAAGTATTTCCTTTTTCCATTTTTTAGCATCCTTCCTTGACACTCCCTCCCATCGTTTTGCTCCTAGACAAAACAAAGTAACAATATCACCACATAGTTTCTTATAACACCATTTGTACTGAATATCACGCTAACAAACATTTAGAAACAACATATTACAGAATAATACAGCATTAGCAAATCTGAACTGTCTCCACTATGTTTGCTGAAATAAAAAATTAGAGGAAAACAAACCAGGAGAATATGGTAATTCAATTTAATTGAGAAGTCAAGCAAGGCAAAAATAATAATCACCATGCTGAGTCAAACATGACTGAGCTAAAATCCAAAGAGCATTACAGCCCCGTATGCTACCAAGAGGGGAAAAAAGCAAATGCTTTTGGTTTCTAGATTTTAGTTGGTGAATGCAGACTCCACGGTATCTGAGGTTAGCTAACGCCATAATTAAGGCTCTACGGGACTGAGATCTATATTCATTCCATACTGGTGAGAGGTCACTAACCCAAAAGCATAACCAAACCTTTACAAATGCAAATCTGTCTATTACAGTACTCTATGGATGTTTCCTCCCTCTCCCAATGGATAATGTATATGAAATGTAAGCCTGCCAGTCTGTAAATACCTCTGGTGCACAACTGGTACTTCCCCAATCTGTCCAGTAAGTTGCAAGAACTGATATGGCAATTTGTGTATGTGGTAGTTTTTATAGGGCTTGATTTTTGGTGAAGAGGGAGAAAGCCAGTCACGGAAATGATTTCTGGGAAGAGCTGCTAAAAGCTTCTTCCATGCCTGGCAAAACTAATCGCTGGCCGGCTCTGAGAACAGGCATGCTGCTGGGCCACTTAGAGCAGCTGGTAATGCCTCTATGTCGATATATTTAAGAACCAGAAAACGGCAAAAAGCTCTCTTTCTCTATGGTCTCCGAGGAGTGGCGAGGGGCCCGGCCGGTCCCTTTCCCGGCACAGCCCGCAGGGCCACGCTGCCGGGGGCCATCCTGGTGCTGTGAACTTCGCTAATAACTACTGCCTTGCCTAAAATGGAGCATGCAATAGACTAAAAGTGCACATAGGAGTAAACTCATGGTATTATACCACAGTCTACTTATGAAATGTCATACCTTAGTGAATAAAATCGAGTATCTGTCACACTTAAATATTCGGCAGCTGCCAACACTTGATTGATTTACTAAGTCTAAACATACAGTATGTAAACATTGTAGTTTTAAGGAGTTCTTACCTTCCGGTGTATAGTAAGTGAGAGTATCCATGGAAACAAGTATGTCATCTTCAAAAGGATAATTATACTAAATAAAAAGAAGCATTAAATATTAGAACGAACGATCAAAGCAATGTCTTTAACGTCTGTTTTACATCTTGATTTTAGGACAACTTTTTGGTTTATCATAAACATGAAATTATCGGTACGTTGTTTTATTGGCCAAAACTAGTAGTCAGCAATCTGGAAATATTATTTCCTGGCGGAAACTGGTGTATTTTAAGCATGTGTGCAAGCCATTCAACCTAAGGCGTAAGCCAGCCAGTGCCATACATAGCTCCAGAGCGTTTTCACAAGCAGTTAAGTCGGACTCTTACAGCTTCACCCAAACTTCCGCCGTAGTAACTAAAAGCAGCCCCCAGCTAAGACGAACAGCTCATGACACGTAAAAATATCCAATGTGCCAGTAGCCGAGAAAAACCCTTCTAGAGCCAGATTTAGCCGGATGGCAGCACAAAACATCTCCCGAACGGGAAAGGCCGCATCCTGGGATAAACGGGTGTATCTGTGCACGGAGGAGGACTACTCCCACACCTTAAACACAAAACGGCTCTCAAGGGAGAAGGATTCAGGGAGGGCGACCCCCACGTCCCGTGGTTTTATTGAAAACCCCCCGTCTAGCGCAAGCCGGGCTTAAGGACACTATCAAGTCAGCTCGCACTTGGCAGTCCCGGGTGTCCGTTTCGTGGCTGTGTTCCGGGAGCTGGCTCAGCACAGACGGCACGGCCGCTCTCAGTCCCCGCCTCCCCCCCCGCCTCAGGACGGCGCCCGGAATCCGCGGCCATCCCGGTCCCATAGCTCACCTGCTCCATGATGCGTTTCATGGAGGCCACGAAGCGGGCGTTGCTGCGCCGCAGCCCGTCCCGCAGAGCCGCATCCCGCTCCATGGCGCGGGCCGTTCCCACCGCCAGGCGCCCGCCGCTCGCACACCGCGCCCGGCCCTTCCCGCCCCGATTCAAACCGCGCGCCGCCCCCCCCTCGCCGCCTTCGATTGGTTGTTGTTCAAACCAGTTCTGGCGCGATAGCCAATCCAAGTCTGCGGTGGGCGGCCTTTGTAGTCTGATTGGCTGCTGGCGCTGCTGAGCCCCGATCACCCCGCCCCCAAGTCCTGGCTTTGGGCGCCAAGCCAGGCGCGCCGCGGGGTCGCAGTTTCGCCTGGCACGCGCGGCTGGCTGCGCGTTCCCATTGGCTGCGGCGCGGAGCGCTGCCTGTGCGCGAGGCCCGTGTCCCTGTGGCGGGGCGCGCCGATGGAGGCGCCTCGGGGCTCTGCCCGGCCTGGGCACCCCCTGGCAGAGATTCAGAGAGCCTCGTGTCGCTGTCGGATTCGGCACAGACGGCCGGAGCAGTCGGGGCTGGGGAATTTGGTGTTCAATGGTTGGCAGTCACACCCCCCCCCAGTCCCTCTCCAGCTGGTCCCCGAAGGCTGCAGGCTGGAGGCCTCTGGGCAGGAGTGGAACTGGCAAAGCCAAAGTACCTCAAATTCCCTGGAACCTCCTATTACAAAAACATTTGCCATTTTGGTAATGTAAAGACAGATGCATTTTTGTAATCCCTTATTGTTTAAAGCTGATCTGTATTTACTTACTTATTATTCAGTTGTATTAAATTTTATTTTTTAAAGTGTAGGACTTCAGAAAAATACATCTTTGATCCACACTTAAGCATTCTTACTAGTATGATTGTGAAGTTTTCACAGCTGACAAGTTCTGCACTAAAGCTTTACCCTGTTTCTGGCAGGTCTTACCGTTTTTCTGGTTTTTCATTAAGGTCTTACCGTTTTTCAGGGTATGATTTTTCTGCCACCTCTGCATGAAATACTGCTTCTATAGATAAAATAGGTAATTCAGGCAGGTGATTAATAAAGTAATGGCTTATTAAGTGGTGGTGGATATTAATATGCTTTTTTTGTAATAGTATGACTTCTAAGTTTAAAACACACCCGAGAAAAACACACCCTTGCCTGCAGGGGCAAGCTGACCACAGAAAGCTCCCATTTGCANAGGGGCTTGGGTCTACGATTGCCCGCATCAACTCGGTGCTTTTCCTATCGATTGTGGCTATCGCGGCCGAAATTCTCGGTCACGAAAATAAAAATTTTTTTTTGTCAATTAAAATTGGCTCTATCT
The DNA here is from genome assembly GCA_013399835.1 of Leptocoma aspasia. Classification (NCBI taxonomy): domain Eukaryota; kingdom Metazoa; phylum Chordata; class Aves; order Passeriformes; family Nectariniidae; genus Leptocoma; species Leptocoma aspasia. The sequence goes on along the minus strand of VXAX01000921.1, from coordinate 406,272 downwards.
ATTTTAATTTGGCTTGATCATGGCCTCATTTATAACACTGTGCTCATTGGTTAAATGTGTGTGCTGAGCAAGCCAGCTAGAAGAGTACTGAAGTGTTGATTTCAGCTCACAGGAAGAGAAAAGATGATTGTGGTAATTCCAAGGTGACACAACAGGTCCCACTTCTACATTTGTCACTGTATTTCCACCAGGATGACTGCATGACAAATCATCTTAAAAAAACCCAGAATCTCACTGAGGAACACCTAACTCTATGTTCTTTATTTTCTTGATACACACCTGGGAGTAGATTTGCAGAAGCTCTCAATGTTTTCTCTTCACATTCAGTTTGATGGAAGCTGTGCTTTGAATATATCAAAGCTTATATAAACTTTCTAAGATTTAAAAATAGGGGGGGGAAAAGTGCAACTACCCTGAATAAATTAGAATCTCTGTATCGCAGATTGACAAAATTGATGAGCACTCAGTAATTTGAAGCAAGTCCCTGTAATCTTTCCTTTCCCATTGATAAAGTACACTAGTAATTTCACTCCCTTGAATAGATGAAATATAATTTTTGTGATACTTCCAACATGGTCAGATATTGGGATAGCTTGGAATAGTAGTAGGGATTACATTAGTAGACAAATAAATCTATACATACTCAGGGCAAGCTTTACATGATGTGCAGAGAATGAGACCTGGAGCCCCACATTCAGAGAAGGATAAAAGGAAATAACAGGTAACTAACTATTCAATACTTTCAAAGTGCTAGTCATATGGAAAAAAAATGCATCATAAAGTTGCTTGTGGGGAAAAAAGAAGCATCGGAATATCTCTGGTTTTTCACAGGTGGGTTTAGGGTCATCATGGCCTTCATGGTGGTGTTCTGTGGTCCCCTTGCAGTGCTTTGATAACTTAAGTTTGAAATACAGTGCACACACAGGATGAGATTAATTACTTTCCTCTGACATTTCCTAGCTTAAGACTCACTCACTTCACAGCCTAAATGTCTTTTAATTCCTTAATATGTAATTTTGTACTAGAAATAATAGAAGTAGCCTCTGACTTACTTTATATTTGAGGTAATCATCAACCTAGGAAAACAAGGGTATGATTCAGTTATTTCAGTTTTATCCAGAAGTTACTTTTGTTTGTTTTGAATTCATGGTACACCTCAGTACAGTGACAGCAGCACTCTGCAAAAAATTCCTTCTACCTCCCATACGAGTAAATGAGATTGACATTCAGCAGCTGTACATGAAAACTGTCCTAAACCAGCAGTAACTGGTATATTTGATAAGGTGTAACCAAAAAATTTTAAACTGCATGACCTTAAGAACCACAAAGTCAACAAAGATTAGCTAATGCTTGGGTGAATTTATGTTGACTGCAAAGCAAGATTGTGAATCAAACTGCTGACGAGCTAAAAAAAGTAGCACAATGTTCACTGTTTACTTAGTAATAAGTAAACAGTGAACATTGTGCCATTTTTTGCTGGAAAAGAGAATGTATGAATATGATACAGAAACAGACATTTTAAGAAGAAAACTTCTTTGGTGTCTGTGTAGCACCAGAAGCTCATCCTCTGTTCTGTCCAAGCTCTTCATCTTCTGCCTTTTTGTTGAGTGGGTCTGTGCAGAAATGTTTGACAGAAGAGTTACCTTCAACTATTCTTTAATTAGTTTGACTTGTAGAAAAATAATTTGTGGGTCTGAGTTGAGTGTGCTATTGTTTACTCTGTGGTTTACTGCTATGTGCTATTTTTTTATTCATGGTGTTTATTCATATTTGAAGAGGCCTGTGTCCTCTCCAGCTCATCATTTAATTTGGCTTCAAGCTATATTTTATCCCTTTAATCCATTTATCACTTTAAAAAAAAATAAATCAAAACATCTGTGCTAAGTGATCATTTTTAGTATTCTGCTCCGAACTCTTTCCAGTCAGTCAGTCAGTATCCCTGACATCTGGGCATCTGGAATAATAAATAATTTTCTGAAAGCAACCTCTGAAGAACCATATAAAAAGCAATTTACAACATCTATTTTCTGTAAATGCTGGTCTTCTGATACATCCAAAACATCACATTGACTATTGAAATGACAAACTCCTCTCTTCAGTATATTTCTTCTGGATTGCATGGTGCTCTCTCTCTTTGTACAAGGGAGTATGAAAGCATAAAATAACTGCTCTTTTCCAGAAAGCCTTGCACAGCTCAGCTTGTGTCAAGCCAGTGGATATAATTAGAAATTCAGAGACTGTAAAAAAACACTGAGGAGAGTGGAGGGGGGAGTAGCTGTAGGCATGCAGGAGAGCTGTGGAAAAGGGAAGCGTGAGCATCCCAGGAAAACTCCACAGTGAAAGAGTCAGTGTATCATTCCCTCTGCAAGGAGCCTTGCCTTCCTGGCTCTCTGAGAGGTGGGAGGGAAAGCGCTATTTTACTCCTCCTCGCTTACAACTCCATCCAAAGTCATAAATTAGTTTCTTCACATAAGGCAGTCTCTCCATGAGTGTCTGTTACACAGACAAACATATCCAAACCTCATCATAATTAAACACACCCAAGCACTCCATAACTCTGCTTATATAAAGCATGAAAGAAAAGAAAACAAAAAGACAACCACACTTGGCCATCAGGAAGGCATCAAAAACCTTGCTTGTCAAGTCAAAAATGTTGCTGAGCTTCCAAACACAGTCCTGGGATGTGTAACATTATTTAGGTCCCTATTTCTGAAAGTTGTGTGCAGTCCTGCTGGAAGCAGGCTCTAAGGCTGCACTTACTGGATCCCTTGTTTTCTGAAGGCTTTGTACTGTCCCCAGTTGTCAAGAGCATGTGTAATTTTGTTTGGGAGTAATTTTATTAGTTCCAGTCTAATCATTCCTCTGCCAGAATGGGACTTCACTATTTTCATTTTTTACTCCTGCTCTATTGGATCTGGCTGGGATGAAGCTAACTCTTCATAGCAGCCCTTTGGTGCTAAGTTTTAGATTTGTGGCTAAAGAAAGTGATGTTGGTAAGACAGTAATTGTGTGGCTATTGCTGAACAGTGATTGCAAACACAAGACTTTTGCTTTTTTCCCCACTGTGCTGCTCCTCCCCCACTCCAGTGAGTATGAGTAGGCTGGACCTGTGCAAGAAGTTAGGAGGAGACCCAATAAGACATCTGAACCTGAATTGAGCAAAGGGATGTTCCATGTTGTACAACATTATGCTCAGCAATAAAACCTGGGGTAGAGGAAGAAGAAGAAGAAGATCAGGGTTTTTTTCTTTCATGTTGGCCATTATTTGGAGACTTCTTTTATGGGAAATAGTGAGTCATTGCCTTTGCATCACTTAGTTCTCTTAGGATTGTTTTCCCCCTTCTGTCACTTACTCAAGTGTCTTTATCTCGACTCCTCAGTTTTCTTACATTTTCTCTTCCTGTTCTCTCCCCTCTCCTGGGGTGCATGTGGATGCTTGGCTGCTGGCAGGACTCAACCTGCTGGCAGGTTATTTTTGCTGTATAATCTGGTTATTCCTGAAACCTTCTGATCACTGAAATATGTATGACTGCCAGCTCATTTATAAAGACAGGTCATTTATAAAGCTCATTTATAAANTTTTTCCATCACATGTGGGAATGCAGAAGTGAGAACAAAAGTAATTTTTAATAATTTAGGACTCAGGGTACAAAGCTCAGGAATCTGATCGAATAGAATTGTGTTACCATTGAAGCAAAGGATGAGAATTTCCTTGAAAAGGAATGAGCGATTCTTGTCCCTTTCACTATTCACCACTGTTCTCAGTTTTCAGCATCTGCTGAAACTGTCTGTCTTGACTTTTGCTCCAAACTCTTAACTCTTTCTGGCATTTTGTAGAAGTAGCTTTCTAGCTCCTGCTTGGGTTGGCAAAGAACTGAGTGTCACCAACCTGCTGAACAAATGCCACAACTCAACAGTCACATCATGCCTCTCTTGCATAGGTATCAGGCTGCTTCACAAAACATGGCAAGAATTATTAACCTTGCCTTGATAGACAGAAAACCTAAGGCACAGAGTTAAGTGATTTGCCCAGGGTTGTGCACATGTTGTTGGCACATTGGTGAACAGGCTGTAAGCTCACCCTAAATTCTGGTCTAGCATCCCTCTGCTTGACAGTATTAGCATCTAACTGATCATAACCAATTCCCCTGGGTACTCCCACACACCTCAGTATGGAAGGCTCAGGATCTCCCCCCTGGATGCTGGTCCTCCTGAGGCATGCATGGCTGCTTGTCGTGTCCCTTTCAATCTGCCTTTGAAGGAGAGGAAGCAACCACTGCATCTGACCCCATTTGTTCCTGCCAGCTTGCACAAACTGATGATTGCAGTCGGGTACACTGGAGGTGATATAAAAGCACATTAATCTGTAACAGAGACCACTAAAAGATGTGCTGTAATCATCACTGCTACCTAACCTCTGTCCTGCATGAGCCGATTAAATAGTTTTAAAATGTTTGAACATCGTACTCATTGTGATCAATGTCATTCTGTTGATCAGATCAGTGGGAATGAAGAATAAAACCCCATTTACTGGACAACAAATATTGTTGTCTGTGTTTCTGGAACAGGCCAAAGGCTTATTGAAAAGAATATTGATTGAGCCAAGAAAACATTGGGTAGTTATAAAAGTTTAATCTTACTCTCATTCAAGCCTGCCTTCAGTGCCAGGAATTAAAATTCTCCCATCTCCTGAGGATGGAAGATACATTTCCATAATGTTCTGTAAGCTTCCAATGCTTAGCATCTGTACTGAATGGTGGAATTATTAGTTGCAAGTGATTTAGCTGAGATACACGGTGCTTTCTGCACCACATGTACAAATTACCACAAACAAGCTGTGGTTTCATGAATGTTTCTCATTTGCAATGGTTTAACGAAAAGCTGGGCAAGCCAATGTTAGCCCACAAGGTACTTTTGAAGTGGTCAGAATAAATATTTGGTCTTCATGATTGAACAACATATGCCTGGTCCCTCAAATCAGATGAAATTCCAGTGATTCCTCAGCTAGAGAGGAATCATTACAAGGATGTGTCTATGTCTTAGTTAGAAAACTGCTCATAAACATTTACAGTTGGCTGAGAGAACTACCTTATGCAGGGAGTGAAAGGCCACGTTCAGAGTGGCACAAGTGCTGTGGCAGTGTCTGGTTATAGAGGCTCTATGGGGTGAAAGAGCAGAAGAAGTGTTTGCCAGGAGAAACCAGGAAATTGTTTTTCTGGGCTCTGGTTGTGAAGACTTACACTTTTCTAGGCTAAGCTCACTGCTGTGGAGAACAAAACCAAAATAGAGCTATGTCTGAGCTACTATTTCCCTTCCCCTTTCAATCCTCTGCTTCTCTGACATCTCTGGCAATCTTTATGGAAGTCAAGTGTTGCTGGGCCTGTCCTGCAAAGGGAGATGTGAATGTAGCCAGGGCAGCGGTATCTCAGTGGCTTCCAAATAACCGAGACTGCAGCATTAGCAAGGATGGTAAGGTTACACAGGGCATGGGCACCTTCTCTACACACCAGGAAGCCCTCAAACATGCTGTAGTGTTCTCAGGTATTTCTGTATAGCAGGTACCTGGCTAAGTCAGAGTTATGTGGTATGTAGACCTATGTGTTGGAAAATTGACTTATATCCTACCCAAAAAAGAGTGTGCTGTGAATCCTTCCACCTTTGCAAAGCTTGTAGGCTTCATGGCTACAGGGTCAGTGGGTGGCATAGCTTTACACATGTGTCCTGATTGTCTCAGTACTCTCACTCCTGATGTCTGTGAACTCCAAAATGAGGAGTTAAACCTGTCTGAACTCATAGGCTTCAAGTTTCTTCATCTGGCCTGTAATTTCTGAGATGCAAAGGACAGGCACATTGGTACGTGGAGTTCTGAGTTTCTGTCCTTCCTCTTTCTGCCCCCACCCTTCAGTTGCCTTCTGTGAGATCTCTTCAAGGAGGTGGAAAGAAATTTCATACATGAAGAATACTTTAAAATTAAGATAGTGTCTGTGTGAAGGTGGCTGAAAATTTTGGGTAAAAAAAAAAATCAAAAAGTATAAAAGACCTGGCAGCAAGTGCTATGTAGAAAATAAAAATGTGTGATCCATTGGTAGGGGTAGCTTGGGTGGAGGTAGATACAATTGGGAGCAAGGTCAAAAGGAGTAGGGAAAGCCTTGAAAATCTTGAACCATCAACAGATGCACACAGTTTGGATGCATGTAGCCTCTTTTCCCAAGGCAAGAAGAAGGAACAGCATCTTCCTACTTGAGAAAAAACCAACAAGCAACACAAAACCAACAAGAAGATATAAACTAAGTCTTATGATTTATCTGGGAAGGAAATAGTCGAAGTAGCAAGTCCAGAGCACAGGGTTCTGCAGAGCTGTGGTGTCCTAAGACACCTTGCCTACATTCACTTATCCAATCCTGCATCTCACACTCATGAAGATAGTACACTACCCCTAGCTCCAGCTGTACACCCTCTACACAAGCTAGTACAGTGTTTCCTAATGGAACCTGTGCTTGGAAATGCCCCATTTGACGACATGTTCCCAGTCTACACTGTTATAACTCGGTCCTTGACATCATCCAGCACCTCTAGTGCCTATTGTGTAACTCTGAGCTGCGTGTGTGTTTATTGTGCTGCTTTTACAAGATGAATGTTGTGCTCCCTGTAATATGCTCAGTTAAAGATTCAGTTTGCTTTTTGTCCTGGGGTGACAGGACATTTTCATACTTTGTATCCCAATCGTTTTTTTTCTTTGTTCCCATGTTCTTAGTTTGTTTTGTCTGTAGCCTTGCCCTTCCCCCGGCTGCGGGCTTTTGGGCTTGCTTTTGCTGCTTAGCTTAGGCTGGCTTTGCTCGCTTTGCTCTCTTGCTCTTTTTCCTTGCTTTTGATTGCTTTTTTTTGCTATTTTTTTCCGCTTTTGTTTTTCCCCTTCTTTCCCCCCGCCCCCCCCCAAAGACATCGGACCGGCTTCGGGCCCTGATTCGGGAACGTCACGGAACCCCCCGGAGTCTGCACCTGAGAGAAGCTTTGGCACCCTTCCCAACAGAGACTGCTCACCCCCTCTCGGATTGGTGAAAACATTTGTTGTCATCTTGGACTGTTTTTTCTTGTGTTGGGAAGTGTTTCTTTGTTGTTTCTTAATAAATAAGTTTTTTCCACTTTTTCCTTCTGAGGCAATTCCTCCCGAACCCGGTGGTGGGGGAGGGGCGGAGTAGTGGAGGATTGTTTTTCCTTTAAGGGGCTCCTTTGGAGATTTTCCCCTAATTTGTCCTAAACTAGGACACTTTTTGGCACAATTAAATCAAATATTTCAGAAAGAAAACAAAACTCTTGCTTTTTCTGCCTAACTCTCATGATGCATGAAGTTAACATTTACTTGTTTAGACATTCCTCTGTGATTAGAGGATATCTGGTAAGGTCAAAACAGAACTATACTGTGAAGTGGGGGGTAAGATTGTCTCCGCAAGGAGATGAGTGCTGGGAGAGAGCAAAGGAGCTGCTAGTGAAGGGGTCATACTTTTTGCTTATGTGTTTTAAAGGATTACATGAATTGGCAGTGTGTGGAGAAACAACAACCGATTAGGAACCATTTACAGATTTATGGTAGGATTATTCATAGAGGGGAAGTTAGAACTGGATTTATACAGCTCTGGTCTGTATCTGGTCCCCAGATTACTGTGGCGGTTGTAATGATACTGAGTCTCAACAAAATCTCCTTTAAGAAAAATTTTGCTTATTTGGGCTGCTCCATCTCTGAGCAGAAGTCTCTTTTCAGTATTGCAGAAACATCTGAAGACGGACTTGTAGCCAAATACTAATCTCACAAACGCCACAGAAGTTAACTAACACCATCTGTGGCAGTTTTTACTGCAAATTACTACAACATGTGAAATGCTTCTCAGTGATTAGTAGAGCCTTGTCATGGGAATAGTGTCAAGGTTTAGTGCAAAGCCTCCTTGCACCATGGCTCTCATTTCCAGATGTCTGTTTTAGATATATAGGAAAGGATGCTTGATTATGTCTCTTCAGTAAAAAGGAAGATTCTTCTTCTCAGTGTGCCTTGAATGTTAATGTAAAGCAGAAATGAAAGAAATTAAACCAAGCAACAAGTAGCACATATGTAAGTAAAAAGTTTTCTCTGTCACAAAGCTACTCCCCAGATGCCGAAAAGCCATTTTTATCTGTCCCCTCCTGCTTGTTCTCAGGGTCTGTTTCCCTCTCCCTTGATCTTGCAGTAGTACTTTGGACAAGTAGAAGAAAGCAGAAAGGGTTTGGAGGGGGAAAAACCCCACCTCAGCAACAAACAGAGCAAAACAGTGAAAACAGGAAAAAAGACACGAACAATCAGTGAGTCCAGAGGAGAGTCACCAATATAATTAAAGGGATGGATCCCATCTTCCAGGGGAAAGGCTGAGAGAACTGGGATTGTTCAGCCTAGAGAACAGAAGGCTTTGAGGTGACTTAATTGCAGTCTTCCACTGCCTGAAGAGTGCCTACAAGAAAGATGGAGAGAGACTTTTTACAACGGCAGGTAGTGACAGGACAAGGGGGAGCGGCTTCAAACTGAAAGAGGGCAGGTTTAGATTGGATATTAGGAAGAATTTTTTTCTGTGAGGGTGGTGTGACTCTGGAACATGTCCAGAGAAGCTGTGAATGCCCCATCCCTGGAAGTGTTCAAGGCCAAGTTGGGTGGGGCTGTGTGCAACCTGGCCTGGTGGGAGGTGTCCCTGCCCATGGCACAGGGGCTGTAAGTGGATGATCTTTGAGGTCCCTTCCAATCCAAGCCATTCTCTGATTGTGTGATTCTGTGATTTGTTGGACTGTTACCCCCTAACTTTTATACCTGCAGGACAGTAATTTCTTACAGCTCCATCCTCCTTTTGTCTATTTTAAGACCATTGATTAGCACTTCCCTTTAGTCCTGGTAGTTGCTTCTTGCCTATTGTGCACATTTGGCTTCTCTCCAAGGGTGTGGCAGCATCTGGCACTTTTCTAGAGAGATGGCTGTGAAGGCTACAGCAGAACACATCCTGAATCTGAGTGGGCACAAATGTGCTTTCTACAACAAACAAAACCAGCAGTTCCTAACTTGTGTACTTGGGAATCTCACCATCTTAGATAATGAAAAAAATTGACTGATTGTTAAAAAGCTTGGATTTTTTTAATTTTTTTTGTATTTTTTCATGACTTAGAAAATTACTAAATTATTATATTCTTCCCTAGAATCTGATTGCTAACTGACATGGCCATTAGAGGCTGTGCTGGTGAATGGCATATGAAAGGAAAGACTGACCTAATTAGAAAATAAATGAGGACAAGGGAAAAAATATTATCTTTTGCTATGAGCACCTTTAGTATAATAAGAACAGTAAAACTATATTTAATTGCAAATGCTCAACTTTTTCTTCTATTAGCAGCTTTTTAAAAGTGAGCTATATTTTAAATCTGAGGGGTTTGAAATCTTCCAGGATAGAAGCAATTTGTCAAATATTTGTAATTTAAATAAAAAGAGAAGAAAAAGTGCAAACTCTTCCAATATTGTCCAGAACCATTAAAGCTACATGCCACAGGCATGCTGCAAGTGTAAAAAAAAAAAAAAAAGAAAATAAAAAACCCACATAATTTTTATTGCTTTGGGAACAAAGATGGAAGGGGCATGTGAATGGATGGTAAGAATGAAAAGCTGTCTCTGAAGCCTGATGGGAGTTCAGTCTCTTTTGATACCCTCAAAACTGTGTCAACCCTTTCCATGAATATTTCATTGATTTTTAAAAGGAAAATTATCATGATTCTAATACATCACCTGTTTTTAAAAAGTGTTTTCAAAATACTTCTTTCATTCCTTCCCTACATCCTTCAGCTGCAGCCCACTGAAATATGTAAACAGTTAATAAAAGTGCTACATAAAAGGTTAATGAGTGCTACACAAAAGGTTAATAAGAGTCTGAATAAATCAAGAATTTGATATATTCTTTAGGTGTTAGTGAAAAAAAAAATCTGTTCTAGTTTGCAGTCAGTGGGATCATTGACTTGTATGGGACCACAAATGGACTACAAGTTCATATTCATTTATCATTCTGAGTGTACTTTGAGTTTTCCAGGAAAGGTGAAATTTAAAACATCTGTAATTCCTATGTATATTCAAGTGACTAGATAGCTCATGAGATAGGAGATAAAATACTAACCATTTTCTCTTTATGTCATTTGCTTACACTCAGCTGCCAATTGCCATTCAGAGGACACTTGTGAGGAAGAATTTAATGTATTTCCTAAATAAATAGCAGTTTTCCACAGCATGGAAAATTCTCCATGCCAGCACATCGGTTGCTACCTTACTAACTTGGACAGCCAAGGAAAATAATCTACAGAGGAACAATGAAAAGTACCTTTGTTGAGCTGTTGAACATTCTCAGTGAATAAACAGAAGACATCTTGAGTGGTTAGTTCCCTTGGTAGTGGAGAAATCAGGTGCAGTACCAGTGCAGAAGAAATTGCTGGGCAGATTATCACTATTTCAGATTCTTTATTTGTAACATTGCTAATCTGATTTTTTCTGAATGCTGGAAAATTTCAGAAGACTATTTATGTTTGTACCTTTGCGCAGGAGATGATAAAGAGATGACAGGTTAACGTGTCTGACCTCTTTTGAGGTTTACCTTCACTGCATTGTTGGAAAATATTTTGGTTCTGTTAGGGCAGCAAGGAAAGCCTAATTTCAGACAAACCCTCAGATTAAGTGTAAATATTTCTCTTTTTGTTGTGCACTTGTTGTCAGGTATTGTCTGAGGTACAGAACATGAATGTGGCCCTCCGTAGCCTCAGTCTCTTCTTTCTTTTCCTCTTTTCCATACTTTGACATTTAGACTTACCTTTAGAATATGTCCCTTAGGGACAGAGATTGTCACATTGTGATATTCCTTTGATGAGGCCTGATCTTTGCTACCTCCTTTCCCATTTAAGGTTTCTTCCCCTGCTTCTTTTCCTTTATGGTTTTTGGGTGTTCTGTGACTCCATCCAGTCGTCCCTCCGAGGGTCTCCAGCATTCTGCACAGGACATGAGTTTCTGTAAACAGTGCAGCTTGAAATGAGACAAAAATTCAGGCCTTAATTTCAAACTGGAGCCAGATGGTTTAGCAACTCAAAAGTTACTTTTCAATACAGTGTTGTTTATAAGCACAGTAAAAACTGCCTAGCAAGGTGTCATAAATTTTCTTACAGGTTGTGGACTCTCCGTCCTTGGAGGTGTTCAAGACCAGGCTGGATGAGGCTCTGAGTAAACTGGTCTAGTAGAAGGTTCCCTGCCCATGGCAGGGGATTTAGACTAGGTGATCTTTAGTGTCCTTTTCAACCCAAACACTTCTATGATTCTACTGCAGAGGAGGTGGAAATAAAAATTAAGTAGTGATACAGCAACGCCTTTAGAATAACTATGTTACCTTTGATGGCTGACTCTTCTGTCACATGGCTGCTGTAAGGCAAAAATCAGTGCAGGCCTAAGCAGAAGATGTCAATTTTCAGGTCGATCCATGTAGTCCAACGATGAAGTCCAACTCTTGACCCTGCACAGCACCATCCCCAAGAGTCACACCCTGTGCCTGACAGCATTGTCCAAACGCTTCCTGAGCTCTGTCAGGCTGGTGCTGTGACCACTGCCCTGGGGAGCCTGTTCCAGTGCCCAAACACTGCTGGGTGAAGAACCTTTTCTCTCTCATGCAGGGCTTCTGAACAAAAGCACCCTGTGGGCTCAAGCAGCCTTCAGGATCATCAGGTCAGCAATGCCCTATACCACGGAAGTGTTTGCTAAAGTGTGTACATAACATGCACTGAGACTGGGCTTTCTATTTCCTTTTCTGCTGTCCATTCCACCAGCAATAGGCATTCTGATAGTCAGGTCAACTTACAGTGTACCTTTGTGACTACAAATCGCCTCCAGAATGATGAGTTGCAGCTTCATGTTGTTTCAGAACAAGATTTTGGGAGGAGGGGTCACACTTGACAGGTTTTCCATGTGTCACCTGATTTTACTGATATACTTGATGGGCAGCTGACATGTTTAGATAGAAGTTATGGCCATAATGCATTTATCTCAAGCAGCTGTTATCAAATTGTGTTTAAGTAGTCAAAGGAAATGTATGTTAATCAACTTACAAAAAAATTTAGGTAGAATCTTATGTATAGTCGCAAACATGTGGTTACTGTAGATAAATAATTTTTGAAATGAAGTGCCACAGTGTTTACATTGAAATACACAGATACTTGCATATTAATTACACAGGTTTCTGCTAAATGATTTTAAATTAGTGTAGGAAATGAACATTTCAGCTACACCTTCCTAATTTAGTCTAACAAAATATGGCCAAGAATTTCCTTACATACGTTGTTTTATAATGCAACACAGAACTCTCACAAAATTGGTAATTCACTTCATATAATTACAGTTATGGAGAAAAATTAGGCAAATTTAAATGGAAATACTATTTTTAAAATCCACTTATTAAAAAAAAAAAAGAGCCTGTGTATGTAGAGAGTAGTTATTTTTCCAAGTCTATCACTTCTTTAGTTTCAAACAAAAACTCCCAAATACAGCTGTTTCCATATACCCAAGCTGCTTAGATTGGAGCATTTTATTTTAAATATTGAAAAGCCCGTTCTGAAGGACACCACCCTCATAGTCTTTAAATACAGGAACATCAGACTAAGAACAGTGACTTTCTGCAGTCTGGGTGTGAGAAAGCTGACAGTGACATATTTATGTGTCAAAGATGAATAAATACAAGAACTTGTATTTCAAAGTACCAGGAATCTCACACATCATTTTATTTTTTTTTTATTAAGGATATAAAAGATTCAAATGTCAGAACTATAATGTCGGAACTGTTTATAATGTCAAGTGATGCATGTTGCATATTCTTTCTATATTCCATTGATCAGCCAGAACCTGGGATAATAATTATAGATGATGGAGTACATTTCATGTGCAAATGGATGTGGATTTGAAGTGAATTTGGAAAAAAAACTCTTTCATATTGAAGTCTTAATAACTGTTTTGTTCAACCTGCACTAATCCTTGCACAAATTATTTTGCTTCATTCTGATGTTTCTAACACTAATTAGTATTAGTGTGATTCCTGCAGGGCATTGTCAGGCAAGGAGAACTTATTCTTATGATATAATATAGTAGTTTGATAAAACTTGTTACAGACTTGAGAGAGAATCAATCCTGATAGAACCAGAAAGAACTATAATTTACCCTTTGCACACATTTCATGCCATTCCATTTCAGCTCGTAGAATTAGTCTTGTTATTAACAAAGTAAGGTTGTGCTTTGAGCCTGCTTTCCTAAAAAAATGAAGAATATGTGATCATGCGATCTGCAAATGTCTTCCCTGCAGTCCTGGCTACCACCTTCAGAGACAATTGCAAGCCAGTTTGACAGGAGGTAGAAATCTTAGAAAGACTCAATTACTAAAAGCTTTCATCCAGGTATTGGGGCAGGGCAAAGATACCTGAATTAGTCAGGGAAAAGCTGTCTGTTTTGCAGAAGTACAAGTTACCCTACACCTCTTACCTTTTGTCTCATGCAGCCATGGCAAAGAGCTCAGTAAAAACATTTTTTTGCGAAGGAGGACAACAAGTCAAAGGACATAAATCTCTGTGAGTGCTTACAAAATTATTCGGGTTTTGCTATTCTTTGAACTTCTAATTTTGCTTTATAAAGACAACAAAATTTAATTCCAACACGTTTATAAAAGGTTAATTTGAAAGAACAGTGGCTGAGCCCTGGAAAAAACATCAAAATCACATTATTTTATTTAACAAATGTAACAAAATCAAGAGTTGTAGAGAGCTTGTTAAGGAGGATAAACATCTTGGGAATATTAAGGTAACTGAAGTGTTTCCCCGAGAGCTTAATCCAATTTTGAGTACTGATTAGAGTAAATGTTAGGTTAATAGAAAGCAGGCTTTGTTCTTAATTCATCTGGATAGAACACAGTCCTACCTAAAAGTTTATGCCCACACTTTAGATAGTAGGTTAAAGTAAAAGAAAAAAATTATTAACTTTGTGTCTTCTAGAAAAGTTAAAGTTTACATTATTTTCATTATTTTATTGATTAGTCTGAACAGAAGAGAACGTGCTGTTTTCAGTTTGGATAGTGGTACTTTTCTTCGTAGTACCTGGTATGAGACTGTGTTTTGGATTTGTGACCAAAACAATATTGATAATAAAGATGTTCTCATTACTGCTGAGAAGCACTTGCACAGTGACAAGTCCTTTTCTGCCTCTCACCCCACCCCACCACCGAGTGGGCTGGGGGTGCACAAGGAGTTGTGAGGGGACAGAGCCAGGACAGCTGGCCCCAAGCAACTACAGGGATGTCCCACACTATGTGGAGTCATGCTCTGCATGTAACGTTGGGTGAGAAGAAGGAAGGGAGGGGATGTTCAAAGTGTCTTCTCAAGTCACCCTTATGCTTGGTGGATCCATGCGTTCCATGGAGATGGCTGAACATCTTCCTGCCTGTGGGAAATGGTGAATGAATTCCTTCCTTTGCTTTGCTTGCGTGCATTTTCTTTCCATATTAAACTGTCTTTATCTCAGCCCACAAGTTATCTCACTTTCACTCTTCCAATTCTCTTCCCCATCCCTCTAGAGTGGAGTGAGTGAGCAGCTAGCCAGGATTTGACCACAACATGTCCATAGAAATCAAATAATTTGCTTTTACTGCATCAAATACCTTTTCTATTATATTATATGCAGGCAAAAGTTGTTGAAGTTGTTTTTTTTTTTTTCTTTGTTTTTTTTTTCTTCTGTGGCTGCCACAGTCATTAGCAAGGGAAAGAATAAAGAAAATAAAAGGAGATATATGAAGAGCGAAAATTGTTACTCCTGGAGAAGGCTGCTCAGTATTGCTGGGGCAGGCTTTGACAACATCAAGCTCTCTGAATATATCAAATATTATCTTCCTTGAAATGATGACACAGAGACCACCTCCATGACTAGATCCTTCAGACGCTGTTTCTCCTGCCGTTCTGTATGACTTTGAGTACGTTGGAAAGGTCAAAACTTTTCGTAATCAATTCCATTAGGTCCTCATCTTTTTCCACACCATTGATAAACTCTTCTAAAGTCAGTTCCCCTAAAAGGAAGTCAGAGACCCTTTAGAAACTAAGAAACCCAGCAATCTCTCTAGCAAACAGGAGACCATTCATGCCAGACTGAATCCCTTATGAAAATTGCTGATAGGCAAATGCACGTAGAGTATTTGATAATATTTTCTCACTTTGCATCAGTCAGATCCTAGAACTCAGACTCACTTTTTTGTCTGTTAAAACAGGTTAAACACAGCTTTCACTGAAGTCTGAGACAATTATAAGTGTTCATAAATGTGTGTAAAGGGGCTCTAATGAAGCCTGGATCAGGGCTGAATTTAGATGTACTGGCCACTTCTCACTGAGCTAACTGGAATTTATCTTTGAGCTGGTTTTAAAAGAGATTAGGGTGTGATTTGCTAAGGATTAGTGGGCATAGTCCCTGTGTTGACTACTAGAATTATTTAGAGCCATTATCAGATGTAGCAAAAAAAAAAAAAAAATCAGCTAAGTGGTTTGATAGATGAATTCTTCCAAGGAACTGAAATGGCCATTTAGAATGTGATTTTCTTGGGCTCATGTCAAAATCGGCTAATAACTTGGAAGTTTCAAGACAACAATAAAATCTCTTTTAGTGAAGAGTAAGAATATTGTTTAATGCTCTTCCTCTTTTCCTGGTCTTTTCCTTGTCAACAAAAGCCAGTTCTAGTCTGTTTGCATAGCACACAAATGTTGACAGTTCTCTGTCTAGGGGTTATTCCAGTGATACTGTTTTACCTTGAGAGGAGAAGTAAATCTTGGTTTAATAAGAAGAGCCAGGTTGTTTCCTCTGAGAACCGTTTAAAGTTTCTTGTTAAATTCACAACAATGAATGATTTCTCAGTAAAACTAGAAATGACAAGGGCAGGTAAAGAGGAGAATAGCTCCATGAGTTAAGGCCCCAGGGTGCAGGGGAGCAGAAATTCCTGTCATGTGTATGTTTGGTGAAGGCTTAGTGTGCTGACTTTTGGCTGTTTTCAGATTTAAGTACTCCCTGTAGGGTTTTTTTTGTGTCTTGGTTTTTGTCCATGGCAGCCTTGGAAACTTCATCTAATATGAAAAAGGAAAAAGATCAGCATTTGAAAAATGTGAAAACCACTTTCTAGCCATAGTCAGTAAAGTTTGCCTTCTGTTTAGTCACATATGTCCTTGCTACACTGATGAGAGGTGCATATAAAGAGGAAAGTCATCATTTGACGGAAGTCCCAGTTCTTAGGCTTCAATGAAAGTACTAAGACCCTCTCCAGGAGCTGGCATGCAGAACTCTGAGGAAGTTTATACTTCTTTTTTCAAAAAGAGCCTATATAATCATTCCACAAGCAAACTCAGAACAAACCATCTCTATACACTTGCATGCCTCATCCTGCTCCGTCACTCATCCACTCACTTCCTCTGAACTCTCCTCCTATCCCAGACGCTTCTCCTAGTTCCCCTCCTACCCTCTGTATTGCCTGTGACTCAGGTCTTTGTGTGGTTGGGGTTCCTGGACTCATCACGTGGTCATGCTGCACCATTTTTCTGCTTATTCAGGTTGACTGGTCTTGGATTCCCTCCTCCTGGTCCCAAGCTGTACATTTTGAGGTACCAATAGCAAGCATACAAACCACACTGCAGTTGCCAGATGAGGTTACACTGGCAGGCCCAGACTCACTGCTGCTGTGATGGGCCTCAGATTTCTGTGAGATAATGAAAATAAATTGCAAAACCAGCAGGGGATTTGTTTTAAGAATTGCTCTTTACTACCCATGGGATTATTTATTGTATATTAATGTAAGGAAGGACTTTGCAATTTATTTGTCTATTTGCACTTTTCTTTAATAAGCTACAGTGAGGTAGCATAGTTGAAGCTAAACTCAGTAAAACTTGGCCCATTCCTCAGGTCAAGCTAGTCCTGTTGCTTTCCAGCAATTTAAAAATTAAGAAACTATGGAAAACAGTTTGAAGTGGAACCACAATGAAGATAATCCTGAATATGTCATGTTCTGGATTTTCCTTGCTAAAATGTATGACATTTGCTAAAATGATGGTCTAGCTCAGATACAATTATTACTTGCCAGTAAAGGTATGGTCAAAACAGTGAATAATCATAGAATTTGGGTTAGATTTTGAGTGTGTTATGTGGACTCCTTTCAGAATTTGTCTTCACCCAAAGAGTGGCCCAAGGAGGTGGGTCAAAAAAATCCTCCATTAAGACATTGTCCACATGCATCACAAGACCACGTACCAAAAGAGTAACCTCAATACACTAAATAAGACCATAAAAATGCCCCTCCCTTTGCCAAACTGCCCAAAATTCCTGTCTGTGACCTGACTTTGCTCTTAGCAAATTTCCTAGTGTTCCTAGTGCAGTCATTTATCAATGACTGCAGCAACTGCTGTAAAACGTGGTTGCTAGTGGAAGGAGTATCTTCATGATTAGAAGTATGAGGGGGGACATTCATCTGTAACAAATTTTCAATGAGAAACAACTCTGAAACAGTGAAATGAAATTATAGTTTCCAAATGCAAGACTAATTGGCTTAATTTAGGATCTTGAGGAAAAAACAGGAGCATGCATCTTAGCATGTGTTGACAGTCAGCCTTCAAGGAACATCCAATATGCTCACCAGTCTTTAGAACGTGCTAGAGCATGTGCAACCATGTATCCTGTTGGGTTTTTTTAAAAGGATTTAAAATAGATTATACCAACACAAATATATTACTCCCCCACTGCCAATCACACTTTCATTTTGCTGTGCAACCTGAGAACTGGCATTTTGGATAAACGGTGCAGGATCTGTTTATACTGCACGGAATTCCTTTGTCAGTTGACATACACTTCACTGTAAAGATGAAGTAAAATAAGGGCAAAGAAGAGCAGATTCAGGCTTTTAGTTATCTAAACCAGTCATCCTTCAGTTGCATGTTCAAATCCCTTCTTGCAGACGAGTCCCTGCCAATGCCAACAAAACCTGGATTCTTACCATCATTGTTCACATCTATCTTCTGAAATATCATGTTTGTGAACTCTTCAGCACTCATGTTGGTGTAGCCATTAATAGCCTGGATAGCCTGAGGGCAGAAACACAGGGAGTTCTTTCCAAGTTTTTCCCACCAAGTTGTGAAAACAATACACGGCAGAAGCAGTACTTGAAATGCAACTCTTTAGTTCACAAACCCTTTCAAAAATCACTAAATAAATAGCTATTTCAAGTAAATCTTCAGTAATGAGGACTGGAAATTTAATTAACATAACACAGCCTGGCGATTACAGACTAATTTGCATATCTCTGAAGGTCTAAAGAACCCTTCCAAACCTCTGCTCTGTAATTCACTTTAAATTCCACATCAGCATTTTTATCTGGCCCTAGAGAGTTCCATGCCTTCAGAGAGTGCCCTTTGGTCTGTGTGATTTAAATGCAGTATTGTTTTTCCCAGCTGAAAGCACATGCAGAGAAAGCCTAAGTAATTTTTTTATTAAGACATGTTTAATTTAGTAATTACAAATAAAGTCAGACCAGCAGTCCTGGAAGTTGGCAGCATTTACTTTTTCTCCAGAGAAGTAAAGAAAACCAGAAGAATCCCCTCTACATTTTTTTTTGTTTTGTTTTGTTGCTTTGTGGTTTCTTGGGTTTTTTTTGTTTGTTTGTTTGTTTTTTTGTGGGTTTTTTGTGGCAAAAGGACACAATATTTGGAGTAAAGGTATAAATGTATGTTTTTGCAAAATTGTGTCCCATTGACTGGGAAAATATGTGCATATATAAACATGCATATGCATTATATAATGGGCACACTACAGAATTTGTTTTTCTGGTTTTTTTAAATTATCTTAAGGTGAACTGTGTTGTGTAAGATAAGGTATTGTATATGCCACTTGTTTCTTTTGGTGTCTCTTTCCAAATATTATATTAAACCTCACATTTTAAAACAATGTAAATTAAACCTATTCAGCACTGATATAGAATTCTTGACCAAATAAAATCATAAAAGTGCCCCCTCCAAACACCTCAAATTCCTGTCTGTTTCAAAAAGCAGCAATAATTTTACAAAAATAGTTACATAAACTTGTTTTGATTACTAATTTGTACTTTAGGTGCTTTTGGTGTTTTATGTGTCTGACCCTCCTGCAGTCTTCAGTAGAAAGTTGTATCCCTTCCACAGTTAAACTTACTGCAGTGCCAAGAGCAAAGCAGTGGATCCTGAAGTATTTGTGTCACTGACTACCACAGAAGCCCCTTAAATAATAAAATTCTGGGCATTGAAAGGGTGCATGGCTATCTGGAAGGAGTTTTGACGGTTGGTAGTGATGTGCTGGTCCATAGTTTGCATAGCTCTAGAGACAGATTTCATTTTAATAGCACTTCTGTGTTTCCAAAATAATGTCTCAGATATTACACATCTTTTTGGACAAGCCATTGTTTACTGATGCTTATTATGAGCTGGGCACGCCTTAATGGCTGTGAGCCTGTTTGTTCTTTTTTTCTTTTTGGGCCCATCATTTTTAATCTAGTCTAGGTCAATGGCTTAGGCAAGTTTAAGTTAAAGTTCTTATACTCCAAAAGAGGTGGAAACACACAGATGTCTAAACTAGTTTTAAAACCAGGTAAGTTAAAAAAGAAATATTCTTTACATTAAAACAATTTTAATTCTCATTTTGGATAAAGTCCCAGACAAAATACTGTTGACTCATTGGCTCTGGGTGAATATTAATGGAGAATATTTGCGAAATAAAGATTTCATTAGTCTCAAAGGAGAAATCTGGAAGATTCAGCTTGTTCTTCTGCCTTTAGAAAGCTGCTCTTTAGGTGATCAGCTTTATTTTTATGACCCAGTAGCTCCATCTGGCTCCAGTTCCTTTCAGTTTTGGCAGCAGCTGTTTAAAGTCTCTAACAGTGACTGGCTTGGCACCAGCAGTAATGCAGAATCCAGGAAAAGTACATTCCTTGTTTGTTATGACATTAAAACTCTATTTAGGTTTGATGCTCCCTGCAGTAAAACTTTGATCTGTAGTGAGTCCTGAACATTTAGGGAGCAGTATTTAGTCATATATATTTGTAAGGAGCCCTAACATACCTTTTAGATGAAAGCAGCTAATGAAGAGCACAATGTTATTTCATTAGAGCAAGTTGAAAATTATGAAGATAATTTTAAAGAAAGAATTGCACTTCTTTGGTTTTATGCATCTGAAGTAGACCCATTTTCTGCAAAATTTTGAAAGTATTTTTATCCAAATATCACTGCATGATTTAATAGTAAAATTATATTTCCATGATTTAGTTTTAAAATGGTGGTAATGGCATTTGTAGTAAACAAATCTAAAAGCCTTTCAAAAAATTAAAATATTGTAATATTTTGATGATATCTGTATTTTTCTTGCTGTAAGATCAGTTTGAGAAGCCAGTTTTCCACAATAGACTGGCACATATACTTGTAACTATCTGTTTTATTCTTTATGCTGCTATAGTTCTATCCTGCCTTATAGTATAGTTTATCACAGTAATGTCTCTACTGTTTCTACAGCATTTCACTTTCAGTAAACTATTTTATCTGTAGAACTATTGTTTAAAGTAAAATACTATTTAGATGTGTTCAATAAGGAAGAAACTAATGTCAGGAGTGTCACTACTAGCCACTGTTAATTCTGGTTTTATAACCATAAAACATTAGATAAAGTACTGACAATCCATTTACAGCACATGATGAACCACTGTTTCAGGGGCAATGCACTATATCAAATGCTCTTGCTATTGGTCATAACTTGCTTACCCTGAATATGCTTAATAGTTCTTTTTTGTCAATGCATCCGTTTCCATCAGCATCGTATAGCTTGAAATACCATTTCAATTTTTGGTCAATTTTCCCTCGTATAACCAAATTTATTGCAGCTATGAACTCCAAGAAGTCTATAAATCCATCCTAAGAGAAAGAGAGGGAGAGAAAAAAACACACCTATTTAACAACACTGGTTTTCTGTTCTTTCTGGCAATTGCACAGAAACAGGTCATCAAAGTCCCTACAATAAACATTGATTTATGAAGCACCTTAACATAGAAATCTTCTGTGGTATCAAAAAAGGATAAAAGCATGCGCTCAACTGGAAAAGCTATAGGAAGAGGCGTTCAGAAGAACAGTTTTGTTCTCCCCTGAAATCTGGAGGTCATGGAGGTGAGGGGCAAATCTGTTCTGAGAAATTGTTATTGACAGTTTTTAAGAAAAAAAGAAACAGTTTTGTGGCAGACTGCCTTGTGAAAAAGAGGAGTTTGGGATATCTGGTTTGGTACTAATGAGATAGCTACAGTGGAGCTGTTTACATCTATGCTGCACAGCTATGTATGATTTTCAGTGCCACAGAGCTGTTCCAGGTGTTATTCATCTGAGAGATAATTAAATAAGTGTTTTAAAATTGTAACCAATACTCTGGCATGAATCCTAAACACTGTGGATTATCCAAATAAAAATCAAGTCTCTCTGACAAACATTTTGCATGGGATGCAAAGCCTTTAAGGCATAAACCAGTCTCTAAATATTGAGGATTTGGGATATTCATAAGGAGACAGCATTTCAGATTGATTTCAGATTCATTATTTTCTTACTGCTTTGCTCAAGCTACTGATAGAAGCCTGTCAAGGACAGGCCTCCATAGTCAGGTTCTTCTGTTTCTGTAAAAATATGGTTAGGATGGAAGAAACAGTTGCTGAATTTGGATCATACTTGCTCCAACTGTTTCTCAGGTGCATACAAAAAGAATTAACATCTGGTAAATTTAGTCTTGGTGATCAGAATCCAGTTGGTCAGAATCCAATTGCTCAGAAAACCTTGGAAAGACTTGTCAGTTTCAGATGGCCTTTGACTGAAAAGAGAAGGTTGGATGAGTATCCAGTAGGTTTAGCATGTTTCTTAGTTTTATTGTCATATATCAACAGACATCTTGCCAGTTGAGGTTTACAATCAGCAGGCATTAATCAGTCCTCAATACTGTACCACAGGAAAAGAAGACCTGTAAGGATGCGGTGCAACTCATTGCCAAAATCAGAATTCTAAAATCATTTAGGTTGGAAAAGACCCTTAAGGTCACCAGGTCCAACAGTTAACCCAGAACTGCCAAGTCCATTATTAAACTGTGTCTCTAAGTGCCACACCTTACACACTTTTGAAGACATCCAGGCACTATTAGTATATTTTTGTGACAAGGAACCAAACATAAGCAAAGAATGATGACAAACAGGAATTTATAAGAGCTAGAATACACTGAAATTGAGAGCTCTTCTGACCAGCCTTCCACTGAACACAAACCAAAATGCCTAAAACCATCCCCACACATCTACCTGCCTAGATTCAATCACAATAGATTGTGGAAGTTAATGTAGGTTCTCAAAGACTGGATATATTTTTTTAAATAGGAGTCTATCCTCTTTTTTTTCATTCTCCTTTTAGATTCCTCACAACTGTGCCCTCATGATACTGATCCGGGTCAGAGCTCCTGGGAGCCCCTTGCAGTGCTTGTTTTGATTTCTGTGCAAGGCTGGTCAGCAGAGTGGCACCTAAGAGATAAATCCAACGTATTCAAACACACTGGATTCAGCCTTCATGCAGAAATGGTGTGTGCATAAGTTGTGCAAACTGACATTGCTTCACAGACCCTCTGCAGGTTCTCTGGTGGTTGCTTGTTTTACTGTAATTGCACGCACAAGCAAATGCAGCAAAGACACCATTCAACCACTGTTTGAGACTAAATGAAATTTGACAATAACTACATATAATTTTCAAACAAAATTAGGCCCAGTATTAAAAGCAGATGCTTAACCAAAAATGATATATCAGACACTACAAACTTAATCTTCTTTTTGGCACAGTGGTTTTAATTTCAATTTTGCAAGTATTATTTCAAGAAGGATCTCATAAAGTATTTTACTGGGGGTCAGAATGTATTTTGCTGATTGCATTTTCATCATCTGATTAGATATATCTATTAAGAATGTTGTTAAATGCGTTTCATGTTGCTGCTTTTTTACTGCATTTTATACTGCTTATTGCAACTACATATTAATTTTAGGATTGCTGGATGTCCATGACCAGATTAATTTTCTTCTTCCTCCGTTACATTTCACTTGGGATTTTGGAAAGTATTCTTTTGTTTGCTTTCTTTCTGCATCTTGGTTTCACTATTGTTGCTCTGACAAAACATCAGGAGTCTGGACAATGTAATAACCCTTCTAATGTGTTTGGGTATGTAATTCTGATCTGGTGGATTATATGGCCTGTCCTAAACAGGAAGGGACTCAAGGCCAGGGTCAAAAAACTCCCACCTCTGAAAAACACCTGGGAGAAATTGTAGTTCTCAGGAAAACCCTTGCCACTATCTGCAGTCATGCAAAAACTGCTGGTGACATGGTAGCTAGCAGCCGGTTTCTACTTCTCAGGAATAGAAATACTGAGAAGACTTAGACATGTTTGTCTACTTGATGTGGAACCAGAAGCATTTCATAAAAGCATTGATGAGAAATGTAATGTTTTCCTTTCTACACCAAAAACCATACATTGTAGGTAAAAAAGAAAACATTTATGGGATGCAGAAGGCTACAGTTATCTTGTTGCACATATACAGAACTTTCTGAGATAAATACTGCACTTTTTACAGTAGCATCTCAAAACACTACATTAAACAGTGGAAAACATCATAACAGTAACTATGAAGATCATCCTGTGGTTCTGTAAAGTAAAACAAATAATGCAATAAATGTGTTATGATGTTATTAAAATAATATTGCTGTGCTGATTTACCCATCTGCTGTCTATAATCATGCTCAATACTAGTATCTAGATAGGTCCTTATGTGTCTCTGGGCTCTGTAAAACATGTCTCTGCAGCATGCACAGCAATGTATCTGTTGCCTGTTAGGAAGTCATTAATTCACAAGCAAAGGGCTACTGTAAGAATAATAAAATAAATTTTTAAATAATGTCCAACAACATAATAAGCAGAGCTGATTATCAGTGGTGGAACATGCAAATTATTTACTTTTGGTGTTTAAGTCTGTAATTATCAAATGTTTGTAGTATTTTTATTAAATGGAATTAATGCTAGTGAAACCTGCTTATTCATCAGATTAGGATACAAGACCAATTTGGGTGTGTGAAGGTTTCTTTTCCATGTCTGTATGGTGCCAACTCTGCCTTCCTTGTCTGCAGCACACTGCCATGGGCACCTGTAGGGATGGTGAAGTCCTGCACCCTCCCCTGCCCAAATGAACAGAGGCACATGGAGTCAGTTCACAGGATACCCTTCTGGGTACTGTGTGAAGTAGAGGGACAGAATTCTCCTAATGTGGTTCTGTAATAAAGAGATGGCTTGCTTATCAAATATACAGGGAAATTAGGTTACTAATGTGGAAGCTTTTGCATATAGAAATACTGGGTTAAGCTTTTGCTATGGCAATATAAGACCTTGCTATGTAAATATGGAGAAACTGAACTCTTTCTGAGGCTTGTGAAACAGGCAATGCAGTGCTGCGCCGATAAGGAAACTGTCCAGGGGGAAAAAGGGAGCCACCCATGCCTGCAACGCAGAGGCGAAAAGACCACCGCCCAGCTGGAGGGGAAGATCAGCAGATCATACAGAACCAGGACCCAGAGGCAGGACCCCCGCCCCAGCTGGTGCAGGAAAGAGCAACGGATAATGCAAAGGAGCAGGACCCCTACCCAGCTGGGCAGAGAGATAACCTAACCGAAGCAGGAGCCCAAGGACTATAAAAGGACTGGAAATTCCACACATTTTTGTGGTCACTGGCGGGGCTTTTGATCCCCTGGCCACCCAGCGCTGTTTTTGCTCATTTATATCCTGCTCAATTAATAAAATTCTAATTGGAACACTGAGTTTTTGATACTCTTCTATTACAATTCTGAGGAGTGGCCTGGAGACATACCAAAAAAATGGGTTCAGAACTTCTTTTACATGCCCCAAAGTCTTCTGTATTTCTATACATAGTACGCTTAATAAAAATGTAGACCAGTTTTCATTCTTTTAACAACTTGACTGGATGAACTAGAAGTTTTAGGACACCTTAGGGTCATGCACATGTTTGTGCCCTTTGATACTGTGCTTTTGTAACTTGTTTTGCTTTTGCTGATGAGTGATTTTTTAAGCCACTTGCAACAGATTGATTCACACAACAAAGACAAAAAGAGGCTCCAAAAATGGAAGGAGAGCTTGCTGATGGTATGAAATTGGTCCTCCAGGCACTATCATTCATGACTGCCTAGGGCCCAGAGCCCATTTCAGTTTTTCATTAGCTACTGGATCTCCTGAGGAAAAAGGAATTTAATTTTGTCCTTTTATGAGAGGATTTTGCTTCAGGCTGTCAGTCTACGTACCTTTACTGGAGGCTGCTCACCATTATTTGGTGAGGACAGCGATGTGTGTCCCCTGGGGCAAAGCTGGGCAGGGCAGGCCTGCCACATTATACAACCATTAATACCCCAGCCCTGGAGCTGTAGGAGGGCATTACCCTTTGGCTCCCAGAACAGCACTGCTAATCTTCGCAGATCCTTAAAAAACTCTTAGGACTTCAAACTGTAGAGATTTAAAATAATTAACTTGTCAGCTATGAACACACAGCTGATCTGAAACAGCAGAGTTAGCCGATGCTGTGCCAGAGTGATCTGAATTTAGTGTTTTGGCTGCCTAGCTCTTCCCTGAGAGTGATTTTCTGGCAGTGATAGGCATCCCCTACAGGGATAGTCAGCCATCTCACACCACATGCTGTGGCCAGGCATGTGGAAAGGGACAATTTCTGTCCCTGAAAACTCTATGGTGAGTGAATTTATCATCTTACTTGGACCACTGTGGGCTCTACCAAGAGTCTATACACAATAAGCAGTGCCTCGTTTCCAGAATTTGTTCCTGAAAAATCTCTAAACTCAATCTGACAGCAGGAGAATAGCTCAAATTGTTTATCAGGATTAATAAGTGTTTAAACATAGAAGGTCGAGATATTTCAAACGTAGGGCTTAGGTCATTAAGCCACCTTCTTTCCCAGCCACCTGTTTTTCAGAATAGTCCTTAAACCTCTTAAGGGAGAGGGAGGAGGCATGTGTCAAACAGCTCAGAATAACTGTGAAATTTATAGCTAATCCTATGTGCGTCTTTCTTTCTCTCTGGGTCCAACTTCAAATATAGCACTGCTTTCTCTGCCCTCAGAAACCTAAAGGAGGATTCATTTCACTCCATTTCTTCTTCCCCCAATTAATGGAATCAGAGAATTAGAGAATCATGTTAGTTGGAAAATGCCTCAAAGATCATTGAGTCCAACTGTCCTCAGTTTGTTTTTGCTTCTAAGTACTTTCATCTGTTCTTCAGAGGTTGCATATGCAATTATTGAAGAAATAAAGAGCTACTCGTAACTGTTACTTTGATACTTCCCTAGGATCTTATATTGTAGTTTGGGCTTGGGCAGACTCACAAGTTTCATAAGTAAACAGAGCTGGCATTTGTTATGGGGCGGGGGAGACCTCAGCAAGCAAAGACTATTTAACAAGGATGAAGAACAAAGCAGGGAATTAGGAGCTGCAGATTGTTAAGCGGTTTTGTAATCACTGCATTCTCACTGTTATGTAAAGGATTGAGGCTGTATTGACCAGGCTGTTACACAAGGTTCTGCTTTTTGCCCAGAGGAAGATCACCTGCAAAGTTTGGGGACTTAGAAATTACCAGGACATTTGCGCTGGAGGAGTTGGAAATGCAGAGCCAGCTATGTGTCCTGGCTCTCAGACTTGTAGGCTACTGTCCTGGTTTAGGGTAAATTTGGAAGAAATTCCCCTAAAGGGTCTTTCTCTAGAAGGCAAATTTCAAGCAGCCCCTCCCTCAACTGGTTCGGGAAAAAATTTCCTTGGAGAAANGGCTTCATTGTCCCCCCCCACTCTGTGCTCTCAGAATGAATCTTAAAGGTGCAAAAACTTATTTTCTAGGCTACACAGACGAATGGGGATAATGAGCCTCATACAGTCAACCCAGGACAGCTACCCTGGTAAAACCTGGTGAAATCCAAAATGTTAAGATGACAAACAATTTTATTTCTTTAAAATGTTTCTTTAAAATAACTACTCCCTAACTCCCTGCCATCATTGACAATTTTCTTTCAAGATCACTGGAGAAGACAGGGAAGTCACCTGGCTGGGGTCTCTGCCCAGGAAGGCTGTACTGAAAAGACCTAGCCCTCTGCCATCCTCTCCTGGATGCTGGGGTTAGCTTTCTGCGCTCCTAATTTTGAGCCTTTGCCTGTGCTATAGGAACATCTTTCCCAAATTAAAGCAGTAGGCAAGAGAGAAAAAACACAGAAAAATGCAGCCATGACAACTTAACACATTTTCCAGCAAATTCCTTGCTGATAATCCTAGCAGATTTTTCTTGTTTAACAAATTCAAAAACATAGCAGGACAAACCTCTAGGAAAAGTTGTCTTGGTTTGAAGGAAAAATGTCTCCCAAGGAAGGCAGGAAAAAATACAACCCCCTTCCCTCCGAATTATTATAACGTTGAAATTAAGGGGCTTTCAGGCAGAGATATGGGAAAAGGAATAGCAGTTCTTTACTACTATGTATAACAAGGCAAACAAGCAAACAACAATAAACAAAACCAGAAACGCATCCCCAGCCTTCTCTCGGCTGTCAAGCCCTTTCCTCTGCAGTGTAGTTACGGTCACAGCCGGCAGGGGCGCTGGTGGCTCCCAGCCAGGTGCGATGATTCCCCCACAGCTGCAGGGGGCGCTGTGGCGTGAGCTCAGTCACATCTTCCTCAGGTGGTCTGCAACTTTTAGATCATAACTCAAAACCCATAATGTTAAATCCTACAGCCAACAATTCAACTGTACTTGCAAGTGATGATTTGAATGATAATGTAGGCTTTTAGTTGGTAATGACAAATTATTACAGCAGAAGTTTGTACTAGCACAGCAGCGTTGGCTTCGGATTCTCTGTAAGTTTGGCTCCAGAATCCCAGTGATACGAGTCTCTCCAGGCACCTTCTGCCAAAGGCTCCAGGACAAGCCATTGTTCCCGGCTGCAGAGTAGAGCACATTCTTCACCTCCAGTCCTGTCCTGACTGGGCAAAGGGCTACTGCATGAGTGATCTCTTGCTCCATCTGGGCAAATGCTTGTTGCTGTTCAGGGCCCCAGTGGAAATGGTTCTTCTTGCGGGTGACCAGATAGAGAAGGCTCACAGTCTGGCTGTACTCAGGAATGTGCATTCTCCAAAAACCTATGGCACCTAGGAAAGCTTGTGTTTCCTTCTTGCTGGTTGGTGGAGACATTGCCGTGATTTTATTATTGACCTTGGTGACAATCTGATGCCATCCATTTTGCCACTTTACTCCCAGGAACTGGATCTCTCGAGCAGGTCCCTTAACTTTGCTCCTTTTGGTGGCAAAGCTGGCTTCCAGCAGAATCTGGATGATTTTCTCTCCTTTCTCAAATACTTCCATTGCCGTGTTCCCCCACACAATGATGTCATTGATGTACTGCAGGTGTTCTGGAGCCTCACCCTTTTCCAGTGGGGCCTAGATCAATCCATGAGATGGTGGGGCTGTGTTTCCACCCCGGGGCAGTACTGCACACCCTTCCACTTGAAAGCAAACTGAGGCCTGCATTCTGTTGCCAGAGGAATGGAGAAAAACGCATTGGCAATGTCAATAGTGGCATACCACTTTGCTGCCTTGGACTCCAGCTCGTACTGGAACTCCAGCATGTCTGGCACAGCAGCACTCAGCAGTGGAGTCACTTCATTCAAGCCATGATAGTCCACAGATAGTCAATCTCCATTCTCTGTCAGATTTGTGCACAGGCCAAATGGGACTGTTGAAGTGTGAGTGGGTAAGTGGGTTTTGCTGACCACCCCTTGGCTCTCCAGCTCATGGATCATTTTGTGGATGGGGGTCACAGCATCTTAATTCATCTGGTACTGCCAGCAGTGCACTGTCAACGTGGCAATTGGTACTCGTTTTCCTCCACTTTCAGAAGTCCAACTGCAGAAGGATTCTGATAGTCTAGGCAAGATTCAATTGCTTAATGTCCTCTGCCTCTACAGCAGCTATTCCAAAGGCCCACCTGAGTCCCCTTGGGTCTTTGTAATAGCCGTTCTGGAGGAAGTCTATGCCTAGAATACACGGGGCCTCTGGGCCGGTCACAATAAGATGTTTCTGCCAGTCCTTCCCAGTCAGGCTCACCTTGGCTTCCAACAGGGTCAATTGCTGTGATCCCCCTGTCACCCAGCAATGGAAACAGGTTCTGCCCCCACATGTCCCAATGGCATTAGGGTACACTGTACATCAGTATCAACTAAGGTGTCATTTTTGTGGCTCTGATGTGTGAGGCTATCGGATCCACATTGTCCAAAAGACCTGGTTTTCCCTCTTCCTGGCTAGAGGCAGGGCTCCTCTAGCCCTGGTTATCATTTCTTTCCTGGGCATACATACTAGAGGTTCCTTCAAGGGGATCCGACAGATCTTCCTCCCTTCTGTAGTACCCAGCAGCTCGGTCATGGGAGGTTGAGGCTACCTTCACTTTAGTGGAACTCCCCTGGTTAGAGTTTCCCTCCTTGAGTTGACTCACCCATGCTGCCAGGACAGAAGTGGGTTTCCCATCCCACCTTCCTAGGTCTTCCCCATGGTCACACAGGAAAAAGCACAGCTCAGCTCATGGGGAGTACCCTCTCTCCCTATCTGGGCAAAATGAGGCTCTGATGTTGGGGTCTGTGACTCTCACTGGTGCCACATTGTTCTTCCTCACCTCCCTAATCCCCTCTTTAAGGTTCTAAATCAACACAGAGACATGAGCCTGCACTGGGCCATTGATCACAGTCTCATAATACCTGAGCCTGTTGGCACTGTCTCTCTGTTGTCCACGGCATTACTCGTTGCAATGAAGGTGGTGTATTGAGATGGCCGTAGTTTTTCCAGGGCCCACAACATCTGCCCTGTGCACCTGACCTTGTCAGGATACCTGCTGTTACCCTGCTGTCCATCCCTTCCATGAATTCCATCTTGGCCATTTCTTTTGTCTCTCTTAGGTACTGTTGCAGCAGTACCTCTCATTAGGGGTAGAAATGAGCCAAGACACAGACTCTCATTTAACAACATGAAAAGGGTCCCACTTTAGTCTTCTTTACAGCTTAGCCATCCTGACTCCGACTACAGGAAGTTCTTACTATTGGCTTCTCTGACAGACTCTGACTGCTAGCTACTTCCTGCTAGAATATGACTGCAAGTATTTCCTTGCTGCCTGTGACTGCAGGCTTTTTCCCAGCTCAGTTATGACTGCAGGCTCCAACTCTATCAGACCCAGACTGACCTCACAGCAGATCTTTTGCAGCAGCAACTCTCTTCCTTGTTTTGTGCTTCTTTGCGTCTCTCTGGATCGTTGCTTCGTCGGCAGGGCTCCTCTACCTCCTCAAGGTTTTTTTCCTCAAGACTTCCCCCTAAGGGCAACCCATCCCTTTTATCACACTTATCTTTATTAGTCACAGCTGTGACCCATTAAGGGCAAGGCTGTTCTTCTTTGGTGATTAGTACAACTGTGATTTCTCAGGGGCAAGGTCACTTGTAATCCCATCTTCTGCATCTACAAGGTGCCAGTCATTAGTGTTTCTTACCGACAGATGGGACAAAATTCCATGAGAGAAAGAAACAAAAGGAAAAATCCTAACCCTCAACAAAAGTACATTGAAAACATACATATTTTCTAGTGGTGAAGATGTTCTATTGGGCAGATTTGGGTGCTTCTATATAATGCTCTGTGAATCTCAAGGGATGTAGGAAAGACAGCTCCTAAAAGTTACTTGCATATACTATCATTGCCTAAACTACTTTTATATTATTGTAGACTATTACTATAATAACTGGTTTATTCTTAATTATTATATAAATAAATAGAAAAAAAGGCAGTTATGCCTTAAAAGAAATCTTAAAATTTCTTTAAATAATAGAAGCACCTTCCTGAAGTGTTTCATATTAAAATTAATTTCACCTTCATAATAATTTAACAAGTAGTACTTTAAAATAATTATGATTAATTGTCCAAAGTTAATCTCCATTGCCTATTCACATAATGTGACAAAATTACAGTGTTACCTGATAATGGTATGGTCCTAACACTTCTTAAGCTCAGTGACAGCTGCAGAATATATGCTAATTTGTTTGCACTTAAATGAACATTTCGAAGAAACCCTAATCTAATCCAGACCAGCTACGTATCAAGGCTGTGTGATGCAAGGAAAATTCAGCTGGAGTATTAATCTGTAACACTTATCTACTTGAATGTTTTAAAATTTAGATTTTTAAGAGAAACATTTATTGGAAATTCAGATTACCCTTTTGGAAATGAAAAAAAAAAAAAAACAAAAACAAAAAACCAACCACAAACCAAAAGAAGACCACTGAATTCTGCAGTGCTGTAATAGAGATCTGAGACACGGATTTCTTTAATGTCCCATGTAAAGAATTGGCCACCCATGCTTGGTGGCGCTGTGTCACTACTGGGGCATTACCTCTGGTCTGAAACTTTTAGATCATAACTCAAAACTCATAATGTTAAAAGCTACAGTCAAGAATTCAACTGTACTTGCATTAAGCTAGTGATGATTGTAATGATAATGTAGGCTTTTAGCTGGTAATTACACATTATTATAGCATAAGTTTGTACTATCACAGCAGTGTGTCCTGTGACAAACCATTAGAAAATAAAATTGAATGCAAAAATTTTGGGAGGCAGTTTAGAAGGAGAATAAAGGTGTTCTTTAGTATAGTCTGTAAATGAAGAGAGTAGTATTTGCAAACCGGTGAAATATTCATAGAACATGCAATTTTTTATCAGGGCATTGCACCTTTCAAAGGCACTTAAACATACTGAGAAAAATTAGGTAACTATACTGCCTTGAACACAGCAAAGCATAATTTAACCTTCTCATTTACAGTAATCAGGCTAGTTACTTTACATTTGAGATAACTTTATGCAATGTTACTCCAAATTAAGGAGAAGCAAATGATTTGGCTTTGTTGTTTTTGTTGCTTCTGTTGGATTGTGTCTGAAACTAATGGGAACAGGATTTTTACATGTCACCTTTAAAAAGTCAAAATATATCAGGAAGTAAGAGCTATAGATTTTTGTTTCTTCTGACAGAAGAATTCTTTCTGTCTAAGACATATTTAGAGCCTTATTTTCTTCTAGCCCTTGGTTTAGAAGCTGATTAATTTTTTGACATACAGGCTTTTATTGCTGACTACAATGTGATAGCAATGACTGTCATAAAACATAAATAAGCTTTCTGGGCTTTTCTTGTGGAGACATTTATGAAAGTGACAAAGTCTTCAAAATCAGAAAAAGCAAGAGTTAGACTTCTCTGGGCAAAGTGGAAGTGCTGGGCCAATACAAGAACCATGGAAAAGGAATAACGTAAAGCATCCTGCTTCAGTGCAATACCAGTTTATATGGTTATTGGCCCCATAGTGTAATGCAGATGTTGCTGCTGCAACCTTCTTGATTTGGCTAAGCTGGTTGGTTAGAGTAGGCTAAGGAAAGTGTCCAAGGTGTCATTTCAGGCTGAAGACATCCTAAAGTTATGTGTGTTGCTGAACTTACATTTGCTCAATTATTCAGAGACTTATGACACAAAAGAGGAAAGTAGTTCAGGAAAGTTTGGGAAAATATTTTTCTGATTATCATCCTTACTTTCTATTAACTATTGCACCCAATTTTATTATGTCAGTTCTGGTAATGCCTGTAAACATGTAAGGATGTAGCAAAGGGGCTAAGTGGCTCCTTAGGCAGCCTGACAATTCATATCAGAGCTGCTATTCCCAGTTCTGAGGACACAGCAGAGCAAGACAGGCTGGGAAAGGAAGTCCAACTGAAAATGATATTTTCCAGGAAAGGACAGTTAGCAAAGTTATCCTGAGCCATAAAAGTTAATCCCACAAGAAGTGGAAATGCCTAAGATTTAGGTTCCAGGCAGTTTTTGAAGCATTGCTCTCTAGCACCCATATTTTTCATCCTTTAAGAGCTCTTCATACCTTCTGTGATCATGTGGAAGGCAGCTAACACATCGTGCTAGGCAACAATTGCTCAGTTGGGCCCTGCAGTCTTTAACTTGTTCACTAGAATCTCTAGACTAGATGCTTCATAGAGATGAAAATAATATTCCTCTCTCTCACAATTCTTAAGGTGGAAAAAGTGGAAGGAAAAAAAACAACTGGAAGTCAAATGAAGAATAAATTACAATAAGCAGAAAAAGACCTCGAAAATTATGACATCTTTCTGTGGACATTTATATGTTTTTCATGGAATATGAGGTGCAACCACTGCTTTAATAGAGAATTTCATGGCCAAATGACTCTCATTTCCTTCTACTACAATACCAAAGATGTTGTACTTGGCTAACCACATTCATGTCCTTATAACCAAAAGAGGATAACATCTATTTATATCCAGAACACAAAATCAGATGCTGAAAAGTCTACATGGTAATTTGAATTATAAAGACACAGCAGGACAGTGGGGAAGGAGCTAGGATGAGAAAAAAAGGAAAGGTGGTCTTCGTCACAACACTTCTTAGCTTTGTTCAAAGTATAAGGAGTAAAGGGAAACAGTTATTCTTCAGGAAAAAAAATGGGAAAAAGGATTTAACTTGAGATTTAGTTTACATTGCTATGTAGCCATCCCTATACACAACAAAGTTCTACTGAAGGAACATATTTTTGCATTTCTTATTATCTGTTCTACATCAAACATACTTTAAAAACTTCCTTCTTTATATTTTAAATGGATTCATTTTAAAATCTTTTTTTATCATTCTAATCTGCATAATGATGTCAGATGAACTCTGTCAGAGAACTGTTTTACATTTTAGATGAAAAACACAAAGTAGAAAAATGATTAAAGATTGACATCAGCTGGTGGATCCTTATCTAAACATTTCTAAAACTGCTGTGGAGTGTCCATTTTTGTGCATCTACCAACTTTATCTCTGCATAAGAAGTAGCAGAAAATAGCGTTCTCTGATGTGGTCTGTCCAATGCTTGATAAATTTTAATGGAAAATCCTTGAACTTGCATAATTTTCCTTCAGTGCCACATACCTATTAATCTTCTTTATTCTTCACAGTAATCCTACCTTTTAATATCTATTTTTCTTACAAAGCAACAGACACTTATTCCTATAGCTAGTTTCAATTAATGCCAAAAGAAGCAGTAAGAGAATTACAACAGCAGCATCCTCTTTTCAGTCCATTGCTTCATGTGTTAAATGGCTATGCAAATTTTGTCCTTCAGAGGTCATAAGAACTCAATCAATCAATTGATCAATCAATCAATTACACTGTTCAGTTTTTATTTTTAGTGGTGGCAGAGCCTATCTGCAAGCTAATGGGAAGTGAATGACAGTGATCTGAGTTTCTGATTTAAAGAAAGAAGATATTTCAGAATAAGTGTTAAGTAGTAGCAGTCTGACTGTAGAATTTTTCCTTACTTCTGCCTAAGAGCAAATAACACTTTCAATGTATTATGGATACACTAGGCATTATATTTCTAGATATGTTTTCTCCTTTAACATCGGTGAAACCTCATTTTGATGGATATAATAACACTGAAATATGGTATATATTCTCACTGAAAACCAAATATAGATCAGTATACTTGGCAACTGCTGAGATATTATAGGTGAACATAGCTGTTTCCTCTCTAAAATTCATCATTAGGATGCATGAACTAGGACTGCCAGTTATGAGTGGACTGAGAGCAGGGGAAGGAAAAAAAGTAGGAAGCATTAAATGTGTTTGTATGTGCTTGCAGATTTATCCTTTTTGTATTACAAATAGCTTAAGGGCGAAGACGACTGAGATAATTTTTCCCTAAGAAGGGACTCTTCAAATCTAAGAAAGGAAATCCTTTAAAAACTTAATTTGGTTGCACTTGTGTTTTAAAAAAACACATTATTTTTGAAAGTTTTAATTGGAAAGCTGTGGCAAAAGATAAACCTACCACTTATTATCCTGCCAATGTAATTATAGAAATAATGCTTACAAGTATTAATGTATGAGTCATCAACAAAGTGTTGCGTAAATGCTACCTTCTGCACTCCTTGTGATAATCTCAAGGAAAATGCATTTTGCAATTACAGTTCTGAATGTTCAGCACCTTTATTTTTCAATGCTGATAAGAATGATGATGAACGGCTTTCAAACTTCACTAGCATATTTATTTGTTTGCTTGTTTGTATGTTTAATTGTTAGGAAAACATCCCACAAAGGACAAGGAAGGGCTGAAAAATCCTCACATGATAGTCCCTGTTTTTAAGAAACTTAAAAAAATTAAAAAGACATCCGTGTTCCTTGTGTATAGGGTCATTTAGTTCTGAAACCACTGGTGGTTTGCAAGGAGACACACTAGAAAGGGTTAGTGCTTATTTAGTGTGTTCCTGAGAAGTAAGTTTTTCAGACACAGCCTTTGTCACTAACCACGTACAGAAACAGGCCCTGCCTGGAAGTGGCTTCGTGCATTAAACAGGTGCACTCTGTTGAGCCAGAGTTATGAACACCTGTGCAGTGCTGATAGGTGTGCCTGTACCTCACAGGTGTGTCTGTACCTCACAGGTGTGTCTGTACCTCCCAGATGTGCCTGTACCTCAGAGGTGTACCCATACCTCACAGGTGTGCCTGTACCCCACAGGTGTGTCTGTATCTCACAGGTGTACCCATACCTCACAGGTGTGTCTGTACCTCACAGGTGTGTCTGTACCTCCCAGATGTGCCTGTACCNTACCTCACAGGTGTACTCATACCTCACAGGTGTGCCTGTACCTCACAGGTGTGCCTGTACCTCACAGGTGTACCCATACACACATTAGCATATGAGGTAACTGAACCCAAGAAGCCAAACAGCCACAGCACCATTGCCTCTTTGGCCTGAAATGATTTGCCTGCTGCAGAGACCAGAGGAGACCACAATCTCCACATGGCATTAAATTGCTCTATAAAGATGTCCCCTTCCCTGTCATTTGTCCACTGGCCATTAATTTCCATGAGTGGGGAGCTGAAATACTTTTTTATCTCCAACCTAGAGAAAGGCAGGGAATGATAAGGTTTGGCTTGCAACTGTATTCCTCTTGGTGTTTGTGTGGATGACTTGAGTGAAATGAGTTTTGACTGGGTTTTCAATCTATCACAAATAGTAAAAAAAATCTTATCACGCTGCTATTATTCCTTTTAAACTATTTTGAATTTACTGGAAATTTAGAGTTTTTACTGGAAATCCTAAGAGGGGGAAGAGTGTCTGTAACAGGCTTCACCTGGAAGCAGGAAAGCTGATGAGAAGATGAAATTCATGACTGTAATTACAACCCACAGTCCCACTGGCAGCCTATGAGGTTAATATTCCCCACATTACATGCTAGAGGTTTTAAACTGGGCACACATGAAACACAGAGGAGAAAATCTTTCTTTCACCTTTCAAGAGTGTTTTACCATCTTGTTCTATGTTAAATACCTCCAAACATGGATGTCCTCAGATTAACTCAAGGCATTAGGCTGCTATAATTGGAATTGTAGATTAATCACAGGACTAACTCTTTAGCAGAGCTTTCTGAGCAGATTCCTATTTGAGAAAACGGAAGCCTACATGTGAAAAATATATTTTATGCTGAGAAGACTGTATTGAATGTCTCAAGTTTTCTATAATGGGTTTCTCTAGATTTAGATCAACTGTAAACTAGTCCCTAAACTATATGATTTTTATTAGCTTCAGCAATAGAAGTCATAACAATTTTAGTCTGTAAAAGTCCACTATTAAACCATGGTTAGAGCAGGAAAAAATGAGGTCATATATCTATAAAAAGTCAGCTGGGGGAAGCATGGGAGAAGGTTCAAGTTTGCCAACCATCTAATTATAACAGCACTTTTATATGAAGGGTACAAAGGACAAAGGAAATAATTTCTATCAAGAAGTTTTGTATACTCTGCGAATCAC
Organism: Leptocoma aspasia; assembly: GCA_013399835.1. NCBI lineage: Eukaryota > Metazoa > Chordata > Aves > Passeriformes > Nectariniidae > Leptocoma > Leptocoma aspasia. The sequence continues at coordinate 369,177 of VXAX01000921.1, read as the reverse complement.
TGGGATAGTGACCCCTTGATGAGGAAGCAAAAACCAGAAAAGAATGTGGCAGAAAAGGAAACAAAATTTTGATCTTCATACCTCAGGATCTGTTAAGGTACTGAAGGAACTGAATGCAAGCAAAAATGATCAAATGATGTCTGAATTTGTGCATTATTCACTTACATCCACTAACTTCTGTGGCTTGGAGATGAAAGATTCTCATCTGTTTAATACAGCACATGCCTAAATGTTCTACATAATGTCACACACCCCTTATTTGTACAATCATAGCTGCCATTTCAGAGCCCTCAGTGTGATACCCCCAATCAGCCATCCATCGACCACTCTTCACACATCCGTACTTAACTAAAAACTTTTCAGGATCAAATCCTACATTTTAGCCAAAAGTCCTGGGGCAGAGAAAAATCTGTAGAAAGGTTATAGGACAAAAAGTGAGCATATGGAATAAAGAGACACTTTTATTTTACCTCATCAACAACATACAACATTCCTTTCTTCCCGCCCTAAGAAGCTGGCTATTTTCACTTTATTCTCAGCTTAATCACATGAAAAACATGACAGCCGTGTATTTGAAAAGCATTTGACTGATGCTTCTTGTTTCTAAAAGTATTCCTTAAACATTGTGGCCATTCATCATGGTGATAAATAAAAAAACCCCACTAAATTTATGAAAACAGAGTGCTTTTAACAATGCTAGAAAAAGAAAATGAATACAGTTGTTATACTGAAAAGAGATTAAAATACAGCAAATCTGTAAATCTCTGTAAAAAGTTGTCATGGGCACAGGATATAAATCTTGCATCTTGTATCTTAAATTGCTCCTTTCCATTTTTTTCTGAATAAAAATATCTGTTGGTGTAGTGGTTTTGCATGGGAGGCATTCATGGAAGTGATGCAAAGAGAAAGCTGATACGCCTCTGTAAACACTCATGTGAAAAATTTTTTCTGATTTTATTACTCTTTCTTTTAGTTACTGTTAATAAATTTTCCTTTATACCCTTTTAACATTTTGAGCCAGCTTTGCCTTTCTCCTAATCCTATATCACAGCAGAAAATGAGTGCACTGGTGATTGGCCAGCACTGGACCCACCACACTCATTGGTGCATTGGCCAGGAAATCTCAAATTTGCCAGGAAATCTCAAATATGCCAGTTTTAGTTTCATTTGCCTGACATGCTTCCTTAGCAAGATTGATCCCCTCAATATCTAACATACCTTTACAAATACTTACAGGCTATTGATCAGCATAGATTTCTGAGTTTTGCTGCACTCTAGCTTGATTCCCAGCTGCTCTGCTGTTTAATACCTATTTCTCTACTCTGTTTTCTGGGGGTTTATTTCCTCATTTTTCTTTTCGCTTGGAAACTGATCTACAGGTTGGGATGTTGCTGCTGTAACCACAGTTCAACTCCACATTATGTGGAAAGCTGAAATTTTTAGTAAAACTAGTTATGAAACACCTGAAAAAAAAGGATATCTGTAGGGACTGCTAAAGGTGCTACACTAAGACACCATCTGGAGACACATGACCTTCTCTGGTGAAGGGATTGCGTTCCAAGCCACCCAGTTTATATAATCAAACAGGTCACCCCTCACTGGTCTTGTATATGTGACCCCAAGAATTACAACACACAGACAACAGAGGAGATAGTAGGAGGAAATGCTTTCTCCTGTGCTGACTATCCAGCCATACCCCACAGTCCCCCGAGGATGTGTTCCTTAAAGTTGTGATAGTCAGCAATAAGATGAGTGATGAACCAGTTTTCCTGTGAGACTGAATTCCTAGTCGTTATCCTGGTCATTACCCCATTCTTTAGCCTGTATTGATCTGAGCACATCTGAGGAAGACAAGGATGAAGACAAAAGTTCAGAAAGATGCAGCAAGAAATCTTGCAGTAAGAGAGGGAGTTCAGTCACACAGATGAGGCAGCTGAGATCTTTCAGGACAGCGATCCTGAAAGCCATGCTGAAAAGGCAGTGTGTTCTCCAGCTGACAGTCCTGGTGCAGCTCTTCATGCCTCTCTGTTTTTGACACGATACATACCTCCCATCTACATTTAAAATGCGTATTAAGTCCCCCCAAGCATCTGTCCTCTACTTCTCATAAAAGCAGTTATTCTGGTGTCTGGCAGTTTAACCACTTTGTGTACAAGTGATGACAGCCTGCAGAGCAGAGTGATACAACTCCAGATGGAGTAGCAACAATTAGCAGATGATTCCTATTTTAAGTGTCTTTGGCCACTGCCAAAGCAAAGGGTGAGCAAATGCTCTTTCTCTAACCTGCTTTGATTCCACTCTCTTCACTTTTGCATTAATCTAGAATCTGAAGGTCTCAACAGATATGAAGATTTCACAGTACTGCAGAGCATGTGCCCCAGGCCACCCAGCATCACAATGAGTGGAGGGCTCAAAGTGGCCAGCTCCAGGACCTTACAAACATGAGGCAGTGCTCAAGACAGACCTAGAAAAGGGTGCTACCAGAAGTACCAGATGACCGTGTCTTCAGCCTTGTCTGTACTACTAAGGAAAATATATCTTGTCTGTCTGGGAGCCAGCTACATTACAGAGAGCTGATTGCAATCATAAGCAGTTACTGCAGTAGAAAAGAGGGTAAATTAGAGGTAAAGCCTGGAGAAGCTGCTTGACCTGTTCATTCAGTAGTATTTGGTCTTGTGACTTGTACACTGAGTGTGAACTTCTCATGTGAGTTGTTTTCCTCTCTGCCACACATTCAATATAGTACTCGGAGAAAATCCATTTAAATCCATATATATGCACTGCACTTCATTTTCAGTTAAGTGCAGATCATATTTCCCCTTTGTCTAACATTGTTGTAAGAACTTACTAACTTTGAGGACACCGACGTTTTCATATGCTTATATACAAGCAAAGGATCAGCAATGAATAGAAAAATAACCAGTGAACTGGAAATGACATCTCTTTTTAAGAATTGTTTCCTGACATTTTTTAAATGTCCCCAGAAAGTACTAACAAAAGTCCTAATCCAAACTCTCAAAGCACAGTCTCACTTCTTCACCTCTAGTGCATCCTAATGGCAAACCTGTCCACAAGAGCAGTTTTGGGAGGATAGCACAAAGGAGAGCCTGCAGGCTACAACTCACAAACAAAGCAATAGTATGAGGTCAAAAAAAAATAAACAAAAGAAGGTTTACCTGGTTCAGATCAAAGATATCAAACACTCGTTTAATGTATAGGTCTCCCTGTGGATCCACCCCTTGAAGATCCAAAAGTTTCTTGAATTCATGCAGACTAAGCAGCCCAGATGGACATTCTCTCATAAATTTGCTGTAATAATGGTGCATCTGTGCAGGGGCATCTGGTAAGGATTCTTGGGAGCCCATGTTGTTACACAGTAAGCATCCCTTTTTGTCTGTTCACATTTCTATCTCCCAGGTTCAAAGTCTTGCTCATGACCACAACTCGGTTTAATATGGCTTTTAAATGGCTACGTTAAACATCTTAGAGTGTAAGTTTCTATTTTTATGTAGTGCCTATCTCTACTCATGCGATTACCTTTAATGCCCAAGTCTAAAATAGATGGGATTTGAAATTGTGGCTAAAGTAGAAGCAAAGAGCATCATGGTAAAATTACAGTTCATCACCCTTCCATTGACTACAAACATGTCTGTTATTAAAAAAATAAAGAGAATATTCTAAAAGTGATTAATTTTGAGTTATATACAAACCATTAGCAACACACAAGAGTCTAATTCTGGAATAGTTGTAAGGAATAGCTAGAATTTTTGCTACAAATAAGGATGGAAAAGTTGAGAGTGCAAACAGCAATGCCTGTAATTATGTCCTCTTTGCTGTAAGTGGATTAAGCCTTTCTAAAAATTAAGCCCTTTGGACTCCTCCTTGATGTACTTTTTATCATAAATATGCTGTGTGGCATCTTATATTTGTGTGCAAATCGCATCCTATTTCTTCCTTCTCATCGTGGGTTTCCAGATATAACACACGGTTTTGGTCACCAGCCTTGTCACAGAATTTGAGTGGAAGAGGAATCTTTTACAGTAACTTCCTTAACAGGAATAAACTTAGTCTGGTTTTTGGACATGTGCTATAGTGCTATAGTCCTGCTTTTTATTTTACAGCTTTCAGGAGCTGAATTCCTTCTTCCTCCATAAGCTCAGGGAAGGGGTTAGGTATCAGTAATACTTCTGTACTGATTAGCTTTTATACAAGGAGATGAGCGGCTCAGGAGCATTACTATAGGACAAAGAAATGAGGAGCTATAAATACTGGTGTAAACATATAGGATGTTAGTGACACAGAAACAAGACACTGCCACTCATCCTTTTCATTTAAATCAGTGGAGTTAAAGAACACAGTCATGTGAGGTGGTGAGTGCCCATGAAACCATCCTCCACTCTGACTTCAGCCAGAGAGCAATCAATATTATATGATTAGGTCAGTTTTTGAGAAGGACTCCCATACTTCAGATGGTCTGTGCTTCAGCTCTCTCCACAAGGACATCAACAAGTTTATTATCATATACTTCAAAATATGGCATATGAGTAAGAAAGCTTGAACACTTCTCAGGTGCCAGTGAACTTCTGAAGATCAAACAGAAAGATACAGACATTGCCATCAGTTTAGTCAAAACTGGTTCAGTGGGCAAAGAACATAGAGCAAAGTGGATAGTCAGCGTGTTGCCTTTTCTCCGGAGACCATGTCCCAGCTCTAGACCTGCTGTGTGATCCCAGTGACTGAGAGAGAATGGGAACACACCCTGTGCAGGCATTTCATCTGCAGGTGTGTGCTGGCTAGATCACTGAGGGTGATGCATGGACATGAGGGTGATGCAAGGACAAGGGAGGTGAAAGGAAAGCAGACAAGCCTCTTGGGGATGCACAGTCTGATGACAATTCTGAACTTTCTTTTTCAGCTATCATGTCCTGCTCTTAGAGAAATGACCAGTGATTGTGTCAAACAGCAAAGACAGGTATTGTGGTTTAACCCAAAGTGGCAACTGAGTACTGTAGATAGCTGTGCTCTCACTCTCACCCCACCCTGCCCCTGATGGGATGGAGAGAAGAACAGGAAAAAACCTGGTAGAACTAATGAGTTTAGATAGGAATAGTTTAATAATTGAAACAAAATAAATATAGTAACTAATAATAATAGTGCAGGAGAGGAATAAAACCCAAGAAAAAACAGTGGTGTGCAATACATTTACTCACTACCCTCTGAGCAATGCCCAGCCCATGCCTGAGCAACAATTGTCCCCTCCCAGCCAGCTTCCCTTAGTTTATATATTGAGTATGACATTCTATGGTATGGAGTGTCCCTTTGGCCAGTTTGGGTCAGCTGTCCTGGCTGTGATCCCTCCCAGCTTCTTGTTCACCTCCTCAGTGGCAGAGCATGAGACACTGAAAAGTCCTTGACTTAGGATAAACACTACACAGCAACAACAAAAGTATCAGTGTGTTATCAATATTACTCCTACTAAATCAAAACCACAGTATTGTACCAGATACTAGGAAGAAAATTAACTCTATCCCAGCTGAAACCAAGACAACAGAATATCAGGAACAAGACTTAAGCAGGCTGAAAATTTGACATGATATGGTTAGATTAAGAGTTGTCCATCAATAAGTCACCCAGTGCTAGTCATCCTTCCTCTTTTCTCTCTTTTACTTGGGAAATAACAGCTCCCTTCCATCTCTTCACATGACCTTGTACAGAGACTGGTCATTGGATTTCACTCTAGGCACAGGGAGCTTGGGAGTTGCTCACATATACTTATCCCTCTCCCCTCCCTCCTCTTTTCTACCCCTGAAAAAGCCATACATTACTTCTGCTTGTTGCTTCCAAATAGCAAGTCTTGGGGAATTGTGCCCACAGTAATCAAGGCACATGTGAGACTGCTGCACTGCCTTAAAGAAGGGCCTTAGAAGTCTGACATTTTGTCAGATTCTGTACAAAAGACTTATAAGCAAATGATAAATTAAAGTTGGAATGCTTTTAAAGTAATACCTGTTTTCAGAATCCCTTTAGTTTAATAAGAATAACAAAAATGCCTGTAAAGACAGCAAAAATGCCTGGGTAAAAAATAATCTGATTTATAGTTCAGTCTCACAGCATCCCTCACCCCTAGCAGGGGACTAGAACTGTATAATTTGGTTGATATAACACCTGACATAAAAAGAAAGGTGAGTTTTATGGGGCACAAATAGACTAAAATTTATAACCCTCTGCATAGTCTGATGGCACTTAATGAGCTGCAGGCAAAGCACGTGATGAGATAGTAGAAATTCTATAGAAATCACCTGTTCCAGAAGCCAAAGGCATTGGAGCATTTCTATTTATAGATAAAAATAGAAAATCGATAACAGTGTGGAGCCAAACTGAATAAATTAATATAGCAAAGACATTTCAAAGAATGCTGAAACAATGGGCGTAGAGACTAGTTTGTTTAAAGAAAACCCAGTAAAACAATTCCTAATGAGCTATCTGTACCAAAGGAAGCTGATTCTAAAAGGTGAAGATAAAATTAGAGTATCTATTGAGATGCCAAGAAGCTTTCTGGAACTTGTACAATATTCTAGGAATCAAAAAAACCATACAAACAGGCAACAGTGGAACTATGCACTTACACTGAAAATTGTAGACCCATAATAAAGATTTCTGGTTCAGGGACAATCAATGCAACAACATGGGCACACAGAAAATGCACATTGCAGGTAAATCAAAACTGTAGGGAACCATGAGAAAAAAAGATCAGATTTCTTAGTTCTGCTCTGAAAATGGTATAAAAGCTCTTAGTTTTAGAAGGGATCATGTAATTTATATTTCTTTACAAGTGTAAAAAGGTAGTTTTTTTGACAGTGGTTGAAAATAGAGGTTGAGCCTTTGAAAGAAAAAAAAAACCCACATCACAACAAAAAAAACTTCCCAGCAGAGTGATTAGGAACGAACTTGAAATATAAAAAAGCAGAAAACTAAAATAATAAAGATGACTTTCTCTTGGGTATTGTTAAAACAGTGGTACCTTGGCAGTAGTCAGCCTGTACTACATCCCTGTGTTGTGAAGCAAGGAGGACACACATCTTTCCCCTCTGATAGATGCAGCTGAACGCTACCTCTTTGAAGTGTAATACAACAAAGAGAACTGCTATCGCCTGAAGTGGCAAATGCCAAGTTTTACATGTATTTGAATAAAAAGCTTATCTACAGATTTTTGTTTAAATTCACGTCATCTTTGCCAATTAACTTTTTGCATCTGCTCCAGTTCAATCTAGCCCCACTTTCTGTTTCCTTCCTTGGCAATTTCTATGTGGCATTTTCTCTGAAAAAAGCCACAACTCTCGCTTGTGTGACTCAGCTCTATACTCAGCTTCTATACTTTGCTCCATTTCTCTCTTTTTCCATCCCTCTCTTTCCAGCACTCCGTTGCTGTCAGATGCTGGATCCTACCAGTGCTGGCTGCATATGGAGATCTGCCACTGCTCTTTCCAGTGGCAGAGGGGCTCTGTGTGGGCAGGACCAGAGGAAGCACCATTGCAGGCATTCCCATGTCTCTGACTTTAGAGCATGGTTTCCTTCTCCCTGTCCTGCTGTCTCCCTCTGGTACCTTCCAACTCCCCATAGGCATGTGGCCACTCATCATCTGTAGCCAACTTCAGAGTCCATTTATGTCTCTTAAGGTAGATGCAACCTACCTCCCAGCTCAAGCAGATCTGGGTGAGGTGTTTTCAGAGAGACTACCTAGACAGCCCAAATGAAAGAGAGTCATCTGGACAAGACACAAAATTTTGGAAAGAGAAGGCTGTCCTCCCAGAAGAGCTGGAATGACCTATCCTAGTCAGAAAATTTACCTATGAAGGCTTTCAGTCTTAAGGGCTTTGCTTTTTTGTTGTTTGCTTTTTTTGATTTTAAGACTCAAACTATTAGGTTCCAACCATCACCATCTTGTCCCTATGGACCACTCTATAGTTTTCTAACTATTTGAATTAGTGTTTAGCTTCTCAATTCTGGATTTCTTCTATGCATGATACAAGGAGGAAGACCAAGATGACCTTTCTTTAATTTATGGTCATCAGAATGTAGCTTGTTTTTAAGGGCTGTAGTTCTCTCCTTTATAAACCAGAAAGGTTTTGCCACAAGGAGACAAATTTCTAGTAGGACACAACCACCTAACTGGATGTAAGAGGACTCACAAATTCTTGCTAACTCAAGTGAAGAGAGGTCATTGCTACTTTCTGTGGTGTTTAAACACTGGCACCATTGTGGGACACAAAATTGCTGAATTATTCTCTCATTGAAAACACTGATCAATCATTGGCCCAACTTTGCTAGTTCACAGCCACGTTCCTTGTGTGTCTTCCACCACAGTTGTACAAACAATTAACTCTTTGAGTTTTTATATAGCTTTAAAACTGAAAAAGACGGCAGTGACCATTAAAACAATACATCTATAAGAGCCTGCTTTGTCTGATTTCTTTTTGTAGTACTGCTTCATTATTCCTGACATGGAGATTATGAATATAGCTCAGTGATACATATCTTGATGCTGAGAAAGTCAGCTGTGCTTATCTTAGTTGTGCAGAGTCCAGTCTAAGAGGGTATTTTTTGTCATTAAACCAGTTACAGATGTAATTTGGTGGGTGTTGTTAGCCACACATGCTACAGTGCACCTGTATCTATAAATAAACAGCAAACCATGCATAATGAAATAACAAGTCTTACCCTTCCCACAGAACCATTTGTAGTGCTGTTCCTTTAGTTTTAATGATTATGGGAAGCACTCTGAGATACCAATTTTACATTTTCTACTGTTTAGTTCATGACTGACAATGAGGACCCACTGCTGAAGCTGTTATTTTCATCAAGGTTTCTAGTTGCTGAAGAGGTGCATCCTCCTTTGTCAGGAGAGTAAGTCAGGAATACTTGCTTTTAAGTAGCTATTGTGAATTCACTGATTTTCTAAAACTCAGGGTGGCAAGAGCTTGGGCTGCACCTTGTCTGGTGGGCATCAGGGAACTACAAGTGGGACTAACAATCCCTGCTACTGCTAATCTGCAACTTTTCGGTGGTCTTATTAGAAATGAAGGGAAAGAGTCCTCTCATCCAGGGAAAATCTGAGGCCAATGAAATGTCCTGGCTCCAACTGCGACAACTAAGAAGAAAAAAAATCACTAAACTTTTCCATGCTGATGAACTAGATGGGGGTTCTCCAGAAATCTTCATGTTAACGGTAATAGATCCAAATCCACTTTCACCTCAATGTTTTGATGCCACAGGCTGTTTTCATGAAGGATTTCAGCTTAGACAAATTGGATTTTTCCAGTTAGTAATGCTACATATAGATCCTTAAACAACTCTAAATCCTGGCTTCCTGTTTTTATCTGCCTACACAGCACAGTTATTTGGAAGATTTTTTTTTGTTTTTTTTTTTTTTTTTTTTTTTTTTTTTTTTTTTACTAGCAATAGAATCCCCTGAGTCAAGCACTTTGGAAAAAGGAAAGCCAAGCCAATAGAGTCATCAGCAAACATTTAATTCAAAGACGAGGCTGTCTTCCCTAATTAGGTGACGTTGTTTTGATTGGAGACGGTTTCCTTCCTGGTGCCTGAAGTCTTTCCCGAGGTGAGCAGACACTGAGCCACTGGCATCTCCTAGTGGCCTGGGCTCGCAAGACAGGGCTCGTGTTCATGCTGAAGAGCACGGTGATATTTCCGTCCAGTAATCCCTGTTCCAGTGCTTTTCTGGGACCCTGGAGAGGCTTTGTGGAGAGACACCTCCAGGGGCTGGATGTTGTCACTGCCACTGCCAGCCCCCTCTCCCTCTCACTGCAGTGAGCAAACAACCACATTAATTCCCGTATGTTGTTTCTGTCCAACTATCAGCTCTGTTTCTGATGGAGAATGAAGCTCTTGTTAAGATTTTAACTATCTTTTCAACACTTTTTCTCCACAGCTGGCATTTCAGTTCCACAAGGGTTTCAATTAATGTACAAAGAGGGGATGATGCACTATTTCCTCCTTCCTCTCCTTGAACAATTATTCCCATCTCTTTATACTTGTGCCTCGATTTTGTAAATTTTGCTTTTTGTTTTATATTTCACTTGTTTCTTCCCTCTCCTCAAAAGCTGTTATTTACTTATTCCTGTTTACTCCTGGTTTTCTTGACTGCACTTTCCCCACTCCATTTATCAATTCTTTCCATTTCTCTTCTTGAAGTAAAAAAATCTTATTTCTGATCTATGCAAAAATTGAAGTCTGCCCTCCTTCCACTACCTAGCTTTAGAAGTTGTTTTTTATAAGAGGTGAATGTGGAAGTAAAACAGCAGTATAACTCTTTTACAAGTTTTCCAAATAAGAATAAAAATGGCAATGATAAAATAAAGAAGAAAACCAGAAAAGAGTCATTGTAACTCTTTGAAAATGCATCTCTGAACAGAATTTACTTTAGAAATTGTGGGGAAAGTAATTTTTAAAAAGGAGAGTGAAGACAAAAAATATTCACACAACTTACGAGTAGTGAAAGTAGTGAAAACCTGAGGGTTTTAAGGCTCTCATCCATCCCCACCTACAAGGAAACAAACTTGTTAAGGAGATTTTTGAAGAGCTTGTCAATAGGTGGGTCCTTCTCTTTGTCTGGAGTGACCTTGACATGTTCTCAGGTGTTTCTGCAGGGACTCTCTTGAAGACAAAACATGACATTTATGCTCATGCTGTATAAGAGCTTGTGTCAGGTTTGCAGCCTTGGTACTCTTGCTACACTTGAAATAGACCATGCAGCATCATTAGCATTGGGGAAAAAAAAGTTCAGATCTCACAGAAATCTCTCACAGAAAATATCAGGTTATTTAAAGACAAACATGGGTAAAGTTCACATGACAGCACCTGAAGAAAGAGTATAAATCAGAGCTAGTGAAATTTGGGAAGGGGACTTCTTACAGAAAACAGACTCTTCACGACTCTCCAATTAAAAGTACTTTGATTTAACATCCCATCTAAACCACGCATGGTATGAGTACTTTTCCTAGTATAATCCTAGATTTAAAAAGAACTGGCAACATGTCTTTATGTATATAATTCTGAAACAGAAAGAGCATGGGGAGACACTAAAAAGTAATCATGTTTCTTCATTTGCATAATCCACTTAACACACCTATTGTGTTCACAGGCTCAGTGATGGGTTTTCAAATAATAGTGATAGAAATTTGAATATTTAATGCATAGCACTTTTGTTATCATAGAAACTGGAAGCTGACAGTCATCTTCAGCAATTTCAGATTCAGGGAGAAGCTTGCAGACTCCTAAGTTTGTTGTTTGCTTGGAATCTCACTTCCTAAAATCTAAACACATGCATGCTGCAAGAAATTTCATCTCAAATTCTTTCCCTCATCCAGCTAATGTCATAGATCTGGCAGTGATTTTTACCACCATGGCAGCAGAGCAAATTTGATCCTCTATCAGAGAAGATTAACATTCCGGGAGTGTTAACACCCTGGAATTCGGGGCGGAGTGTTTTTGGAGGGGACAGGGTGAAGAAAACAAAAGAAAACTAATGCTGCTGCAATCTTCAGTGTCAAAATAAAATGGCATTATGGTCTTTTGCATCTGTACGTGTAATGCCACTTCAGAACCTTGATTTACATGTAGGATTTTTCCATAAACTGATTAAAAAAAAAATCTTCTGTTAAGAAAGAGTTAGTTTCCACTGACTCAGGTAAGTTGTTTTTCCCTTGGTGTATAAGGCAGGGCAGAGAGACTTCGTTCATCTAACTTGGAAAGAGCTGAGTCATCTTGAAGTAAGATCCTTTGTCTCTGCTAAGCACAGAAAGGAGTCTTGAGCTGGATTTCTCCATTAAGACCAGAATCCAGAAGACAAATCCTTTTCCATTGTACTCTGCCTGAGCCATGCTCTTGTTAGAAGTGTTGATGCAGTTGAAATTACCAAAAATACTATGAGGATGCTGTTACTGAGAAAGCCATGCCAAGCTGTAGAACTCCCAAATGCATTTCTCTTGGCAAGCTGGTATGGCCACGCTTCATTTTGCTTGTTATGTAAGTCAGTCCCCTAAGCCAGCCTGAAGCCCCACAGAATGACTTCACAGGAAACATAAATTACAACAGATAAATATACACATCATGTCTAACTGAACAGATGCAGTGTGAATGCCAAGAAGAAACTTATGAAATCCTGGCACATTGTTTGAGAGGTCCTGGTTCTTGTTTGCCACAGGGTTTTCAATGAGGCTTTCACAAGACTTTATTCAAGGCAAGAGAAGAATAAAACTGAGCTACAGCTTATCTAGATGCTATTTGTTATATCTGAATAATGTAGCTATGCTGTTGCCATTTAATCAAAAATAGATTTTTTATTGGTATTTAAAGGAAAAAAGCAAAACATTCTGATAAAATATTCTGCTTCACTTGATTCATTTCCCTAAGTGTTTAAGCCTTTCCAACTACTAAATTTTACAAATACATTGGGCAGGGATAAAAACTTGCCAGCCATTTTTCTGGGAATGGAAGCCCCATTCTTCATCTTATTTCCATCACCAAATGATATAGACTATACAATCTTATATAACTGACAATTCTAAATGTGCCGTTCCTGTTCTGCCTTCTAAATAACTTTGCCTGGCCCTATTGCTGCAGCTGAGCAACAGCTCAATTAAGAAAGCACACAATAAAATCTATGCCTCAGATTAGTAGTAGCTAGTGGAGGATTGTTACAGCATCTTGCAGAACAGGAAATGAATATCAGATATTTAGTGGGAGCACATTATTAAATAATGAGGTTTTGAGCCTAGCATAAACAGTTTTACAGTGGATTTTATGAAGCCCTAAAGGCCAAATCATTGTTAAATTTCATTAAAATGGGAGGAAGACTTCCAAACTGATAAAAAACTGAAGCATCTTTTTCTGTCTAACATGGAACATTAATTAAACAAGCCCTCCTGGGAATAGCAAAACAAAAGCCTAGACCAATACAAACTATGTCTTTTGTCCCCTAAAACCCCAAACGCTGGTACCCTACTTCATCCTATATTTTCTCTAGGCAAAAGGAAACAAGTGCTGGATCATTTTGTCAACCAACTGTTGCCTTAAACAATGAATAAAAGCTTAATTCTGCATGAATGGGGCATTCAATCTGGGTGTGCCCCTACTACCCAGCTGCCAAACTTTATGAAAACATTAGGAACTGATTAACTGAAATGCCTACTATTTGAAATTTGGTGGAAATATACCAATTGATTTAGAAGTTCTGAGGATACCAGAGAAGGGGATGAGAGATTGATTGATAGCAAGAGTCAAACTGATGTGTATATAACCTGACAAGTTTAAGGCTTACATCTTAATATTCTTCAGATAACTTCAGAATACTCCATGGATGATAAACTGGTTGCAGTGGGAGAAAGGCAATTAGGAACTTTTAAAAAACCAAGAATACCAAAAAGATGTTCCCCCATAAAATAAAAAGCCAAAATCACCAAAATCCAAAACTCCCCACACTTTTCAAGAGCACTGAAGTGTCAAGGGCTTTTTGCAGTGCACATTAATACTAAACTGGAAAAGCTCTTAGGTGAGCTCAGACACTGTGCTTGTGCACTGTCCAGGAAGGTTAGCATTTATAAGGCTTTTCTGGGGAACTTAATGCATCAAATTTTTAATTCAAAAGAGCACAGCAAATTAACAATTTCTGCCAGTCAGGTTTCATGTTTGTAGACTGGAAGTTTGCTCATCATCTGTAATTAGCACATTTAGTGAGTTAGGTGATACTACTTAATCAAATTTCAGTATGTTTAACCATCTGGTAATTGGCAGTGGGAAGAAAAGAGCATGCAAGGAGCCTCATTTTATAGGAAGACTCCTTGAGGATTATGGAAGAAAGAATTACATAATTCCAAAAAAGCAAGCTGAATTGGGAGTGGAGATGCGTATGGAAACACAGGAAAACTGTAATAGAGGTACTGTTGCATGTAAAAACAAACAAGGTACTTTATACTCTCAGCATTTTCTGAAACAAGTATAATTAATTACATAATTCCATAACTCTGAACTCATTGAGATAAATAATGTGGGTAGAGAACATTCATGCTTTATTGTTTTTTTAAACTAATTTTTTATAGCAAGATGGGCCCATCTGTTCTATTAGCTGAAAGTTGAGTTTGTGTTATTGACATTTCAGCCTAAACCTAATTTCTGTGACTTTTTTAGGGATTACAGATGACTCTTGACTGCTTTTGTCACATTTGGTAGAAAGTGTTACCTTGGCTTACGGGGAAAATAACTCTGGATGAGTGGCTAGAAGGAACCTGTACGAACGCTGTGTTGGAATAATGTAAGACAGCAATGCATCTAACAGTGGCTGGATGTATCTTTAGCAGGACCGAGGATGTTAAGCAGTAAAATTGGGAGGAGGGATCAAAAGCAAACAGATGTGCCTTGGGAAAAGGGGGATTCATTCATACCGAATTAGGCCACAGAAGGTGTTCAGAATGAATCCCGCGACAGAAGGAATCTTATTGTGCCTAGGTTGCATAATCTGAAAGCATTAATACCTATGGATCCAGCTGAACACTCACTGCCTTAGAAGGATTTTTCAAGCAGCTATATAAATAAAAAATTTCAATTATTAATGCACACTGAAAATAATAATAAAAATCTGGTTTTCAAAGATGAGAAACCATCAGCATATATTAGAATGACTGTATGAAACTTTCAAATTAGCAAAATGTACTGAGAACAGAGCATTCAACATTGTTTCCAGCCACTCTTGTTTACCTGCTCAGAGTTTTCTATTGAATCACTTCCATTACCTCTGAGTAGGGAGCTTGCAGTTCTCTGAGACATGTCTCTGAGTGCATCAAATGATACAGCCATAAGAAAACCAGGAAGTCAAGAATGAATTCTTACCTTATTCATGTCAAATGTGTGAAATACTTGTTCAACATAGTTGTTAGCTTCAGGAGTAAGTCCGTGTAGATCCAGGACATGTTTAAATTCATGCAGGCAAAGCTGTCCGGATGGGCACTCCTTCATAAACTTTGTGTACCAGTGGTGAATTTCCATAGCATTAATGTCGTCTGCTGATCCCGCAGCACCCATTGCATCAAACATACCAGGTAACCTTTTTCAGTATTTATTCATCCAAATGTTGATTCTTGCTTCCCAACAATGATCATTCAAACACCAACTCTGCCTTTGAGAGCAACTTTAAGCCTCTTACAGATCACTACCAAGATAGACTAAGTAAATATAGCACCCTAGAAAGATTACTGGCACCCAGTTTTAGTACCCCATGGTTTTAGCAGCTAATTACAGTCTTTGTGCACAGTCAGTCTGCAGAGCCTCAGATGAACTGATTATACTAGTTCTCATCTTGCACTTGCATCTGTGGCACTAAAGGTGTTTAAACTGGATGACTATTGAAAAAGCAACATGCAGGAACTTTGAAGGTAGCTTCTAAACCTTCATTTCAATAATTTATAAAGTTTTAACTAAAACTTAGAACCATTTTAATACTTGTGTACATTTTGTGCAGCTGCTTTGGAGAAAGTAACTTTTCATTTTTATTATTTCTGTATATATGGTCATCCAAATCTTACCTTACAGGTCAAAACTGCAACACAATTTGACTTAGATAACCTGAAAAAACAGAAAGCGGCTGTACACTAAGCACAAAAAACTTACTGTCTTTAGACAGCAGTTCTACAGGCATCTGAGTCTCCTGTAAGCCAATGTTGTCTTGAAAATTGCTTCCCCACTGCCATTGCTCTTTCAATCCCATCCTTTCCCTTCCCTTAGGCCAGCAGAAGTGTTTGTGGTTGCACTTGGGAACAAGTGTTAGAACAGATCCATGCAAAAGCTTGCAAAAAATAAGATTGAATACCAATAAATATAGTTAGCTTTAGAAAACATTGCTTACATTTTTGCATTGCCTAGTGTCACAACAGTGGGTTTTACAAGAGAACAGATAAAGTGAGGGTGGAAAAGGGTGGCCAGCAGTACGGGGGGTGCAGGACTGCTGCATCTGCATCAAAATTGTTTGTGGAAACTTGTAGTGTAAGAATGTTTGTGCTGTATTGCAGTAGATAGCAGTGTACAGGCTTACAGCATTTAAGCCCTACAGCAGATACTATGGCATGCAGTAGTTAGAGACTAAACTGGTAGAATGTAAAAATACAGCTGTTACACCTAAGGCTACTGCAAAGGTGGTGTCTCACCAGTGGCACTGCAGTGATGTCTCACCAGGGGAGGGTGAGCACTACTCAAGCAGCTTTGCTCTGGAGAGCAGGGCGCAGTCCCATTGCTCTCGAGTGCTGTGCAGCTGCATGAGATGAATCTTCCTCTGGGCCAAGGCTCCTGCTTGCTCAGTTCCAAAAGCAGTGTCAACAGCCAGAAGAGACAAATTTGGTCTCAAGATGGTGAAGGAACCGAACACTACTGTTGGACATGTCATGAGACCTGGTTTTCAGGTGCCAGGAGTGGTGAGTATTGTGGTGGTGCATCCATGGGGTGTGCACTGGTGGCAGAACCAGCTGGGCAAGCTGTCCCTGATACATAAGGTTTAGGGCCATGCCATGCAGGTTCATGTGGTCCTCCAATATTTTTAGGCAAATAAAGAGCTCTGACGTGCTAATCATGTAAGATCAGAATTGCAAGATATTTTTCAGAAATGGGCAAAAGCCTTCAGTGTAAAATGGCAACAAGCTGGGCTGTTGCTGGAACAGACTTTCAGCCCATATTTGCACCTATGTTGCATAAACCAGAGTCTGCAGCCAGTCAGGGCAATGCTGCCAAGGAGGGAGAGAAGGGGGAAAAAAGTGCACATGGATACCTGGAGGACTTCAACAGAGACATTTACTGTAGTTATCATTAGAAGGTGATTTTTTCCTAATCTCTACTCATTCCTTGCATCACTTTTAACAGTCTCCCCAGAGCAAAAATAGCTGCCCACTAACATCCTGTCAGTTATAAGATCAAGACCTTCAATACTGAGAAGCAGCAGGGATTTCTTTATGAAATACTGAATAAAACCAGAATCTGAAACATGTAAAATGGTATTTGGAAATACATCACTTCAAAATATCCCTAGCAGGTAAAGAATGCCGTATTTTTAATAACGATGAACAGCAAGAAAAAAAAAGGTAGCTTAAAATGGCAATCTTCAGTCTTTTATTGTTTTTCATCAAATTTAAATTTTCAATAGTTAGGAATTGGAAATGCCAACACAGAATTTCCCAAGTGTATATCTACCAAATTTCTTGTTCAATGAAACTTCAGTGAAAAGAGTAAGTTTTAAAAAACTCAGATGTTACTCAGAATTCTCCCCCCCCAACCCCCGCCCTCCTGAAATAACAGCAGTGTTCAAAGGAAAGAAATCAAAGCTTTGAGCCACAGGTTTCAGAAGCCGTAGACAATTTTTTTTTTTTTTAGTAAATAAAGTGGCCTGCAATTGTTTTTCAAACTTCCTTCTGAAAAAAGCAATATCATAAATGGGAATATTAAAATATAAGCCATCTCAGTCCTTGAAAATGTGCACATTACTTTCATATGGCATGGAAGACTCTCCGAACTCTGTATTGTCCTTCTGGAAGATAAGGTTAAAGTGTCAGAAAAATCTACATTTTATTTAAATAACTCTTCATGATAATCATCAAGCTATTCTAAATTATCTTTTTGATGAATTTGAAAAAAACCCCATCAAATTTTAAGGTGGGGCATTTGAACAATTTGAACAAGCATGACATGCTTATCAGCAAAGGTCATTATTTAAAAAAGAATCAAGAGAAAACATGAGAAGACTTCAAGAAGCAGTGCAATAAACCAGACTAAAATGGAAACATGGCAGCTAGAATTAGGTGCAAGTAGGAGAAGAAGCTGCTTTTCAAGGAGTTCTTGGCCATGTTCCTGCTAGAATAGCTTTACTGAGGGATTATAGTGATGAAGTGCACACAGATTAAAAGGGCTATGCTAGTAACACTGGGTTTTTTTTAGCCATTTAATATCCTCACTTTCACTCAGAATAAAAGTTACTTCTCTATTTAAAGCACAATTTTCCCAGACTTATGGCATGTCCACATCCACGTTAGCTGGGGAGTACATTTTTTCATGTGTATTACCCTCCAACAAAGTCCAGGAGTAGAATGAGAGAGAATGTAGAAGCAGGGAACTCTCATTGTAGGTCTGCAAGCAATGTAACACAAAATGGAGGAAAGGCAGGTGGAAAAGAAAAACAACATCTATCAGAAGGACTGAATGCAAGGCACTTCAAGAAAGGATGAAAAAATTATATATTAAATTCTGCCACAAATGTGAGGCCTGAAAAGAAAAAACTGAACTTACGCATTACAGTAAAAAACAAAATTTAGTTCCAGTGGCTTAAATCCAGCATCAATGGTTACACACACAGAAACCTTTTGCCTGAGCAGTGTCTCTTTCAAAGAGGCATGTGCTTATTTGCCTCTGAATATGATTGTGAAGAACCACCCAGGTCACCTGGAACCTCCTAGCCCTGTTCCAGATGGCACTTAGACCTTCATATGTGATGGTGGGGACTCAAGGCTACTAACATAAGTTATGAAATAAAAAGCCTTTTGGGTGTGGTAGACTGTATCTAGGAAATTTCAAGTTTTCTATGGATGATGCTATAAAATATAGGGGAAAGTTCAATGAAGCATTTGAAACTTAAGAATTGCAGACAATGAAGACAACAATATTAGGACAGAGAAATCCACATCTATTATGGGGAGAAGCTTCAAGAGACTAAACTCTGACTCCATCTTTTCCTCAAAGCAAAATTCACACTAAGTCTATCTCATTGTTATATATTAGCACCACCAGTGCAAGCCACAGGAATAAAACATTTGGACTTAAAGATATAGGAAGATAGCACCATTTAAAAGTTTTATCTGATCCCCTTACTACAGTTACAGGCAATGTTCTTATCTGTAGACATAAAAACCACAGGTCACTGAAATGAAACGTCTTATTTTCCTTTAACCTCAAGGCAGCCTTCCTGGAATTCTTTGAAACATTCCTGCAAAACAACTTGAGAAAGAATTAGATTTTTTTTTAAGAAAAGAAGAATGTTAGTGTAATTATAATGTGTAACCGATTAGCACAAGGTGGTATGGAGGCTAAAAGTAAATATGAGTTTAAAAAAACCAGATAATTTCAGGCAGGAAAAGCCCATGTAACAACCCTTGGTTGAATCTCTTCTTTGAATGAGTGGCATAGGCTGCCATAGGCTGCTGGAAGCAGAGAGGGTGACTGAGGGGTGCCTGTTCCCTAGGCATATGCTCCTGACTTTTGCTAGAGACAGGAGAGCTGACCTGAGTATCTTAGACCTGCCTAGTGAAGTGTGGCTATATTTATACCAGACATGACCCAGAGAGTGTTTAACTGGCTTGCCTTTATCCAGCTGGTGGTCAGACTGACTGACTGAAGATCAAACATTTTGGAAAAATGATGGTGTTCTGAAGGTCCTGTCTTAGATGGATGTCTGGGTACGATGCAGGCAAACCTGGTTTAGTTGTAAATTGCATATTTATCATGAAAACATTAATGTAAATTATATTTTCTCTACAGTTTCTATTTGCATCTTCCTATTATTTTTTCACACAGGTTTAATGCTTTTTTTATTAGGACTTTTTCTGATTTAATTTGCTTGTAAGCTTCACAGTGTGCTTGTATGTGAAAATACACAACTTTGAATACACAATAATAAACCTGTAAATTAGTGCCTTGTTATTGTTTTAGGTCCTATATCTGTTTTCTTACATGACAAAAATACTTAAGCAGAAATCTGTCTTCTATCAAAGTCATGAAGCATAAAGGGACAACAAGGTTCTACTGATATCAGCTAATAAGAGAAGAAATTGTTGTGATAGCTACACTGAGAAGATGACTAGATGACAATTAAACTTTAATTCTTCCTCTTCTCTTTTTATAATTAATAATTTCTTATTGTTCTCAAACTTCATTAGATGCCTTTTAAAATTAGTTTTGTAAGTGGGTTCTGAATTGTTGTTAAGGTTACTTAAGTAATATTATAATGCTATTAAACCCCTTTATAAAGTATTAAGGTGACACCATAATCTTTCTGGGACTCTTACACAACACACACTACTCTGTATTAAAAAAAAACAAAAAAAAAGAAAAAAAAAGGCAACCATCCCCTTTCCTCTACCTAAGTAGAAAACAGAGATAGGATAAAAAAAAACTTATTTCTTCTTCACAAGGATAGTAAATATCATAAAATTCACCAAAAGGAATTAATGAAACAATTTAACGAATAATATTTGGTAAGTGATTATATAAACTCAATTTGAAGAACATATATAACATGCTTACACCACCTTTAAAAAATTCTGACATCTAATAAGTCAGAATTTGATTTGATAGCAGTATTGCATGTAATCTGTCAGTCCCTCCCTGGGATAGAATCTGGGATTATCTAAGTAGCAAGATTAGTGCAATGTGAACAGGCAGAGGAATTAATGGCACACAAAGCTTCAGATTCTCTCATGAACCAGAGAGACTCAGTGGGAAACATGAGCATGTTCAAGGGATGCCTCCCTACTAAAAATCCAAAGATGGATATCTGTGCTATCTGTGTGCATCTGTGCTTATAGCTGAACATGCTACTAACTCTGGAAGCCCAGAATCAGCCACATTTTGCTTCTTTTGTTAAATAACAAAAAATATTTGAAAATTAAATGTAATTTACAGTAATTTACCCTGTGAAGGGACTTCAGTAATTCTGCCATCTTTCCCCTCAGACTACTAAGTTTTCCTTGAAAAGGTATGTTTGCAGTTCACGGCTCTGCAAGAATAGTCTGCTTGTTAATATGGTGATGGATAGACTTTCATTTTTAAACAGTATGAGATCTTTTAAATCTAAACAGACCGTTTCATTTTATATCCTGAATACAGGCAACCTGAAAGTCCCTTTAAATATATTTCTAGTGATAACTACTGAGAACTCCTATAAATATTCATCAGAATGTAGAGAATTACAAGCTAGTAATTCACTATGGTTAATAATGCCTAACAGAGGACATGCAAAGAGTGGCCTGTAAGGTCCATCCATGGTTCATGCCTGGTCAGCAGCAGCTGATGTAGAACGGATTTGTGTGATTCCAATAACTTACTCTGTACCATATCCAAAATTTTTTATGTTAGTGAGTTCAGACTGAAAAAACCTGGTAACTGTTACTCCAGTATTTTTCTGTCAGAAGGACCTCGAAGAGTTGGGAGCAAAGTATAATAATGGGACAGGACAAAGAAAACAAAAAGGAAAATAATATCTTTTTATCTTACTATCAGCATTTGATATTCCATCCTGAGAGGCAATGCACAAAAATAAAACCAGGATGGAATTCAATTAAAAAAAAGATGCATGAACGTCTTTCAACCTTTTATAGTTTATATTCCCCAAGAGGAATTTAATCACCACTGTGCTTTGCAGCTCTGACTGTGCTCTAAAGTTGTCTCATGCTGCCACAGCAATCTCAAGGTAGATCCTGGCTGCTGTAATTCTTTACACATTTTAAGATATGAAAAAATACTGTCAGACACAACATTTAGTCAAGTGTTTTTTACCCTGAGTATTGACAAAGAGTATTGCTTTATGTTTTAGTCTGAAAAACTGATAAAAATACACATTAGAGAACTTACACTGAGAAGCTGCACTCTATGATTAAGAAGGCGCAACTCCAGTGTATTTAGAGGAGGAACGCATGTGTTTAATCAGCACGTGCAATTAAAATAAAGACAAGGAAATCTGTTAGTGTTTAGAATGCAAAGATCATTGTTTCCAGACATTTTTTGCTGCTCTATTGCAGACTTCTTTTTGAATTTTTAAAGTGTTTTCATCCTCATGGAACAGGTCATAATATCAGCATTCACGATTAAGAATAAATCACTTGAACTCCAAGCTGTGAAAAATTTGACTCAGACTTGCAATCACAATTTGAAAAGAAACTAAGGGGAAAAAACCAGATTGGGGTTCCAAAGCTGCCTGAAGGTTTAATTTCATGAAAAGAAGTGTGCTCTTTAGTGTAAGAAGTAGGAGTTTCATATTCTGTTTGTGAAACCAGGTAGGTTCCCTTCAGCTGTTAGACTAAGACACTTTAATAGACTAGTTTTTTTTTTATCACAATTCTTAAAAATCACTGTGTTGATATGATTTGCCTAAAACATAAGATACATCTCTTAGAGCAATTCCTCTCAGTCTAAAGAGTTACTCAAAATTAATCCTTGCTTTTGCATTAATGAGTTTGAGACCAATTTTCTAGGCTGTTAACAAAGAAATTAATGTATTCACCCTCAAAACCAAACCAAACCAAACCAAACCAAACCAAACCAAACCAAACCAAACCAAACCAAACCAAACCAAACCAAAAAACCCACAAAAACCATTTAAGTGAAATAAATTCTGTCTTCATTACTCCTTTTCTAGTTTTGACTGCCAAAATATTTTGCAACAATAACTGAAGCCATGCTCAGGTTTTCTGAATTAGGCTTGACCTGTTTGTCTACTTCACATAATTTAAGAAACCTCCTTGAAGTATTAAACATGTTTGTGTTAATAAATTCAAGAATACAAATAAAATCATGCTCTTTTTCTTGGAAAGAGTGTCCATGAAGCATTGTTAACACCTATTCAGTAGCATGTCTTTAAAGAAAATTTTTTACCTGGACATAGCATGATTTGAATTGTTTAGGAGGAATCTTTTTTAGAAAGAAAAATAATTAGCACTTACATTCACAAGGTATTGTGTGTGTATAAAAGGAGTCCAAAAATTTGTAAAGAAGAAACAACAGAACAAAAGCTAATAGAGAAAGGAGAGAACAGTAATTAAATTCAGGAGGGTATAGAAGCCCTAGCTGAGCAAATTAACTATCATCAGCAGGTGAATAATAGCAGTCAGTTTGTCCTCTTATGCCTTAAAGGTGACATTGGAGTATTTAAAAATAATAAGTCTGCAGTACTGGAGTAAAAGGCCAGGACAATAGATAAATATGCCCTCTACTACTATTACAAGTTTTGTATTCTTTGATCTAAAAGGAAACTCAAAAGAAGAATGGTAAAAGGCTGTTTAATACTGTAGAGCAGTTCCTGGAAAAGTTTAAAAGCCTGAAGTTTGTTTCTGTGAAAAACCTCTAAGAATGTGAATGTACACTTTGGACAAGCAGCTGCTGGCATCTCCCAGTAACGTAAGCTCCCAGTAAGCACACATAGGTAGTTAACATTCCTTTAAGTCAGCATAGGACAGAATATGAAAAGGTCTCTGAAAAAAAATTTCTGGGTCCTTGATGGAGAAGCCATTCAAACTTTGCATGCAAATATGTGATCTTTACTTTTCACCTTAAAGGTATCTGAAAGCTTTTGATTCTAAATTGAATTAGCAGTTTGCAGAAGCTGCAGGAAAGCAACTTATTAATGGGAACAGAGTGAGCTGCAGCTTCTCTGAATGGTGTTGCTGTGCCGTCTTCTGAGTTCATCGTACATCCGCACAGTTGTAGAAACAATTGGGTGGCAATTTGTCCACAGAGGCAAAACATGGCAACTAAGCACATGTAACTTGGAGTGGTAAAAATAATCAAGCTGAATGGCTGTACGTACCCAGAGTGACTCCTCAAGTGTAACAATTTCTGTTGCTGTTGTGGTGGGTTGTCAGTGGCCAGCTGACAGATGACCACCCAACTGCTCTCATTCCACCTCTTCAGCAGGACAGGGGAGAAAAGAAGATAAAAAAGCCCAAGGGTCAAGTTAAAAGAGAGAGAGTTTGTTCACCAATTACTCTCATGAGGAAAAAAGACTTGACTTGGAGAAAATTAATTTAGTTTATTCTCTGTTAAAATAGAGTACCAACCAGAGAAAGAAAGACAAAACAACCTTCCCCTAAGTCCCTCTTTTGACATGCTCAACTTCACTCTCTCATTCCTGACTCCTCTACTCCCTCCTTCCAAGCAGTGCAGGGAATGGGGGCTGTGTTAAGTCCGTAACAGCTCCTCTTAGCCTCTTCTTCCTCTGCATTCTTTTCCTCTCCTGCAGGGTGGCTCCTTCCCATGGGCTATAGCACTTCAGGATCAACCTGCTCCAGCATGGGTTCTCCATGGACCATGGCTCCTTCATGGCATATCCACCTGCCAAAGTGTAGTCCTTTCCGTGGGCTGCAGTGTGGATGCCTGCTCCAGTGTGATCTCCTGCAGGGAGAATCTCTGCTTGGACACCTGGAACATCTTCTCCTCCTCTGACTTCTGTGTCTGCAGGGCTGTTTTTCACACCCTCCCCTCACTCCTCACTGACTATGCAGCATTTTGCCCTTTCTCACATGGACTTTTCCTGAGGCACTGCCATTGTGTCTGCAGGGTTCAGCTGTGCCTTGTGGTCAGCCCGGTGGAATGAGTTGGAAATGGCTGTGTTTAGCATAGCACAGTCCCCAGCACTCCTCACCAAGGCCACTCTGCAGCCCCCCACCAGCACCCTGTACATTGCTTCAACCACAATTTCAGTGCAGCTGAGGACGGGGACAAAAGCAGACCCTGTCTGCATGGAAAAACAGGAGAAACCAGTAACTTCCCATACAAAACTCACTGGAAAAATTGTGACAATGCCATAGTCAGGGTCACCATGGTTTCCCATGAAACAAGAACTCTGCATTCTGAATACAATCAGGCAGCTGTTGGTGCCCAGATTGTGAACACAGATGTAAGATCTTCTACAGGTGTGCAGGCAAATTGTTCTCTTATTAGCCTATGTTTGGAAAAAACAACAGCAGATTTCTGAAAGTTCAATGATAACAAAAGCAAATACACATCAGTGATGAAGATTTCCAAAGCACCAAGGCCAGGAAAGCCATGTCTTGGTCACTCAGTCAGGGCATCTTACTAGGAACCTTGTAATGCAGCTATGCCCTCATACAGTGGAGGGAAACAAACTATGTGCAACAAATGAAACCAATGGTTTTAAATTCCACAAGGCTTTAACTTTTTGTAACTCGGTCAGGGCTTTTATGGAGAAAGATTAAAATCACACATACAAAGTGCTTACAAGGCTTCAGTGCACACCATTCCACTAGAGCAAGTATCAGAAAATGTCCTTAATGGGCAGTTTCTAACTCAGTACACTTTTAAGTAGCTGAAAACTTCTCAATTTTATGGTAATTAATTCTGTTTCTTTCAACCAGCTGTATAAAGTGAAAGCAAACCATCTGGCCACCATAGTGTATAATTTGCTGTGATTAAAATTAAAGAACTGGACTGCAGGCCAACTCCTTTTGCTATCGCATGTGTCTTCACACTGTATCTGTACTGACACCATCAATGTGTCTTCCACACAGTGCCAGTAGTAGTACAGAAAGCTTTTTTATTTTCATTTTACTTCAATGATGGACAGAGTCTGTGTTTTAAAAAACAATTCCTTTATTTCAGATAAGAAGCTGCAGCACAGAAAGAGATTTGTCTTAGAGATGCAGTAAAACTATGCTGGTGCCAGAGTGTGTGGAGATCTGACACCTGACTTTGTCACTTGGCATCTTGGGGATGAAGTCCCCACCCACAACTCTGTCTCCATCCGTGGAAGGGGTGATGAAGAGTTGCCTTTCGCTGCAGGGCTGCAGCAGCTCGCACTGGACATTTTAGGGTGTATTTACTCAAGGCTCTGCTTGCACAGTGGTTGTGAGTTCGGCAAGGAGAGTAGGAGTAACAGCAGAGAAAAGGGGTGAAGGAGGAACTTCTTTCAGACAGAGTATTCATGTTGCCTAATCTGCATTGCCTAATAACTCTGCTTGAATTACTGAATGTCTTAAGATGGATGCAAAGCTATCAAAGACATCATTTCAATAAATGAAGTGCAACCAAGATCACAAATAGAGGCTAAACACACCTAGAAACTGTACTGCAAGCTTGTGTGAGACCTTGCCTTGCACACTGAATTATGCCACTGCGCTCAGAGAGTAAGGAAAGTCAGCCTCTTGCAAGCTTAGTGTTACCTGCAACAAGTCTGACACTGGAAGCCCTTCAGATGCCTGTGCTTCTGGCCTTAAGGTTGTTGTCGTTTCCCACAGAACTGCATTGAAAGGCTGGGTTTAGTGCATTTCTCCTTCTTGGCAGAAAAGTCACCTTAGGGAACCACTGGTATTTCTGGCAATTTTGTTGGACATCTGCTCAGTTTCAGGCACATAATAAGGATAAGGCTGCTATATCATGTCTATAACACACATTTGAAGAGACTGCTTAATGCATGAACTAAAATCTGACGGTTCAATTGCAGCGTGCTCTCGCTTTTCTACAAACTGCTTTTACTGAATAAAAGAATAACAAACCAAAACACAGCAGTTTTTCCTCTGTCAAAATTACTAAAATGTTTTTGACAGACTTCAGCATTGTTTCTAATGAAGAAACTGTTTTTCTCTCTCAGAAAATCACTTAGAGTCATTATATTAACAATCTTAATGAAATAGCTGGCTACAGCAGCTATATTCACTGGAACAGAAATGTCACCATTTTGCTAATAAACTACTTTAAAGCTTCTTCATGTCTCCACTTTTTTATTTCATGAGTTGATAATCTTTAAATAAGAAGCTTGGTTAAGTTTCGACATTTTAATCTTAGTTCCTGACTATATTTTTTTCTTTACTTGAAGAAAAATCTACTTAACTATACTTTATCTAGTGGTTCAATGTAAAAGACTCCTCGAGAACAGAAACCTACTGTAAGACTGGGTGCTTTTCAGACCTGACTTACAGCTTCTTAGTTTTAATGGTCAATGTTAACAGGAGTGTGGAATATGCCCCTAATTCTATCATTTGGTTAGTATAGCACTCCTTTTATTTTCAGGGGGTAAATGGGCTGAATAGATATGAAACTCTTACTTGTTTCTGTTTTCAGAACCTGACTAAAGACTTTGCTTTTTACGACAGACCAGACAGTCTTACGAGACAAATGTGCCAAGTGAGTAAGTTTGGTATTTTATCCCTATGTAAAACATGTAGTGCATCACAAGCCGAATTAAAAATGCAGTAAAAAGTGAAAGAGAGTAACAAAGATGATTTAGATAGCACTGCTGCCATAATGCATCCATTTTAAATTCTAAGTGCAATGTTTCAAAGCTATACTCTCAAATCCTCATTCCTCCTCTGTGGAAACATGATTTTGGGTTTTATGAATCTTCTAGCAGCGAGTTTGCTAAGATTCATTCCCAAGGGAAAAGAAGAGAGATTTGGGTAAACAATCTCTGAGCTCTGTTCTGTCCAAGGACATTCTCCCTCTGGCCTGTCCGTGGGAGGAAGGTCTGGTCTTGGTTATCAGCTTCTCACTTTTATTATCGCATGGACAGGGGAGAGGGGGAGAAGGATTCTGCCACAGGCAGAGTCACAGGAGATTCTTGTACAGGGCAGGAAGAAGAAAACACCTAAGCTCTGTACTGAGCAGAAACAGCCCAAACCTTCTGAACTATGGAGTCATTTTAATAAATCGTATTTAAGCCTTCTGATATGGAGTCAAAGAGTCCTGTTTCGTTGTGTCGGACCATTGACAATACTCCTCCAAATCTGGCAGAAATGCAACATCTGCCAAAAACTTACATATTCAACTTATACTATTTCCTGAGTGCTGAGTTCAGCACTAAACCAAAGATTTCCTCCCTCATCCAAGGACAAACTACTTGCAGCTTATTCAGCTTACTGTCCAGAAACAGGAACAGTCTTTCGGCCTCTAAACACCAGTCCTGAACACCCACAGGAGGCATGACTATTACTGGCTTCAGAGACAGATATAAGAGGTAGTAAGAGATGAAAATCCTCACTTCACCCTGCTAAATCCACCACTAC
The DNA here is from genome assembly GCA_013399835.1 of Leptocoma aspasia. Classification (NCBI taxonomy): domain Eukaryota; kingdom Metazoa; phylum Chordata; class Aves; order Passeriformes; family Nectariniidae; genus Leptocoma; species Leptocoma aspasia. The sequence continues at coordinate 341,347 of VXAX01000921.1, read as the reverse complement.
ACTATGGTGATGGTGACAGGAAAAGCGCCAAATACCTGTCACTTTCATCCTGATGAAGTGCTGAAACAAGGATTAGAGTTATATAATGTTGTAAAATAGGAATTAAGCGTGCAAAGGGAGGAATCTCTCAGTTCCCTTTCTTAGTAAAATCACTGCTCACACGGATGAACAGCACTGCCCCTATAGAAACAAACAACAGCCAAGCCCTCAAAACTAACTCTCACCCAAGCATAGTGTTACAAAATCACCTTCCAGAATGATCACTGAGTGCCTGAGAATTTCTGGTTAGAATAAAACTGTAGGGCACATGTCCTAGACTGGTGGAAACTTGGTCAGAGGTTTATTATGTTCTGGGTATTTTTCACAGTGCTCAAATTTTGTTTATATTTGCCCATAAGGCTCTGAAACACACTGAAAAATGATTGAAAACAATCTGTACACAAGGTGAGCACAGCAGGATTTCTAAAACATTTGCATATGAGAGCTTGTCTTGGATGAGAGGTTGGCATTTCCAGTGTTCTCCTACACATGCACAAGGAAGATCCCATGATCCTGCGAATGCTGCCACTGCACCAGCATCCGTGTGATGGTACAGGCTTCTTCAGTAGACTAAGCTGTACACTTCAGTACAGCTGAATAAGAAAAGAGCAGAAGAAGAACTTAAAGAAAATTAGAAGTCCTCTTCCTCAGCAGTTCTTATAGCTTCTTAGCTGTTAACATGCTAAAGCTACCACGCTTGGTGCCAAACTGAAACTTGAAATCGGGGAGACCACGCTGTCCTTATTTTTGAGTCAGGGCTCTGGAATCAGGTGAAACCTCCACTGGGCTGAAAACACTGTTCCCAGGGCTCTGGACTGGGGAACTCTGATTTTCTCCAGCCCTGTAGCACAATCTTAAAACACACTTGGTCCAGAAAGGAGGGAGCAAGGGATGACTATCCCAGCCACTTCAGCCAGGCAGAACAAAATTAGGCGTAACAGCAAAGTGAAAGCAAAGAGCTGATAGGACACTTGCTAAATTCCAGTAGGTTTGAGCCCTTCCAAATGATGGTGGTACTAATACTTCTCCAGAAGAGAAAGGGTTGGAAAAGCTTGGAAGAAGTGGAGTGAAAACAGCTCAGGTATTAAACGTCTGCTTGTGCTTTGGGAACAAGAGTATGTGTTTCTTGGAAAAGCATGGAATCCTTGACAGCCTAGCTGTGCAGGGTAGAGTGTAAAACACACAGTGCAAACTGGATAAATGCTGAATAAATAGTTTGTTTTGCCCAATGGAGAGCAATAGTATCAGTCAGGGATGGACAGAAGTCATTCTTCAATATATTCTTTCATCCAACAGGACATAGGTGCTTTTGTTGCAGGGAGACAAGAGAATTAGATTTGTAAATTTTATTAAAGAGCAAATAAGAAGTGGAGTGAAACCTTAGAAATTAATTAACTTAAACATGCAAAATCAAACAATTAACAGATGAATGGGCACTTTTGCACAAAAATAAAGTTAAACAGACTAAAACTTTTAAGAAACGCCTAGTGTCCTGTATTTTGGATTTTAAAAAAGTGGTTTTTACACTAAAATATCTAGTATTTCAGTACTGTGCCAATATTCTGACTGTTGCCATCTTTGGATGGCAACAGTCAGAATATTGGCAAAAACTTTATTTGGCAGGCTTTCTTTCACTGACCTTTAAACGAAGCACATGAAAACATTTAAAACAACAATTCCCAGTTTTGATATTTACTGTAAAGTGCAGAAATTGATGCTGCACACAGTAGCAGTTCAAGATACCACATAAAGATAAATGGTTGAGGTACTGCAGGAAAATTATTTGTTCAGATACTACTTCATTCTGATATAATACTATTTTAGCACCTGCATTAGTGCTACTGAATTGCCTTTTCCATTTATCTTACCTCTGCATAGCCACAGTCTACATGTATTTACACTCATCCATCTGAAAAAGAACAAGATAGTTGGCTGAATGCTACACTGCATTTAACCACCCTGACAAGAGTAGGGTCAGACATCCAACAGTCTGGCCTAGGGAGTCTTATTATAGCAAATTTATGAGAGCAGATGTTGATCCAAGCCTTGCAAGACTATGTGTTGTGTTTGGCACACTGGAGTTAAGCAGCTACATTTTCTTGCAGCTGCAAAAAGTAGCAATTATATTGCTCTAACTACGTGCTAAAAATGTACCACTGAAACTAAGCTAGCATGATTAAGGGATCTGAAGCCTTGGACAAGCTCTAGACTTTAATACGCTGGGTGAATAACAGGGTCTTAGAAAAACCGTGGTTTTTTGGGCAGTTTAGAGAACAGGTGTTTAATCATTGCTTTCAAAGTCTTCTTTCTGAAAATAGTTGAGGCTGTTTTCCGTCAACAATGTCAGATTTATTGTCTTAACCCTGTATTTATAAATAAATTACCAGTAAATAAAAAAGAATAAGAATAAACAAGAATTCTATAGATATAATTTACATCAAGAAGTGTTTATTTACAGAAAGATGTGGCTTTATTATTAGTTTTTCAAAATTGACTGCACTTGTGATTTAAATCTTTAAAAGAATAAAAGAATCATTTCAGTGGGTATGGAAGGCAAAATCCCATGCATAAGACTCAATTAAGTTCATGCTCAAATCTAGGAAATGCCTCATTCCAAAATAAGTCTTCAGAGCATTCCAAAGTAAGTCTTCAGACTCCTCTTGAAGCAAAGTTTATAAAATGCCATGTACAATAAATTCAGGTTTTCTGTGTGTTAACCTACCTTACTTTTGATTAAAAACAAGGCTGTATCTTACAAGAATCAGATGCTACTGGTTCATCAGGTGCAAGTGCATCCTAATTTACCTTTGTTTCCATTTTCATCAGAAGCAGGTCCACTGATGTTAATGGGTTTAAAATGGTGGAGCTCAGCTATAAATATTTCCTTATTAGTTATTTACCATTTCAATCATTACAGTTTCAAACACCAGCTCATCATTATTATAAAACAGATTATGACACTGTCTTTATCTTGAAGCACAAATTTTTCTCACTTTCTCTCTTTCTGTTCTCTCCTCCAGCTCCTGGGGGATGGAGGTGGTGAAGGTGTGAGAGAGTGGCTGGTAGCTACCCAGTTGTTGGCCACAATATACAAGAAAGATATATGCATACATGTAAGTACACACAAAGCATTTTACTAGATTGGGTGAAAAAGATTAAACATTTTGCAAGGGCTTTGACTGACTTAATTATCTTAAATATATCTGTCTGCTGATGGTTATTAAATAACATCATAAGCAGATATAGAGNAAGACGCATTCCGAGCAGTCCCGTCACGTTCGTGCCTGTACATAGCCCCTGGCCGGCGACAGAGACCTCCAAGAGAAGTGGTTGAACTTATGAGGGTGTTCACAGCCGCTGTGAAAATCTGACAGAAGCAGCTTCAACTGTTGAGGTGATCCTCAATAAACCGAGATGGGGTTTCGCCTGGACTTGCTCTGTCTAGATGCTGGCCAAGCGGCTGCTGCTGATGGTTTTGCTCTCAGAGGAGCCACGGCTAGCTTTGAGCGGCTGCTCGTCAGCCACGTGGAGGCAAGTCCGGACTAGTCTGGAGCTCTGGGAAAGTGGAGAGATGGAGCTGCCCCTGCAGGGGATCCGCACCTCAGTTTACCTCAGCTGAGACCTCTAGAGTGGTGAAGAAGGAGTCAGATCCAGGGAGAGGTTTTTCAGTCTTTATTCCAGTTCCATGCGGTGTCTGCTACCAGCCTCCCTGATGACTCCAGGTGACTCTCTAGATGACTTCTTTGATGACTCTTTAGATGACTCTCTCGACCATGTGCTTGCCTAATCTTTTTATACTGGGGAAGGGGCTAGGGAAGGACCAGGGAAGCACCCAACCAGGTAGAGACAAGGGTGGGCTTTAGAAGAAGATGGACACCTGAGGAGCCCAGTCTCTTTTGGGGCATTCTTTGAATCTTGACCTATCAGATGACGCCTTTCAAGATAAGGGGAACAATGGACAGCCAGGGATCTGAAGATAAACCTGATATCTGGGTGGGGAGAGGGGGAAAGGGAAAACCACACATTACAACATTCAACCTCCCAAGGCAGTGCCAGGTCAGTCTCTTTGCTCATTCTGCCCTTGGACATGCAAAGTCCAAAAGGAAGAAGCAGGAACAAGACTGGTTTTGCAGGGAAAGCACTCAGTGGAGTGCACTCTGTCTATCGGAGACAGAAACTGAAAACCCTGTTTGATCAGAGGTACAGATTCCTGCTGGCCTACAATTTCCCATCTTTTATGTATAGCACAGAACTACTTCAACTGCCCTGTTTAATTGCCTACTTAAAAGTGAGTGGGTAATTTCACGCTTGCTCTTGGATATTAGGTTTATTATACAAAGCTTTATCTTAGAGAACTGCTATGTATTTCAGAAGAAAAGGGATTTGTAACAGAGCTAGTAGCAGGCCTTTATTATAGAGGTGATAGGAGTTACCACCTGAGAATAGCAGATTCTTTTTCACAGCATAATTGGCATTGATTATCTTCTGTCCATGTGCACTGTTGCTTATCAGTAGAGATGCGCCAGAAAGATGGTTTTATGTAGTGTCTTTGTACAGTACTGAAACTTTCTTTGCCATAAGAGAAAACTGATTATCAGTCACAATGAAATCAGATCAGCTAAAAAACTTAATCATGGAGCTAGATGTCTGGTGTAGAAGTCAAGGAAAGTCAAGAATTATTAGTTTATAAAACAAGACAGGCAAACTTCTAACTTAAAGCAAAAACAAAACAAACCCAAAAAACCCAACGAAAAATCCACCCTACTCCACACCAAAAAACCCCAAACACAACAACAGAAAACCAAACCCAACACCAAAACTCACCTCAAATCCCCCAGAATTAAAGAAAAGAAAACAAAGAGCTCTTGAAGAGCAGGGTGTTTCAGGGGGTAAAAAGTGCCCAGCATGAGGAAGAGCAATTAGTGCTCTTGTTTCTCTCTTGTGGCCACAGTGAGTTTTCAATCCAGTTTTGACAAGGCTTAGCTATGCCATTTCCCCAAGTGTGTTGATGCAGCTATTGCCAACAAGGCCCAACAGACGATTAAAGGGATGAGGAAAGGAAGCAATGTCATGCTTTCCAAGGAAGGAAAGGATCAGGGCAGATGTAACTTACTCCAGTTCTTAACAACATGTTCCTACAAATAGAAAGCAATACCGAAGCTATTACTGTCACCACTCAGGCATGATGAGAAGTGTTAAAAGTAATGAGCTACCTCTCTGAACATATAAAAATGAGGTAAAGCATGGTATAATGATTATCAGACATTTCAGCTAGTTCTGAAACAGGGATAATACGTGTTCTGCAAACTATCCATCAAAGCTATCCTACATTATTCCATGTGACAGATTAAATGGCTGATCTCAGTGCATGTGAAATTGCCAGATATCCAGGAACTTAAGAAAACCCAGGCCAGTTTTCACAAAGAGCCTGAGCTTTGCAGTAGTAAAAATTACTACCTTCTTTTATTCTGCCAAAATGCCAGAGTTTGCGTGGCTTAAAACATAAAAATGAGAGAAAGACTCTGTGCAGAGAACCAGGCAAGGAAAGGCAAACCACAGTGTAAGAGGTGTAACAAACTGAGACAGTGATAAAGGGCTAAAAGAAACTCCCATGGAATCACAAAACATAAGCATTGTGGGGATGGCATACCTGGAGAGAATTATGCAGTAATTTTGAAAAGTTAATTTTTATAGGACAACCAGAATAGTATCTAAACAGGAATTAAAGACAGATTGGGATTGAATGATGCAGGGTGGGTAAAACTTGCGTTGTGGTGAATGCTTGCTCAATTTAAAAAAAAAAAAAAATAGTGTAACATGAAAAAGTGTCCTCGGGATGTCTTGGTGCTGTCCACAGCACCAAGTACTGTGTATAGACTCAACTTTTGTTTTCACATCAGGAGAACAGGCCATGTATTACAGAAAGGATACAGCTGGTGGGAAATTTCATTTGTAGCATTTGGTATGATCTGCAAAAATTGGGCCAGATGATACTAATTTATACTGCAATTCTATAATGCATGCTGCCTCTTAAAAATTAATTTATTTGCATACAGACAGTTATTCAATTGAAGGAAAAACATGGAACAAAATGTAAACAAAAGTAACACAACAATGGTTGATTTTGACAAAAAGGACTGCAACCTAAGCAGTTTGCTGTGATATCACCCCAAAATGGGTTCATTCCAAGGTCTGATAATAGATGTAACACACCCTTGGAGCCTTGCTCAGTGCCAGACTTTGTATCCTTTATAAGAAACATTTGTGTGCTATAGACACTCAAAACTTTACTGACATTTATCTTAATGGAATTATTTTGCTTTCAATCAAATCAGGAATGTTATGATCCTAAATTAACTGCTAATTCCTAATGCAAACCTACTATCCATACATACTGCTATTACTCCTTGATTTGAAAGTCCTTCTCTTTCTCCACCAAAGTTGCCAGAAATTGGTGCAGATTTCTTTTGTTCAATTAAAAAATGACATTAGGGTTTTTTTCTTTTTATACTCTTTGTGCTCTAAAAATCCCATTCTGTAGTGCAGTGAAATGCTCCAAAAAATCAATGAACATATCCTGCTAATACTGTCTAAGCTTTGCCTGATTTAACTTCCTATGCTTTGCCCTCTCGATTCTGAAGCATTCAATTCTAAGTATTTTCAAAAAATTACTTTTGCGGTATTTCTTCATAATTTTGGAAATTGGCCTCTGGCTATCAAATTTCCATTTCTGAAAGTTAATATGTATTAGATGTCTTTACCCCTCATATACTGTATCAATAGCTTTTCTCTTTTCTTTCTTTTTTATTTTGAAAGGAGTATAAAAGAGAGGAAAAGATAAACCTGCTATTTAGAGGGTTTTATATTTTTCTAAGTTTATATTTGTGTAATTACTTGTAAGAAAATATTAGTAGACGTTATATATCAGATTTGTTGGTTGAATTTTACTGCATCACCAACCTTACGTTTTCAAAAACAAGTCAGCACTTTGAGACAGATGATCCACAAGTAATTAAGGCAAATGATATCCGAAGCCAGAGATTTAGAGTTCTCAGTCACCATATTAAGAGTATTACTGGCTTTAAGACATTGAAAGTCTATCCATGTTACTTTTCCTGCCACAGCACAGACTTTTGTCATGGCTTACAAGAACCATGATTATTTTTCATATTTTGCCCAAATGTTTTCAGCCTGCAATGGTAGTACAGCACAGTAAGAAACCAGTTTAAAAGATGTTTCTTTAAGCAGCAGGAGGTTTAGCATCACCCCTGTGTTCAATTTTGAAACAATTTGTTACCACAGAACAGCTCTGACATTTTAAAGAAATTCCTTTCGCAGATAATTTCTGGACCACTGTTTTTCACATCAGTTTTAGCAGCATCTGTGGTTCACAAAACAGGTGATTTCCTTGAGATTGGGAAGAGATACCTGCAAAATTACATAGGAACCAAGCTAGGCTGGAGGTATTTTTACCTTAGAAACATGCGTGTTGAATGCCTTCACAATCTGAAATCAATCTCTGGGATGTCTCCTTCTCTGTGGACCATTGCAGAATATGGTTCCTTTTGAAAAACTCTTGAGATTGTTAGAGGACTTTCCAGATGTAACTTGCACTTCTGTGCCTGGGGTGCATGGAGGAGATCTTAAATCACATTTCTGGGAAATTAATGAACATACCTCCATGCTAAAAAATCCCAGTTCACAGTTCTGATTTAAGTGACAAGCTTTCAGGAGAGAGGCTCTTTAAAGCACCATTTTCAGGTGCAACATCCTGCTTGCAGTTTTTGTAGAAAAACGTGAGCGAAACTGGATGCTTTTACATTTCACTGATTAACTCTTATAGGAAAAAAAGAGTTTTCTATTAACAGCTTATTGGCTGTCAAGCCTTTATCTTTTTCCTAGCCCTTAGGTTAAAGACAAGTTAATCTTGTTAGGACACCTTTTTTCAGGAAATCATAAAACCAATAAAAGCCTAATCAGTTCACATGTGGCCACATAATGCCTCTCTACTACTTGCTGCTAATATGACCAGGCATTATTTTATCAGGTTAAACCAATATTTCATGTAATCTACACCTGGACTCAACAATAGGGAAAAGCAAATAAACCAGAATGCAAACAATCATGCTCATACTCAATAAAGTTGCAGTGAAAGGAGAAAGAATGGGCTAAAAAGGGATAAATTTTTCCCCAACCTTTTTTAGTGATCAATGTGCATCCTAAAGCATGAAGATTGACAGCACCAAGAAATTTTTATCCCAGCCAGTTTAACTAAAAGCATTACTCATGCCATGCCTTATAATTTAGACTTGTATTAACATACAGCTTTATTTACTACTCTCTGACATTCTATTTGTTCTAGCACAACATGGAAATGGGGGGCAAGGTGAATTATAGGAGCTATAACACCACATTATTTTCCAATTGTATATACATTAACATTCTTATTCTTTTCTTTCAGGAATGAAATCTGTAGTGAGACAGGCCTGGTCTCTATCCAAGGCAAAGACATTTGCTTAGTTCACACATACACCCTTTCCCTGTCTTTAATCTTTCAAGATGTGTGTGTGGGTGGAGTTTTCAGCCATCTGAAATAAAAGTGGTTCTATCTTTTTGATACTTGAGGGAATGTGAGAACAATCTAATTGAAGAAAAGTTAATTTTTTGTTCTGAATAAAAAAAGGCAGCAAAGTACAATGAGCTAACTGTCTCTAAAATGGTTAGGAAGCTATTCTAATGGAAAAAAGAAATAGAATCAAACCTTCACAGAAGCAATGCAATTAGTCCCCTTGTCAAAAGCATGACCTGCAGCAGTGTAAGAGGTTATTGCCAAATCTAAGAAGCTTTAATCCTGAGTTGATCCAATCACCGTAATAAAATTACCATTGCAGAAGATGAGCTTCATCATCATTTGTGAGCTAAAAGATGAGAGGAAATATTTGTGGTTTAGCAAATGAATGCCCTTTTCCAAAGCACTTGCTAACTATACAATGTATACCAAATATGTGCTCCTGAATTTCGTTTTCACACAGCCTCTGCCAATGGCAGAAAAAGAAATCTACGTCTTGCTCTGAACTACCAACTGGTTTCAAAATGAAGATGTTAAAACATATAGCCAGTATCTATAATTACAAGAAAAGTTTTCACTGAGTAATGAGATACGGTAAAATTTAATCACCATGTTTACAATTTTAAGATCAGTGTGCAGGGTAAAGGTCCTAGGAGTGAAATTTTTTAATAGACACCAAGTTCTGTATGCTTGAGGGAAAAATATTAATGGTTCCCTGAATGATCACTGTGATAAAAGCAGCTAGAGCTAACGTTACATTTGTGTTTAGATGTGCAGCAATTGTGAGTGAAACAATAGAGTTACATGAAAATAGATGTGTAACAACAGCAAAAGCAGCACACACCTATTTCTGGGAGACTTGGAGATTGTTCCAGGGAAGTTAGTATCCATTGAAGTGCTAAGGAACGTCATAATTTATGCATTAGAACCTAACCAAACCAGCTTAACATTAAATGTGTTAATTCTTCCTATAAAGTCAAATACCACTTACAGAGTACAGAAGTTCCTGCCAACTGTGCCATAGGCTGCCCTTTGTTTGGTTTGATTGTTTGGTCTTCCCTATGTGGTATTTCGCAGAACAGATTTTTAAAAAAATTATTCTATTCTACTGTGTTTCCTCTTCCATGTGCCTCTGTCTCTGAAATGACAAAAGGAAAAACTTGTGTTTCAGTGACATTCTGGCCTGTGCACAAAAATGATCCCCTGGGAAAAATTAGTGGTTCTTTAATTATTAAAACTACCTCAGAATTTGAAATGAGATTTCTCATGTTTTTGGAAAAGAAAGCACAAAAGCCTTTACTATACACACTCCAACAGCATTTTCAGCCCGGGGTTTGTTTTATTTGTGCAAGAACCCTTTTAAAATACTGAGAACAATTCTTTCTTCAAGAAACTCACTCTTCACTGAGTCTAAAACAAGCAAGATTCACTATGTGGGGCCGTCTTACATCAGCCCCTGCTTTGTGACAAATGCTTTTTGGAGGTTTGTCTTGCTTTAATCTCTTGGTGTTTAGTGCACAGAGCTTTAGAGAAGCAAGTGACTGCTACCACGGTGGCCCAGCAGCTCGAGAGCTGCACAAACCCAGCTCAGTGGCAGCCCAGGAGACAGCGGTGGTGGGGACCTGTGTGGCTCTCATTTGCACATGAGAGCCATCAAGCAGGGCTCACAAAGAAAGAATAAATATTTTACTTCTAATTCGGTCTGGCAAATGACTTTTGACAGCATTTGCACAATCTTCAGTGTTTCTGAAAGCACATTTGAACCTGCTTGGTTACAAAAGAAACACTTTGCAGAGCTAAAGGTAAGGTAGAGAGTGGGAGACTGCAGTACTGTATCTCAGGAGCATGAGATGATCCCTATGGTTCCAAAGGAAAAGACAATATGCTCATCATCCAGGTGATCTAGTTTCCTTTGGAGATGGAAAGTCTTTATCCTGACTACAGCACCTTTTGGAACCCACTTTTTGCATGTGGCCCTTTTCTCCCTACAGTTCTCTGGGCAGAGAAATGACAGAACTGATCGCTCAAGTAAAATTAGTTTTGGTGCTTGCTCTTGTGAGCATTCATGTACTCCTCAGAGAAAGGAAGAGGCCAGCTATGTTGAGACCTGCACTACTTCTGCTTGGTTAGTCTATTTAAGAATTATCTATGTTTGATTTTACAGAATAACTCATGAGTAAGTGTAAAGTTTGATCTTTTCTAGTTCCCTGCTAACACTGGGTTTCCAATGAGGTAGACCATCCTTGTGAGACACAGCATGACTTTTCTGGGGACGAGTTTCTATTTTGCACAAGGTAAAGCCAAAAGCTGACTGTGTGCATGGAGTATTTTCATTTTTATTCTAGCACTGTTTCATAAGTATTTGTGAGAAACCAAGATATACATTTGTTCCTGGAGCTCTGCTGCCTCCAGAACAAAGAGCTAGCTGTTTGTGGTCCTAATGAAAAGCCCTCTAGGAAAAAGGTGCATGAAATTTTGGCACTTCATTATATATGGCTGTCATTAAATGGTAAAGACTCACTGAATGACTGTTCAAAAGGTTAGGTACTGACATTTTAAGTTAATGCTCACATTCAGCATGCCCCCTGATGCAGCAGCACAAAGAAACAACTACAGAAATAAGCTGCAGACCCCCCTTTGCAAATGTGTAACTACCCTTGCAAGCAGGTGGGAAAAAAAAGTCACTTTTTTTGTGGACACCTCCTTTCTCAGAGCTCATTCAGCCTGGGCACGTTCTGGTGATATCAAACCACGCCCAGGCAGGCCAACATACAAACTGTGGGCATACAATTTCCTGGGCATTACCAGGACCTGAACTCTGTCTTTTCTGTTTTCAGGAAACTTAGGGAATGAAAATATGAAATGTCCCTTCATTTTTTCTTCTCAAAGGTCTTGAGGTTGGTTGTTAACTAGACTCTCCAGAAAACTGGAGGATGAGCAGAATGCAAATTTATCAAATAAAACTACTTTTCAAAAATGGGAATAGGAATATGTTTTAATATGAGCAGTTGGCAGGGTAAATTTTCATAGATCACACTAGTTCAATGCTAAATTATATCTCACTTTAGGATTCTTTAAGAGCTATTTTGCATACATTTTCAACACATAAAAAACATGTTATGTGCAGAATTTTTTTCCATAATATTCTTTGTACAAAGAATATTGGCTTTGTAAGAGTGGTCACTCAGCATAAAATTATATTTAGAGTTTCTTGATGGAATAAATGTATATATCAATTTCATAAGTGTGCGTCCAAAATACTACAGGTAAATCTGTGATCTGGCTCAGCCCAAGGGCCCTTCTCACAACCTAGTCTGTTCCCAGAAATGCTATAAAAAATTCTAAAGGGGGAAGAGGAACAGGGCAAGCCATATGTAATACTGCTGCAACAGCTTTCAGCTACTTTCAGCTGAAATTTTTTACATGAAATTTCCGTTCATTTTTTAGAAAATAGCTGAAATATGTTTATACATAAAAACAAACACAAATTCTCAAATATATGAATGCATTTATACTTCCTTTCTGGGAAAAAAATTAGTACCACTTAAACCATGTGTAACAATGCATATTTTCTCTTCTTTTTTCCTTTTCTTTACTAAGAATAAAGGTTTGCATTGCATTTTGAAAAGTATGTATTATGCATCACTTTTCTGCATTGTGCTATCACTACATTTTAGGAACTCATTTACTATTCTTTAATAAGTCACTTAATTTCAAGAAGTGTGCAATAAAGAGCTTAACCCTTCTTCACTTGGAAATCCTCAAAAGATTTTGTAGTTTGAGAGAGAATTTAGAAAAAAAGGGACTCTAGTGAAAGCAATGGTGTTTTACTTGAAAAGACTGTGGTATAAAGAGGTAGTATAAAGCCACCATGATAAAATGCACACATTTGTCAGAATTCCTTTGGATCCATGCACAACTGAAGTGTTATTCCTTATTCATTTGTACAGTGGAAAAAACATTTATCTTAACTGCAAGGGTCCTCTGAAGGTATTACCACTAAGATAAAGGCAAATTCAGAGGATGGAGTTATATTTAGATTTTTCAAGAGTAATTGGCAAGGGATTTCAATCAAAGAAGGTACAATAGAATATGGAATAAAAAAGCTGTCCAAAGGAAAAAAAGAAGACCTTCATAGCAGGAAGCTTTCAGTTCAGCAGAGGTGGCTCTAATGCCTGTACCCTTTCTACCCTCTGGAGAGGCCGTTTTAGGAGCTAGATACTGACCTCAAACTGAAAAGCCAATAATTTATATAGTTTAAATAAATGTGAGATGTTCTAAGGAAAAAATAGTCAGTATGGCAGTAACACAAATAAAATCAAAATAAATTTTGAAGTAAAGTTTCAGCATTTCTATGATAGCTGAAGCATGATGACTCATGAAACCTTTATTTGCCTCGTTTATGGACCATCAGACCATCATTCTCTAGAAAAAATGCATTCTCTCTAGAATGTAGAGATTCTACATGCTCTAAATGCTTAACTTTACTAAATCCTCGTCTCATAATTCTTCTGGGAGAGCTAACAACTTGGCATAAATGAAGCAGGATTAAGTAAGAACTGAAAACATTGGGCTAAATAGATCACAGAGATTTTGCTACCAGGCAATTAAATACCAAGATGTAGAAGATTTGCACAACAAAAACAAAGATAACCATTGCTGGAATAGACAAGCTTCAGAAAAAAAAAAAGAAAACTAGATGAAGACAAGCGTAATCCAATTGGTTGACTTGGTGAGAAGCAACATTCCCAAAAGAAATTTTAAGGAAATAATACTAAGAAGATATGTGCATTTGGCAAACTAAAGGAGAATTCTGAAATAAAAAGAATTTGACTTGTAACTTAATTTATTGGTAATTTCTGATCAATGTATCAACTATATAGGAAGATGTAATTTGTTCTAGAGAAGAAGGAAAGATAAATAGGAACTGGGATGTTTGATAATGAGGAACTTTTTTGTAAATCCCTTAAGAAGAGCATAAAAATGATCAAATATACAGATGAGCTGAAGGGATAAAGAGAAGAGTATTACCAGCCTTGCAAAGAACATCATGAGAGGTGGAGTCAATGTGCTTTCCTGTAGCTGGAGTGGTTTCAGTTTTTCTATTAAAAACAGATTCCAAGATAATCCACACAACTACAGACCATCCTTATGTGAGCATGTTTCTGGCTGGCAACTTTTGCAAGACTTGAGATGTGTCCAAGCATCTGATTCTTATATAAACTGTGGTCAGAAATCCTTAATCAACCAAACAGATATTGCCCAGAGTGCAGTGAAACCCTAAACAGAACTAACTTCCCTGAAATGCAGTGCCTTGAATGGAAAATCTGATGAAGCAACAGGTAGATAGATGTCACTAATGGAGATAAAAAACACACGGGCTCTGAGGCTGAGGACAGACAAAAAGCGATAATTTGAAAAATCAGGATTGCCAAAGCTGCAGCTAACAGTGGGGCAGAGAGAAAGCTCCATGCTGTATAAGGAAAGCCTGATCTTCTGAAGTGATATATAACAGAGTGAATGGAGGTGGGAATAAAAATGAGTGTGAGAAGACATCAAACCATACCCTGCAGAACACCTGCAAGCATTGAGGAATGGCAGAATGGTGCACTCTTTAATTCCCACTTTACCAAAGAGCTGGAAAGAAAGCAAATATTTAAGAAACCATGTGCAAAATCCACCTTCTTCAACTATCACACATATTCAAAGAGACAAGGCACAAAGGAGTCCCAGTAATGGAATAGGGCTCCTGAAAAGAGAGTGCTTACCACTCTGGAAACCCTAGGGTGGAGAAGTCCCACTTTCTGAAGGAAGCTCCAATAGATGTCCCTCTGTCACAGAGCAGGCTGTGGTGCTGAGACCCAGGCTCTGGAGCAGCTGAAGAGCAGGTGGTGCCATGGCACAAACACTGCAGCTCCAGCTGCTGCAGGGGGCAGAAGGGTTTGTGTGACGCTGCACAGCCTGTGAGCAGACAGCACAATGGTCACAGGAGAACTGATTTCGTATGAATTAACAAAATCAGCTTAATATACACTTGTGGGGCTAAAAAGACAAATAAAATATGAAGCAATTTTCTGTCCTTTTATTGCTACCTAGCAAAGGGCAGAAATTACTCGAGGTGCTGTGCTTTAATCTCTGATTATTAATAACAACTCTGTCAGTCCTCTTCTTGGAAAATAATGGAATAGATTGAAAAAGAGCATAATGTGACAGAAAGATGGAATGAGGCAGCCTAAAAATGGACATGCCAAGTAATTTTTACAACTATGTAACCACTGCATATCTAGTCCATAAGGAAAATCTCAAATGTTAAGACAGCAATTAGACATTAAATACATTTAAGGAAAGTCTTATGATCTCTTTTTCTCTCAAGAAAAAACAGATTCAGAAATCAAGATTAAAAGAATGGTATTATGCATCACAAAATTATAATCTGACCAAGCAGTAATTTCCTGTTCCCTAAATATGGCTATGGCAGAAACAAGCAGATGTCCTAGCTCACACTATTAGAAGTTTGTTCTGAGAACAGGAACTTTGTCATCTGAAGAAGCACTAAACAACACAGTTTTGTGATGCAAATTCCTGTGAACAGCAAATGTTTGCCCCTTGATCTAATGCAACAGTTCTTAATGCAAGATTTCTCCTTGGAGACCATATGCTGGGTTTAGGCTCAAGATCCTGAAAGACATACTTGCATTTGAACTATTTTGACCACTCCTTCCATGAACTAAGGAAAAGAATTCCTTAACAGCATTTAGGAAACAATTTGGCTGTAAATTAGTAATATATCCTCTTCCTTACAACCTCAATTCCTTAAACTTATTATTCCTTTAAAGCAAACACTGATTTCTGTATTTCAGGTTTAGGAAGAAGAAGGTGTACATCTTTCAAACTTGTCAACATCTGTTTCATTCCCAGTAAACTTGGTGTTTGGCAATTATGTATAATTATTTCAGATGTTATTAGCATCTGCACTGCATTTGGATAAGAGGTTACAGCAGCTGATTGCAGATTCCTAATGTCCATATGAAAACCCCTGAGTTAAGGCAAATTTAAAAAACCATTCATATACTAAATGTAGTCATTGTTTTAATGTTTGTACAGTCAGAATATTTTTTGTGGAAAACAGATGGATTTAGAGATTTTTTGTAATTTTTTTTTTTTACAAAAATTGTGTTCAAACAATCTTTAACTAGGCAATGGTACCCCATAGCTGCCATGGGACAAGTACCTGTGGCCCACAATCCCTTTAACCACTCTGCTTTTTTATCTTTTCTTCCCAGGAGATAGGGAGGGAAGGGAGCCCAGAAAACAAACAATGTCCACTGCTCAGTTCTGAAATTCAGACTGAGTTCAGCAGAACTTTTCAAAGACAAACCACAAATGAGTCGAAAGCTGGATAATCTTCAAGTAACAGCTCACCTGTGACTGCAGGTTTTCCGGTCGCTTTTGATATCTCTCAATTGACTCTTTTAAGATGATTTTTTTTGTCATTGACAAATGTAGTAGTTTCTTCAAAGTGCTCAGAGGAATAGAGGGTAAGCACCATGGTCTATCACACCTACAGGATAGAGCCAATCAATACATGAGAAGGAAGCAGCAAGAGAAGAATATTATGTGCTATCATTATCTCGCATTACCTGGCAAGATGTTATCTTTAATGATTTAAAGCACAGCACTGTTCTCACACAATGTTGTTCTCCAGAGTGACCGGAAGGCTTTGTTTTATACAATAGATCCTTCTATGAATGCACTCTGCATCATTCCTGTTAACACCAAATGATAAAATAGGCATTTTTAATTTTAGCTGTCAGCTCTAGGAAGCATACACTTCTCAGACACAGGCACTGCATGCACAGTACCACTGCTTACTAGATCTGCAAGAAGGGCTAGTTGTTAATTGCACAGAAGGCAGGTAAAAGCCACTTTTTTGTAAAGATGGTGCTAAAATTATACAACGAGAATAGAGCACTGATGTGAAGAGACTGGCTGAGCATCACAGGGACAACAGCTTTTCCTTGTCACTTATTTTCTTTTAGTAGAGCAACCAGAAGTAAGGTTCCATTTGAAATTTTGTTTGCAAAGCCAGTTTTCAGAGTAGAACTGCACCATGCATGCAGGTCTCCAACATGACTTTGTACCCTCTGCCCAAAGAAAAGGGTCCTCAACTCTCTTTGTGGGATGTGTGTCTCCTCCACTTCCCACACAAAACAGGTTTTTGATAAGAGCCCATGAAGCTGCCTGGTTTTCAGTCACATATCCATTTACCCTCACCAGGATGAGGTCCTGGGAACTGAAACTATGAACCTGAGAGAAAAAGTTGGGTGACTCAAATGTTTACGTTCACTCTTAGGCTGGGTCCAACAGGAGCCATAAATATTTGATGTATGTTTGCAGAGCTGGAATAAAACCACACCCTATTATTAGGTCATGAGAGTGAACTTATCTGAGGGAATTTGCTATCAGCTGTGCCTTGTCAAAAGATGCTATGTATTTTATTCCCCATAGCTACATTTAGACATGTATAGCAATATATTTACAGAGAATAACAATAACAGAGAAAATCATAAACACAAAAGGTTATTCAACATCTATTTTCTACACATACTTTTACTGGGTGTAATTTATTAGTGTAGCAACACTGAAGGTAGCTAATGGAGGAACAACATCAAAAAGACTCAAGTGATGAATTGAAAGATTAGCTTTCTCCAAAGCCATGGGGATTTTTTCACAAGTCCTTAGAACCTCTGCCTTCTACACTAGAGGAGTATGTTCGAACTCTCCACATAAGACACAAATTGGGGTACAACCAGAGAGAGCAAACCAAAGCAGTTACCAAATTATTGTAAATGTGGGACCTAATGTCTAACCCTGTGCCCCATTTTTTCCTTTTGTCTGAATAATATGCTTAGTTGCATCCTTCATGACCAATAATTTCTTGGACCTTGTATTAATTTAGCATATCAAGAAGAATGTAAGCAAACAGCTGTTGTTGAAAACAAAAGCAAACCTTCAGAGTAGCCCATCACATGGGCGCCTGCTTTTCATATTCCCTGACCTACTGCCACATCCCAGAATGTGTAACACTCAGGGTAGATGAAGTGCCATGACTTGAAATGTGAGAGATGATGGCCCATCCAGGAATAGGAATGACTGAAACCTGCTGTCAGCCTTCTCATTAAAAAGTCAGCAACTGGGACCATAAATCCTTCAAGGAGAGAAAATATGGTGCCATAGAAATGACATGACATATAAAAAACTAGCTGAAGTAGTTCTAAAATGTTTCCAAGAGTGATGTCCCTAACAAGAATCACAATACTAATGAAGGCAACATATATAATTTCATAGATGGTGCAGTGTAGCCCTGGTGCCCAGTACATAATGTATTGCCATGCTAGCAGCACTATTGAGTTTGCAAGGCCCCAGGACAGCAGCTTTCCAAGTTTATTTTGTCTAAGCTTCTCTTGAGCTGCCTGCAATTTCCCAGCTTAACTATAATAGAAATTTTTCGAATGACCATGTGGTTATGCTTAATTTCCTTTATTTTTGCTTATCTTTGTATGGTACAATAGCTTTATCCACATATTCTCTGTAAAAGACATGGCATGATAGCACCTTGGAAAGTAGGGACACAGGAGATGGTTTAGAGAAGTGCAAGCATGGGACGGTAAGAGATGGATCGGTCTCACACAGGAGCCCCAGCACTATCCACAATTCATCAGTGGTCAGATGGAGAAATGGAGACTGAGAGCTGAGCAACACCTCATGCAGAGCTACAGAGAGAATGGAGAGCAAACATGCAGCTTGTGTGAACTAGACCATGGATAGGAAATTCAGCTGCACCATGAACTACTCATTAAAGAGCAAGCAAGGTGCATGACACACTAGCAAACACAGAAATATTACTCAAGAGACTCCCAAGATGAGACAGGAGAAATCAAAAAGATCATATTCTTCATGGCTAAAGATTTGAGCTGCATGAGCCCCTCTTATTTCTGAAAGGTTCAATGCCCAAGGGGCACTGGAAGGCTGAGCATAATATCAAGAGAAGGAGCAGATACTAGGAAGCATGAATATGACAGCTTTATAGTATTTTACAGTACTTTTTCTTTTAAAGTACTTATTTTTTTCCATGATGACTTCAGTGGGATAATAAACATTATTTAATTAGACAGTTAATTTTCCATTTGGACTTAAATTCTTGGCATTACACATAACGTGTTTCTTCTTTTGCCCTAATAAAAAATGTGAAGTTAATGATATGTAGGTATGATTTTGATTACAGAGGCCATTCTATGCCAGGATTTTGCATAATTAGTATGTTTTATTCAAAATAATTATAATTTCCTTCCTTCACCCATCCAAATTTAAAAACAAAACTGCTCAACTATGTGATTTGTTTTTCCTGGTAGAATTTTTGTAAGGTCATTGATAATCTAGCAGTAGTTTAAATGCTTACACTCTTTTGATTCCTACTTGGTCAAAACTGACTTCAATGTTTATCAATAGTTTTTCTGTGTCACAGAGGAGACTTTTCTGCCACTGATATAGGCTGAGCATTTAGTGCAAGTATAAGTCAAATATTTGGTTCTTCTGCAACAATTTTTCAATCTTCAGTGTATCATAATATATGTATCTCATGGATGAAGAAAATAATTTTATATTTTTGACTCTACACTGAAGCAGAGGAACATATATAAGACAGAGACATTTAAAATTTCATACACCATCTGTGTCACTTTCCTTTTTAACTGTAAAGGCAATTTAAATGCCACGTTCTTAATTCTTAGTCTCCTTCATGAAAACAGACAACCTAGACAAGAAAATACTATATTTCAGAGACATTGAGGGGAAAGAATACCCACCCTGTTACAGGAGGTTTTCCTTGAAGACACCTCTTATTAAATTTTTGACTTGGAACATCTGTTTCCTCAGTTCTTCAGAATGACTTGTGCACTTATTTAACTGGGTCATGATAAACTGAGACATAGGAATAGTTTCCTATTATATAGTCAGTAGGTCAAGCTGACCCTATGTAAAATAAGCATTTCCATGGGATGGCTGGAAGCTGTGAGAAAAAAAGGTTGAAAATTAAACCTGAACTAAACTGGCAAAGCCTCTGCTCACAGTGTGTTGTGATATGAAGAGTCCAGCTTTGCATGCCTCTGGTACACAAGAAGAGTTAGACAACTTTAAAGGGAGCACACTTCTGTAAGATAATACTTGTTAGAAGAGTTTAGAATGATGATTAATGTTAGATTTAGATGGTTAGACTTAGATTAAAAATTTTGCCTCCATTCTTCTTTTCTTGAAGTAATGAGTCCTGATATACTCTGATGCACTGAACTGCTGCAGTCTCTTGTGTGTCTTCAGAAGTGACCAAACAAAAACTGACAAAAATGAAATCAGCAAATCAGCCTTTACAAAATGTTGACACAATTTTTAGGCAGAGATGAAAAATGAAGAAAGAAGGCATTAAGAAATAAAACATATGTGGAAAGAATTAAAAGAGAGAGCTGCAGCATATTCTTGAGGTGCTGGAAAGAGCAGAAGCAAGGTGTTTTATTTTTACGACTTGATAGGGGTACTACCTTGCAAAATTCTAACTCTGTTTCACTTTATATAGTTCCAATTGCATTTCCTCACCACAGTGAGTGACAGTGAGGACTTCTGCTGCCTGGCCTCATTAATATTGAGTTGCCCCTGAGGCTTTCACAGACCATGTCACTTACAAACTAAACGTTCCAGAATGAAGCTACCCTCTTTGAATTAAAAAAAAAACCCAAACAAACCAAACCTAAAAACCAGCCATTTATGCTGTGCACGAGCAACATGTTTGAGTAGTTTTCAGAGTTTGTGGTTGAAGAATGTACATATGGGAAGCAAATTTTATCCATATCAAGAAGCACACCTGAACAAGAAGCTAACTGAAGCAAGTAGCTGCTGGGACACAGGCCTGTGTGACATTATGCTGCCCTTCAGCTTTCTTCCAGAGGCCACAGAAGCATCAGGGTTGTCTTTTTTTCAACTAACTACCTACCTGACAAGGGTTGCAGCAAGACTGATTATCTCATTTCTGCTAAGTCCTCTGAAAATCCTTAAATGTACAGGAAGCATCTCTTCATCATTAAACTCCTCTAGGTAAGTTGTGAACTCCTGCATACGTATAATTTGAAGATATGCTTTAAGTGCCTAGATAGGTAAAATAGAAGTGGCGATGTATAGATAGTAAAGCACTCTCCAGAGATGTGTTCTTATTTCTTTTCAGAATGAAAGCCATTCCCACCTGCCCAAACCCCAAGACACAAATGTAAGCAAAAGAAAATACTTTAGCATCAATTTGTAAAATACATTCCCTAAAAAATCTCAGTGCCATGGGAGCTTTCAAACTACATTTTAACTAAATAACTTTTCTTGAAGCTAAATATATTCCAGTCTCGTGTGATGAAAAACAGAGGCAGACCAGACAAGGTTTCTGAATGCAAATGCATTTAAATTCTGGAAAACTTTAGTGAGGCATTCAACATAAAATTTTGAGGAGTTCTCATCAATTTAATAGGCATGTCTGTATCAAAGCAATTAATAATGGAGTCCTAAATTATGTAAATACTTTGTATATTTAATTTTAGGGCTTAAAATCTACATATTTTAACTCCAAAACATACCCATGGGCATTTAGATTTGGAAAATAAATTGTTGAGAATCTCAAGATCACAGAAAACGATGGAAGATTTACTGTCAAAAAATACAGAGCTGAGTAAACTTCCAGAAAATATTTCTCATCCTCTCATTGTCTCCAACAGAATGTGTTTTAGAAGAATGAGACAATTTTCTTTTGGAGAAGCATGTGGAGCACACAGTACAGTAAGTGTTAATAAGTGTACATAGCATGCACAGGTATAATTTGTTTTCTTACTCTAGGTTTGAAGCTCATTGAGAACTGCTGAAAATTCTGCCCTGGTCCCAGGTGAATAGACTTGACTGCCCAGTTATCAGGGTGTCCAGACAGTTCTGTCAGTTTGTGTTCTGCACAAAAAGTCCACAGCTTTGCTGCACAGCATAATGGGGCAAAGACAGGCAGGAGAAATTAATGACAGCACACCCTGTGTGACTGTTTCTTCTGCAATTACCACCCTTGCTCCTTCTGACAGCAGAACTGGTAGCCCCAGTCCAGCTCCTCTCCTCTTAAAACATACTTGGTGCTGAACATCTGACCAGGTTAGCTATGGGCCTCAGTGCATCTTTTGAAGCAGGGACTTTTGCTTAATTTTATGCTTTACCAAAGCCAAATTGCTTTTGGGGTGATCCATACAACTCAGCAACTATCACTAGTTTTCTAAGTCTCATAAGCAACAAGCAAACAAGCCATAATGCTGCACCCAGAGGTATGGGCAGCCTAGAAAGATGAGTAGCACCTTCTCCTTCACTCCACATTACTGTCCCTGAAATCCCAGTGTGTGCTCAGCACAGGTGTCTGGGCTCTCAGACTCAGGTCAGAGCCACAGGGAAGTCATCAGAAGTGGGTTCTGATGCACTGGGATGAAGTAAGCAGGTTCTATGATTTATAAAACCACTTCAGCTTTTATGATTTATACACTGGAGCACTGGAAGTATTTCATTCCTTCACACCGTCATAGCAATGAGAAATTTTTTTTCCCTCCAAGATGAAAGTGGACAAGGGGAAAAAGGTAGTCAGCCAGAGAAACAGACTGGGGCTGTGTTTAGTGGGTGGAATCAAAAATAGGGAGACTTAAGCCTATCAATATATTTTTAGAGACTTGTGTAATAATAGCAATTGAGAGCTTTTATAGCTACACAAATCTGTGAAACAATCACTTCAATGATATTTCAGGAGGGAACAAAGGGTGAAAAGCTTTTTACAGAAGTTTTGGGGAGTTCTGTCACACCTGATCTATTAGATATTGCTTTTAAGTATTGCAACAGCACCTCTTTGCCCAAGGTGGAAGAAGGAGGTCTATAAGGGGAACCTAAGCTGAAATAGAAAAACAGCAACTCTTCTGAGGCAACCAAAAGCTCCTCCCCAAAAGAACACTCTTGATGGTAGTGAAGGATGAGAAAAATAGACTTGGCAAGAAACAGAGTTGGGTGATGCAAGAGGCCCAAACTATGAAAACATATTATCTGAAACAGAAGAAAGTTCGTTTTTAAGGGTGACAAATTCATGCTTATATTGAAAAAAAAATCACAACCTTAAAACCAGAACCTGATTATTCCAGTCACCAGCATAGAGCTGAGGACTTAAGACCCTAAACAAAACATAGTAGCATGTTTTATTTATAAGAAAGCCATACTAAGATTGTTCATTACTTTCATTCCTAAGTTGTTATGAGAAAGTTCAGGATTTATTCATACTGCATAAATTTGCAATACACATTGGAATTAAGAAATACCACAAAAACCAGATTACCACCTTTAAAACATTGCTTTTACTTGGACACACCAAGGGTTTCAGCTAATTTGCAAGCATACGTAGGCAGATTTTATTTAAAATTTACATATTTTTCTATTTGCCTTTCCTTTTTTCTTTCTTTGCTATTGTAACAGAAATGGCTTGATTTCACTGATACCAAAGCATCATATGGGCAGGGAGGGTGTGCTTTCTCTCAATCTTGTCTTTACCTTTCTCCTCTCTTGATTGAGGGTACAAATGAGCTGCCCATAAAGGTGACTCAGTTTTAACATCACCAGGCAGCCAGCTGCCCATTTAGGTTTGTACTTACTTATCCCAGTCCTTCTGCTTCTTAAATTAAGACTGATTAGGTCAAAAATAAACTGGCTGACCAGACAATGACCTTTCTTAGATCCTAGTTTAGCTTTTGAATTGCTAATATCCTTCCACATGAAATATGCCTCTTAAGAGGTGTCAGGGCATTTACTGGTCTTTGTTCCTACATATATTTCCAGACAAGGTGACAGCTGCACAGCAAGTACATCAGTTATCTGTTTACTATTTATGCTCAGCATGCAAAATTATCCAGAAATTTCCACGGGTACCATTTTTGATTTATGCCCTCTCCCTGTGCTTCCCTTCTACTTTACTAAGTATATTTAATGCATTAGCAAGGACATCCAGACAGAAAAAACCAAACAACATGAAAAACAGGAACCTAAGAAACCCTGCTCATCTGGACCAAGTGGTCAGACTTGTTTGTGGCTGTGCCCTCCCAGTGTTCCACCTGCATACATTGCAAGGATGACTCCGAGGGGCTTCAGTCCCAGTAAAAAAACCCTCCTGGTTCTGCATATCAGGAGTTGCTCACAGTACATCCAAAGGCACACCCACCATCACTATTACAGAAGCTCTAAACCCAAAGAAAATCAGCTGGAACCCAAAGCACTTGGAGCAGTGAATTAAACAAAAACATGAAAATGTATAGCAGATGAGAGAAAGGAAGAGCCTTTGGAGCCTGAGGAAGTAAAAAAGACATTTCCTCTGCTTTTATCCTGCTCTGGCAAAAATTCCAACTTGAAACAGCATAATCAGGAGTAAAAACTTTGTAGGCAGGATGAATGTAGAAGAAAGCAAGAACCAGTTAGTTCTTTCTTAGCTCTCCTACAAATTATTTTATCCTGGCATTATTTTAGATATCACAGATTTCAGATATTACAAATGTTGGTAAATGTCTTGTCATGAACTAAAAATTACTGTTTCCTGGGAAAGCACATGTAAGTTTTTAAGCAAGGTCTTAAGGTCCCAAATATAACCTTGCTAAGATAGTGGTTTATTTTTGGTTTGTAATTTTTCATGCATTCTGATCCCACAGGTGTTGTTACAATTTAAATATCCACCCTAAATTCTGTTTTCTACATTTATTCCAAATATTTGACAGCACTTCCTTGACTTACATAATTTTCTAGATTGTGAAAAATGAACAGGCTGTTACTTTTAAATTTTTTAAAAATGTTTTACATATTTCCTGTTTAATGGCAATTGCCAAGCTGTGTTTGGAAAGAATTTGTTCATTGACATTGAATAGCTGTCAATGTGTGAGAGAAAATAATAGCAAAAGCAAGAAAAAAATTACTAATCTACCCTTTCGGATAGCAAGAAAAGTCAGAGGCTTCGGAATACTGGTAACTGATACAGAGAATATGAGCCACCAAAGAATTCCTACTGCAATCTTGATGAAAAATCAAAGCACTTGGCTGAAAGGGAAGATAAATAGGGTTTTAACAGATAACTGAGATAGCTTTAGATTTCAATTGTTCTTCCAGAGAACACAAAGTCACACCTCT
The DNA here is from genome assembly GCA_013399835.1 of Leptocoma aspasia. Taxonomy (NCBI): domain Eukaryota; kingdom Metazoa; phylum Chordata; class Aves; order Passeriformes; family Nectariniidae; genus Leptocoma; species Leptocoma aspasia. The sequence goes on along the minus strand of VXAX01000921.1, from coordinate 316,482 downwards.
GCTGAGAAGGAGATAAAAAGGCTCAGCGCACCTACAGAATACTGGTGTCCTCATGTGGTATTCCCAAGGATATCCGAGATCTACTCTGAAGCTGACCTGGCCATGGAAGATAATCCAGGCTCTCTATTTTCTTCATGCTTTCCAAAGGAATACACTAAATGCATAAAAATATTCCTAACATTAGGGATTATGAGCCAAGCTAATAATCATAAAAATCTTTTTTTTTTTAACAGGACATTGCAGAGAAGCAAATACAGGCTGCATCCATAATAGGCTTCCCCTATTACACCTGAGATAGCGCAGCTATCCCGAACGGCATAAAAATAGCAGGCTGGCTTCTGTGGCAGTGTTTGAAACAGAAAAGGGTTTAATAAGAAACAAAGTAACAAAGCTCTTTACAGAGAAAAACCGTGCCAGGTGCAAGAGGTCCTTGCCCTGCTAAGACACGCCACAAAAGCAATTAATTCCTTTTTTCTTTTTTTTTTTTTTTCAACTAAATCACCCAGGCAGGACTTCTTGGTCATGGTCCAGTTGGACACCCCCAGGTTTGAGGTGAAGTTCAAAAGGTCCTATGAAGGGTCCCTGTACCAAATTTGGGGAGAATTTTCTAGGGTCTTTGCCTTACTTGGCAGACAAAGGGTATTTGGAAATTCCCTTGTAATTTGGTCACCCTGTCAACAGGGGGCACACTGCTACACATCCAGAAACTCTGCAGGAATATACCGGCTGGAATCTAACAGATTTATAAACTACCAGCAGCCTTGCCTGTTGCAGACTTGCTATCCTGAGCAGCTTAGGTGCACTTGGGGGCTCCAGAACCCACTTTGACATAGTTTTAAATTAATCTCCCAGGCACAGAAGAAAATTTTCCCTCACGCTTCTAACAAAGGGAGCCAGAATGTTAGACATTGCTTTCTTTATGCACTACAATTGTCCCAGAGCATTTTTTTCACTGTCCCTTAGATGGAGAAACCAATCTTTTCATATTTTGCATCCTGTCTTTGTTTCTCTTCAAGTTCCTGATATATTCTTTCTATGTTTTCCCGTACAGATACTAGTACAGCTGAGCAGACTAATTTTTCAGGGGAAGAAGGAGGAAAACAAATCTAATTTAGCATCAAGGAAAACAGAGCAAGTTACATCCTCCTGTAAAAGAGAATACAATCTGGATCTTGTGTTGGTTGCAAAGCTGCCTTATTCAGAAAGCTGACTTGGTGCTTCTTCTTAATGTTTGTATGCTAGAAACTGAATCAAAATAAGTTTCAAAGGCTGCCAAGCCTTTGCTCCCACCTTTCAGTATAGGATATGGAGCTGAAAGCAACAGCAGGATACATTGACGTTGGCCTCTTGAAGGAATTTTCTCTCCACAAAGAAAAAAAGAAAAAGTAAAAATAGTCCTGTGAGATGAGAAGATGAGAAAAAAATTGAAAAAATAAAACCAAAGGCTTTGACAAGTAAATATGAAGTAAAAGCAATGGCTTTGACAAATAAATATAAAAGAAACTGTAAAACACAGGTAGAAACGACAGACTCCTTCCAAATACTAAAAAGTGTGAATACTGTGAAAAAATAATTTAGAAAGTAATTTAGTTCAATGCTTAGCAATTGTTTACCTACCTGCATCTACTTCTGGTCCTCCTTTTCCATGTTTCTATTAATTCAGCAAAGTTGTATATGTTTGCAGAGGAAAAAATCCTTGCTGTTATCATCCCTAGAGAAACTGCAGACAGAATTCTAGTCTGTGTACATATAGAGACAGGAGACTGTGGAAAGAAGTTAATGGGAAAAAAACCCTTTTATTTGTTGTCTCCCACAATACAATTGATTTAAACATAAGGAAGTATAAAAAATTCAGTACATGTAAACTTAGGGAAGTATAATCAGCCCAATTGCTTAAGATCTTGTCTTGGAGGATTGACAGAATTTGATTCCAAAGCTACTAAATACTTCCAGCTTGGTAACAGTAAATATGTAATTAACAGCAAACTATTCTGTTGATCTTCTCTATCATTTAAGTCTACCAGAGGGATAATGTCAAGAACCTTTCCTTCAGCTTGTTCTTGATATGGTTTGGAACGATTAGATTAAAAATAAACAGAATGTTTTTCCAAAAGCCTGCCATTGTTGATTTTCCACAGGAATGTCCTGGGTCCTATAAGCCAGGTGTTGCTGCAGTGTATTAGAAATGAAAGGCAGCAATTCAGGATGTGTATAAGTGACATTACGTATGCTAGAGTGCCTTGCTGGGTTCGTGCAAAAGAGCTGCTTCCCAAAGCTTTAATTGGCCCTTAGCTTCTTTTACAGCCTGTTCCCCTAGACAGCCTGCACCACATAGTCAGTTGAAGTGTAGCTGCGAGTACTATAAAGCACATCTTTACAGGAAATAGGAACATTCATTTGATAATTGGCATGAAAACTTGGCCATATTAGATTTAAAAGCCATTAGCTTCGCATCTGTGAGATGCTGAGTGCTTTTTCACCTCCAGGCATGCACAGCCACCAGGAGCGCCGGCGGAACTGCCTGGAGGCACCTGTTCCATGTGAGCTGCCTGGTGCTGTGTGGCTACAGCCACTGCAGATGGCAGAGGGGCACCACCACCCCCCCAGCCCCAGCCATATGCACAACTCCAACAATAATCAGTCAGAGGTTTCTGAGCGGTGTATTCCCCCACTCGCATTTCAGGATATCTCACAATAACCCCAGTCTGAGTGAGAAAGTGCAGTTCAGTTGCAGACCTAGAGATGCAGGAAGAGTAGCAAATAATGCAACCTGCGACAATCAGAAAACACTTGTTCAGTAAACCCAAAGCATTCCTTAGGAGCATGCTGACTGCTGAATATTTTTTACAAAAGCAGGAGGGGAAGTGCAGGGGAATGGGATGGCAGACTTGGGTACATAGAGATGAAAAGATGGCTGCCTCTCAGAGATGGGATTTCATGACTTCCAGGCATGGGGGATTAACTACAATGTGTTTTGGTTCCTTGAGAATTATTGCTTTCTAATTCTTTCTTCTAAGAAACCTGGAATTCAATTCTTTACTATAATTATGAAGTAATAACATGTTTTTTATTTGTAATTCATACACATATGCATATGTATATATATACATACACACAGATATACACATTTCAAAGACAGGTACTTTTGGGTTTTGTTACGGTTTTGGTTTGTTGGGGTTTTTTGTTTGTTTTGTTTTGTTTTTTTCAAAGGATGAGAAAAGAGATGGGGAAAGAGAAAAGAAAATAAATGTGCTTCCACAGAAAAAGCAGTTGTTCACAGCTGCTATTAAAATACAGGTCCATCGCTATGGAGAAATCAGTTGATTAAAGTGAAAAGTTTGCTTTTATTTCTTTAACTGAAAATATACAGAAGAACTCTATGCATTAACAAACTGATATATTTTGCAAATTTTCATTTTCCTGTTTATACTTTACACTGGACCTTTCTCCCCTCCTTTTTCAGTTACTAGTTCCAAGAGCAATCACTACAGTCTTGGTTGATAATCACGATTCTTCTCTAAAATAAGGTATACCTAAATAGTGATCACTTATCACTATTGATGCTGTTTTTAAACAGCCTGGAACTATAGAGATCTATGAACAAAGTGTAAAGATTCACAAGAAAATGTTACTGAGTTTTAATGTCAGTCAAGCTTAGCTCACCTTTGTAAACCCCAAGCACGTACTAAACAGCAATGTGAGAGTGCACACAATACAACAAAACAGTGCCAGCAGGTTGATACTGCATATCAATCTTCAGCTACATTTCTGCCTTTTAACTTCATTTACTGCAGCCTTTTTTATTGATGATTGAGGTGAAGGGATACGTGTTATGAAGGAGTACAGCAAATTTTTATAAACTTTTCTTCAAAGGGTGGATTTTACAGACCCCTCAAGACAGTTGCAAGCACATACAATGTTTCTTAATACATTAAGGCCTGTAATGGATTAGCACAGTTTTGACTAATTTACCTTCTGACAAAGCAATAACACATGGCTCTACAATGCACAGCACCTGCTAGCTGTAATGTTAAACAAGTTCCTCAAAATGTGGTCTGCCACCCACCTCCAATGTAGAATCCACAAGTTTTTTCTCATCTCTGCAGTACTATTTTCACAGGTATTTTCAGAAGTATTTGCGTATGACAAATTGCATAGGTCTGTTGCAAAGGAATTGTAATTTCTGCATCCAGACTATCCAGCACACATAATAAATACCATAAACAAATACACCAGGGCTGCAAGCTTCTCTGTGATTCATGCAAATGGATTTGCTAACTCAACCTGACAACTCAGATGATTAGACAAATAAAGTGTCTTGGATAACACCATTGTCGATAATTACATTTTCCAAATGGGACAGCTATATTTCAAGCTGAAAATGAATGTACAATTGCTGTTAGAGATCATGAAAAAGCTTATACAAGAGCTAACAAGAAAAAGCAAGTATTTTATGAAAGACTGGTTCTCTTCTAGTCCTTGTTTATACTAGAAGTTTCTAGGGGATGCACAACTTAATCAAGAGATATGTCTATGTACAAGCTGCTGAGCTCTGCTGGGCATATGAACCCTGGAGCTGGCAACACAGGCTAGCCAAGAGAGACACTAAATCTGCAAATGAATCCTCCTTTCTCCATCCCTCTGACCCCCTTAAATTCCTCCCACCCCTGGGAAGCACTGTGTGCCCAAGAGACAGTACAAGGATGAAGGGCCAAGGAGCAGCCTTGCTGTGCATCAAGGGATGGGGGAGTGCATGGGCAGGACAGTGAAGTGGCAGAAAAACTCATGGACCTTAGAGACTCCTAGAAAAATAAAATGCAGAGAAAAATGGTAGGAACTGCTGGGTTATACACTGTGCTGAGAAAAGATGTGAACAGCCAGCCCTCATCAGAGACGCTCTTGGAACTCAGAGGAGAGAAGCCAAAATCTGTAATGTTTCTGATGACTGCTTGAAATATTGAGCTGCAACCAAAGAGAACTAGAAGCACTCAAACTGCTCAAGGGAGAATACTAAGATGAAAGAAGATACCATTAAGATAATTTTGCATACAGGAGATCTGTAGAAGACAGCTCTTCCTCTAAAAGGAAATAGCAATTTTGTGATCTTTAAAATTAATTTGGATATTCTCACTGCTTTTGCAGAAAGCTTTCCAGAGAAAATTGAAATGGAAAAGGGTTTTTAGAATTAAGAACGATTTGAGATGATGTGACAATGTTCAAATGATACTGTAACATTTGAAGAGTGAATTAGCAGGCTCATTACCAAGCTCTTCTTTTTTTCACTAGCACTGAATTTTTAAGAGCAATTTTGCAAAAGTTATCGGAAATGTCCATTTATACAATAGTGTCCTGTTATTTAAAGAGCTTTCATTGGCAATATAAAGAGTAAACTGCTTGAGAACATGAAAACTAACAATTGTCAGTGTATTTGATATGATTCTAAAATTAAAAAAAAATTAATGAGATGCTTTAATGAATTCTCAATTGCTGCAAAGAGTCTGTTTCAAACCAGCAACTGGAAAAATAAGAAAAATGTACTGTGCTAGAGATTATTTTTCCCCAAAACCCAAAATATCAAAATTGAGCCTAGACATGTTTTGTGTTCTTTTGAACAGTAGAAAACAGCCATCAAAGAGCTGATGACTGCATATTAGAAACAGAGACTGATTACTTTTCCCAGTTGAATGAGCGCAGAACTTGAATTTCCTTTTTATGTGCAATTTCAATATGATGCAAAATGCCAACTTGTATAAGAGGGATAAATATGTGCAGTGCTGGGAAGCGGATGCTGTGCTTCTCAGTGCACCAGCCATGGTACATCTTGGCCACGGGAAAATCTGAACGTGTTACAGCTCCACCTGCTGAAGCAATAAGGAATTATTGGAAGGGGTATAATTAGTGTAATGAACTGGAGCAACTGAGGGTCTGTGTAGGCGCTGGAACAGATTTGCCACAGGTGTCTGATCAGGACTTGTACTCCTGCTCAAGATCAGGTAGTATCAGATACAGTAAGCTATACTAAAGTCATGGAAGTCAATCAACGTGCTCTGTTTGAAGCAGCAGCTTGTTTTTCAAACTCCCAGGAATTTTATAGAGTTCATTTCTGCCTTTTCTTACAGTGATTGACTTGCACAAAAGTCAAGGTTTGTCACTTCAGAAGGATGCTGCTACTCTGGTGTTTTTGATGAAGCAACAGATACTCTGTTTATTTAAGGACCATGAAGTGAACAAGCATTTGCTCACCCTTTTGGCATACTTTTTTTGTGGATGACAAAAACTAAAGAAAAGATAGGTCAATGTGAAGTTCACTTTGAGCTGGAGGAACACCAGGGAGGTTAAACAAAATTAACTTTGGAAAAAATATAATCGTGTAGCTATGCTTTTAGCAAAAGATTAATCTCTTTAATCTAAGGACAGTAAGCATGAGTCAAATATGCAATTTAAATGAATGCTGGTTTTAGATTATCTATCTATCTATCTATCTATCTATCTATCTATCTATCTATCTATCTACCTATCTATCTATCATCTATCTATGCCTTATGGGTTCATAGAGTGGTTCAGAGCCAGAAATTCTGGTTATTGCAGAAACCTTTAAGACAACAGGAGTTCAGATAAGTTTTTCCTACACCTTGAGACCACGTTGACAGGGGAGAAATAATTGAAAGATGTTGCAGCAAAAGTTCTTAATCAATAACTAGTGTTTGGCACTTACTAAGAAAAGCACAAAGGAATGTGGCAGCACAGCACAAGAGTATGAATAGCATAAATGTTTCATGCTACTGGAAAGATTCTTATAGTTAGTCAGAATGACTCTCTCTGAGTCTGAATGCGGGCAGATCTAAATATTGGACCTGAAGCAATGAAGTATTCAAGAACATGTCAGATATAAAATGGGAATGATGAGGCATTTATTTAGTCCAGAGGGTTCCCAGAGTCCAAACACCCACAGAGCACTGGCAACAGCACAGCTCAAAATAGACAGAATCTGGAATGTCAAAACAAAATTATGTTTTTTTAAAAAAAGAACCTTTGTGGTGCATAAACCAAACAAGAAATGACACTGATAATAACTGGAAATTGAACATATGCCTAATGTTTTCATGCTGTAATTAAACAACTTAAGTTATGCTAAAAAGAAAACATTTACTTCAGTGGGAAGGGAACGTGGAGTCAGACTCCTTGAAAGGTAGACACAATTGTGACCATCTTGGTCCTGCATATAGAGTGTTTTGCTTGCCACTTCTCTGTGTGAAGGAATTTTCTTAACAAACACATCTAAAGTGCAGACTTGGATCCCAAGCCAGCAGAAACGTCAGGCGTGGGAGGAATGTAGCTCAAAGGATGCCAGTCCTGAAAGAGCCAAGAATGGATGAAGATGGCAATTTCTATGGACACAGATAAACAAGACTTATAAATTGGATATTTATAGCATGATCCACTCCTTTTCATCTTTGGTTCTTATGGACTCAGTGAATGAAGAAAGAGAGATATAAAAGCCAGGAACTCAAATCTCAGTGTTTGGGTTGTTGAACAGTAATGACAGCATTCGGCACAGACTCTTCTGAATTGACATGTTTGTGGAGAAGCTGAAGAACGTGGAGAGCAGACTGGATTTAGCTGACGTGAACAACAAACATGACTCTTTGTGACATTTCCACTACTGAGCAAGTTACAAACACAATTTATGAATTAAAGGCAATCAAGAATCAGTTGGATTGATATTTTTTTGGCCTACAGCTGCCCCTCCCCACTAAACAAAAGAATTTTGAAATAGCACATATTGCTGGAGGAAAAAAAGGAGCAGATAAAGACCAACTGAACAAAGCTCTAAACTCTTGGGTGAGGGAGGTAATACATGGAGTTGATTAGACCTAATTTCATCCTAATATCTCATTCTCAATTTTTAACAAATGTAAGAATGTAGCAGCACATTATAACATCTGAAGAGATTCTGATTTCATTGTAAAATGAAGTAAAAAAGGAGAAAATCAAATATGATACATAAAAAAAGAGAACTGGCAATAGGTACTTAAAATAGAACAAATCACAGAAAAGTCCATTAAATATGACGGAGAACCAAGATAATGGGCTTAATATTTAAAAAGTGATTGAACAAAGAAGGAACATGCAAATGAAATGAATACTACCCTAAAACCTAATATGACTCCAAAAATGATGGGAAAAGTGAATATTGTCACTATTCCACATATTTAGAACAGAAGAATAGTAGTTTATTTTCAGCAGAAATGATTTTTTGGGCCCTCAAAAAGTATCTTAATATTTATATTTACCTAGCATCTGCAGCGAGGGTGGCTTTGGATGATTATTTTTCCAGGAGACTCAGATCAGAACGTGGCACCAGCTGCGGTGACATTGCAGCAGGAGCTCCAGTGTGCTGAATTACAAGTGACTTTCAGAGGTCATGAGTTAACTTGCTTTATGCTGAAGAAACTGAAAGGCTTAGGTTCCTGCAATCCTTTCTGATCCAGAATGCTTTCCAGTTCAAAGCAGGAAACCTGCAGCGACTCATTTTTTGACACTACTTAACAGGCAGCCACCTTGAGACTTCAAGCAATGAAAAGCAACTCCTCAGGGCAGGAGCTAACGATTTTACTATGTTAATACCCCAGCTCTTGAACATTCACTTTCTTCAAGCCAGCAATCTTTAATGTACCTCTTTATCCCAATAAGTTTGTGCTTAGCATTTTCCAAAATGTCACCCACACTTTGATAACCCTCCCCTGACCAAGTGTACCTTTCAAGTTTTATGTGTACTGCTTTCTACTGGGCTCAGAAGTTGATTTTAGATACCTATTTTCAGCTTAAATGTTTACAAAATTCACACAAATACCTGGATAAGTTCTGAATTTACCCAAAAAACTGTAGCAACTGCACAAGTTGTTTACAACTCTGATTGGAAAACTTTGCCTAGCAGGAGCAATTACTTTGTTATTCTTAAGCAGTTATTAAAAATAAGCACTTATTGCAATTAGAAAAAGAAGTGGGAGAAATGCTAATGCTGCTAGATAGAAAGTCATTATCATGAACTCAAATATTTAAATTTATATACCTCAAGCCAAAGAATTCCTTAAAAGAGCCCTTAGTAAAGCTCAGTGGGATATAAATATAAAGGCACAGAGCAAGAATTACTTGTGACAGTAAATCCACTGGGAAAACATGAGACAAGAAAGGGGAAAGCCACGAGCCTGTGATCCAATTTCAGAAGTTTGAGCTGGAAAGGCAGGTTTTGTGATTGAAATCTAGGTTTAAGGACAGGCAAGGTCATAATAACAAAAAACCTCAGAGCCTTGGTCTTTTCCGATTTATATTGTTGGACTCATTGGGCTTTCTGAGTTTATAAAACACCTACTACAAGGAATTTTATGAAAAGTGCACTTGTTTGAAAATAGGTGTGAATCATTTATGAAATCCAGCTGTGTATATGACAGGTACAATCTGCACCTCACCCTGCAGCAAGCAGGCAGATTACAAGCAGCAGGCAGGGAAAGAGCACTGGCCAAACACCGTTAACTTGAAAAGACAGAAATAAGGTCAAGGTTAAACATTGAAAAATTTCTCCTGGACTCCACAGCTACAAAGGATGCAAGAAAATGTGCGTCTAAACAGCAGTAAACTTAATCCTGATAAAAACCGACAACCAGATCAAGATAAAAATCAAGTCTGTTCATACATCACACAGGGAACAGCATGCCAACGCTTGTAATTTATCACAAACAAAGAGGACTTCTGAGCAAGTCTTCCTAAAGACTTACTCAAAGCTCTTACAAAAGCTGTGCCACCGGCATTAATGTGTGTTAGATCTGAATATATTTGTCATAGGCTGAGTACCCAGAAAACCTAGGATCACACTGTGCCATTTGTCTGGGTTTTGAAATTCCAATATCTTCTTTTGTCTGAGCTGCCTTTCACACAAAACAGAAGCTTTAGCAGAGTCCTTTTACTCAGACCTCCACGACAAGACTCAGCAACATTTTACATATGTACCTGTGGTACAGACTGATTGGGCCAATGAGCGGTCTTTCCATTAAGGACCTGTATTAACAGCTTAGCTGCTAAATAATGGATTGTTTCAGCTTGTACACTTCATCAGAGTCTCTGTGCTGGTATCTGAGAGCTGGATCAGGTCCCAGCATGAATGGGAATCTGTCCACTAATTATGTATAGAAAGATTTACTTCAGGAGCAATTCTGTGTAAATGATGTGTTAAAAGATTAAGGGTCCCTTTTAAAAGATCTGCATAAGTGACCTATATTCTTATATGGCAACTTTTATACACTTTGGAGACAAGAGAAAAAAAAAGAGGGCCATATTAAGGTGATATTTTGTACCATGTTTTCTGCCTTAGGTGGCGGTGACTGCCAAGCTTTTTTTTTTGTCACAGACGGTTACACTTAAACAGACTTGCCTGGCAATGTGATTTGAACTTTACTTAAATTATAAGTCACCCCACCATCTAAGTCAATTCCCACCATGACAAAAAAGGTTATTTAAGCTTTCAAGTGCATTGGTTTGAAAATTAAAATATCCAAGAGTGCAACAATAATGCAAATCTGCTCACCTGAGTCTAGAGAAAAAAAAGGCAAGTGATTTGCAAGTGATTGCCCTCTCAGCTTGAAGAAGTGTTGTCATTTGTGGGTCAAAACACAATAATAGCTACCTAGTCTTCCAGTGATTGTCATCCTGGAAGGCTGAAATATTTAACATGTAAATAAGTTTATTTGCAGATCTCAAAGAGAAAACTCTATTACATAGTGAATATGAAGTGTATAATAAGCAAAGAAGACACAATCATCACAGAGTTATTAGACTGAAGTGTCCTAGGTGACCTCCACAAGCTTTGTGTAAATTTAGAGGATTTTGTAAATTTTCCTTGCAGTAATTTCCTTTCTCAAATCCTTGCAAGGAAGCTTCAGTTGAGTGTTTTCACTAGCGTTGAATCTAACAGAAATAAACACTCACTAATCTTGGCTAGGAACAAGATCTATAACGAAATACTGGGGCTATGCTGCATGAAAATTTACCAGTTGGAGGGATATAATGATAAATGGGCAGGTCCAAGGCATGGCTGTCCTGCAGAGTTACTAAATCTGCAGGAACTGCTGTCAGTGTGAAAAGAGTCGTAGTGAAAAGCAAGTTGGAAACAAGCATGGGTTGCTGGGAGAGACAGAGGCAGACTTGTTCCTCTGCCCTGCTTGTGTTGCTTTGTTAGCCCTTTCCTGGTTGTAGTTCTCGGCCAAATGCTTTGGGAGACTCACCACAAAGGACAAGGTTGTGTTTCCTGCCCACTGAGTGTGGCTTCAGGGTGCTCTTCACCCATTTTCAGGGTGCTCTGCTCCAGGACCAAAGAAAGATTCAGCCCCCCTTTTCTCCCTGTCTTTGTGGTCACTGTTCCTCCCTGCTGAAACCTGCAACAAAACATGGGAGATTAGCATGGAGACTGTGCACAAGGAACACCAGCAGCTGCCACAGCTTTTCCACAGATTTGTGTTTCACAGCCTCAATTCTTTTTATTTTTTCACAGCTTCCCTTGGTCACCAGGTACAGCCTTTCTGTTTAGTCTATTTCTTCTCCCTCTAAGCTCAAGATTTCCAATAAATTCCTTCTAAGAATTGAGAGTCAGGATTTATAAAAAAATCCCAGCAATTTTGAACTTTTCTCTAAAAGCATCACGGGAAGATGGTGGTTTAAAAAACTATCTGAAACTACCCTTATGGGTTGGAAGACACAAAAGTACCACCAAAATAAATACAAAGATTAATCACTAAATAAAGCATTCCCTATTTCCAGTGTGGCTTGCTCCTTTTTAAGAGCTGAACTTGCCTTTTTTTATCCTCTAGGTAGTTCTTGTCAAAAAATCCTGGCTAACACAGGCAGTAAATTTATTTATTTATTTTTAACGTTTTCTCTAGCGTTCATCCAACCAAGCTGAAAAATGCCTGAATGTTGCCATAATGTTGTCCCATTTATTTTCCACAACAAGGCCTTGTTACTGCCTCCATACTTAATTTCATTTTCACAACCATGCCTCCATATTCCTTTTTATTAAAAAAGTAGCACCATTTCCATGTTATTTTTCACCTCCAGAGGTGTTATTAGCTTGCTTTAATAACAGACCGTGCTCCTGCTGTGTCTGCTGAAGAAATGATCCCAGTAGCCCAATGAAGCCATGCCACCTGCCCAGCAGCTCAGCATTCAAATTGTTTCTGTATATAGCTGGGCTCTCCATTGCTCCAAAGTTTAACAAATTGAAAAAATTAAAGGTCCTAGACAAAAATATTAATTTTTCAAATGCACACAAAGAAGGCTATTATTTTCTAAGGTCTGCTTCAGTTCAGACAAAGCTATGGAAGCAGAGCTCATAGTTTCAGGTTCCAGTCCTGCTAGGAAAGCTACTAGTGATGTAAATACATATTTACTACTGCAGAAGTAGAGTTGGGGGGAGGATGCACACCAGTCTCTCTTCCCAAATCTTGCCTCTTTTAGATGCCTGGAACACCATAACTGGGATAACACCCTGCTGATTCAGGCCAAGGCAATGAGAGAAGAAATTGAAAGACATCAGGGAGAACTTCAAAGTGTTTGTAAAATTAGAACTGTAAAGGTGAGGGAAAAAACCCCAAGAATTTCTGTCACTTGTGTAAGGCACAAGCTAAAACAAATGTTCTTGCACCCTTTGTAAAGACATTAAAAAAACACCACAGCCCCAAAGGTAAGTGAAGGGCAAAAAAACCCTAAATGACTACATAGCATCTACATTAATTCTTCTCAAAATGTAGTAAGTCTGGCTGACTTCTGTTGTAGTAGCCTGGGTCACTTAGCATGGCTTTTGCTGGATGTATTTTAACAATGGTAAACCTAGCCAAAGAGAAAATTAAGGAACTGAACACTATAAAAAGTGGTGACTGCATGGTGTCATAAATGATACTTCATTGTTACTGCACATTAAAATGTCTGCACATAAATGATATTTTAAGATCATTATAAAGCTATGACCATTAAAATGGGAGCTTTACACCACAGAAGGCACCAAATCATTGCATCACTTCAGCCTCAGTATTTAAAATGATATTTAAAAGTGAGTGGCATCTCCACGACATGAAGAAACATAATCTGTGATTGTTTTTTTGGCACTCAGTCACTCTAAAAGCATTAGGACAACTATCTAAGATAATTAAAAGTATACTCCATGCACTAGTTTTTCAAGAATAGAAGTGTTCTTACTCTTGAACGTTTAATTTCTTTGAGAAATCACAAATGAAAGAATTATTCTCAAAATACTCAACCTCACAAAAGAAAGGATGAGAAGAGTGGCATTTGTAATGAGTTTTTGCTCAGGAAAATAAAAACATAGAGAAATCTGCTAATAGTTTTCATTTCATTTTCAAGACATGTGGTTAATAGTTCTGAAATACATGTTGCTGTCTACTATTTCTGTGGAGATCTTTTCAAGGACTACCCCTGAAAAAGGTAGCAAAATTGGCTGATCACCCAGATACCAACCAGTGGATATCAGCTACAAACCTACAGCGGAATGCCAGAACTTGTTGCCAGAATGTTGTTGTAACCTTGCAGCCTAAAGAACTGGGTTCTCTACCACACATGCATTGAATGACTGCAAATAAGAAATCAAGTGCATGACTAGAGATCAGCTCAGAGCACTGTCCTTCTCACAGGGGTGTTGTCTTGGAAGGTTCTTCTAAAATTTTTGATACACTCTAACTCCTATTTGGCCTTCACTGCCAAATTCTCAAAATCCGTAAAACGTTAACTAAGATAAGTTTTGCTTATCTTGAAGCTTGAAGCTTGAATGCTTGAAGCACCTGCACTACTTCATTATCTTAAAGAGAAATGACTAAACAGCTGAGAGGGACAATTTACTTTTCCAACAAAAGAAACCTCTTTCTCTTACAAAAATAATCCCAAACCAAACCAAAATTGAAACAACAAAACCAAAACCGAAACCAAAACCAAAACCAAGGAAGCTGACTACATCATGCTTCCAGGAAAAGATTAACCCCAAATGGAACTCATACAACATTCCTCATCTTTTTTGGTTCTCGGTGCTGTCATCATGAACTGTTATTATAAATATTAATAAAAAAAAAAATTATGGAACATCCCAGACCACACTTGCTGCTATCCACAGTCGTTTCTCATAAGAGTTTATCAACACCTTTGTTACTGAGTTATATATTTGGAGTGGGAAAGTTACCAAAGGCAACAAAAAACACATAAAAAGCACATCTGAAATTTAGATCCATGCTTTGTGTATTGCAATATGTGACATGAAGCAGGGCAGAAAAAGAACGTCTAAAAAGAAATTGTTCTTCTGCAGTCACAGTTTCCTACCCTTGGTAACTGTTTTACAGAAGTATGATGTTTACTTTGGGGTTTCTGTCTTATAATTTTTTCCCCTAACACACCTGAAATGTTTTTGAGGGTTTTATTTTTATTTTTATAGCATGAAGATGTTGGCCCTTTTTTTTTTATTGTTGTGCTGGTATCACATCTCTCCTCAGCAGATGCAAATCTGCATTTACAGATGGAGACCACTTGCTGCAAATTTTTTGGGTTTCTTACTTGAGGCCTTGACTGTATGAGAAAATATCCAACAGCTGTTGTTGGTGGCCACTACTTATTCACAAGCATTTAAACACACCAGCATATGAACTGCGATGATGTTGAGTCTCATCTATGGAGAGACTGAATTATTTTTCAGACTTCTGCTCCCCAAGAGTTTTCACAGGGACACAGACCCACTCTCTCTAGTCTTTGCCAGAAACATAAATAAATTCTTGTAAAAGTATAAGACTTTATACTACTCTATCTACCTCTCTCTTTTCTTGTGCACAAAGGTCAGACACAGCCTGTTATATCCATTTGATTTTCCCTCCTCGAACAGCAGACAGTGAGCTAGCCTTTGAGCAAGAAGGGTTATTGGTAAGAGCACTTTTCAAAACAATATAAACTGTTGATTTAGAAACATCACTCACTTAAATACCAATGAGTTTTAAGTTTGATCAGATTGAAGAGACAGTTAACTGAAAGCTTTACCCAAACTGCTTATGTGGCAAATAAGGAAAATCAATTTGCCTCATTAAGATCTGCTTCCTGAGAAAACAGTTAATTTATGTCATTGTCTCTTCTTTTTCAGAGACTAATATTAATATGAAATAAAATTAAGAAGGAGATGATTGCCTCAAAAGCTTGTTATCAAGATACTACTCTATTTCAAAAAATGTGGAGATACATCTGATGCACTTACTCTGTCAAGGTTAAATTTGCAGTACCAGTGCTGTTGTGGTCCTTGTAACACAAGCAGAACCAAAGTTTCTGGAGTAGGGAACAACCCCAAACTTTCAATCCCAGGCTGCCCTGCAGAATTTGTATACCAAGGAAGTTGTCTGTTTTTCCTACCTAGATCAGTTAGAAACTCCATCCAGACAAAGCGAGAATATGAATAATAGTTGACATCATTCTTCTGAACACCTGTAAGACAATGGGAAGCAGGATGATTAGAAAAAAGACATTTCTGAAAGATTCCTTAGAGATATCCAGAAAATAAGTACTCCAGAGCTTCATCTGCATTATTATCCACAACTATAATCTAAGCACTGGGTTAGATAACTCATTAGTTTTTGACTACTCACAGTCATATACTTCATTCTGTCTGCTTTTTGGAATTTATCATTAAATGAACAACTTTTTAAGATCAGAGACAATTGTGGCTAATAATCTTGGAGCCTCAAGTCCATTTAGAAAGCTTTCCAGCATAAATGAAATAATGTGCTTTGTCTGAAACACAAACAGGCTTTTCATTTACTGAGTTGTGCCTATAAGGCATTCATCAGATAACACCTCAAATTTTATTTGCAATACAGAATTTCAAAAACATAAAGTGATTTTCTTAGTGCTATTATCATTCACAATGCTTCAAAAAAAGCAGTTATCAGAACTCAAGTGTATATTATTATCTGTTCAGCTTGATGGGAATCTAACACATTTTCCTCCTGCTCAGCAAACACAGTACAGCCAACATGTGCAGCCTCCCACCTGTCCCAAGTCACTGACAGAAGCCAGAGAAGAATTTCAGAGAAAACAGACCAAATTCCAGTGGCTGGATCCACTCTCCAATAATCTAANATTTAATTACAAGTTAGCCAATATTTGCATTATATTTGACATAATGCTCTGGATACTTCAGGAGCATGAGTATATTGATCTTCTGTATTCAGAAGAGTTAAGGGCAGTATTCCCATTTCTAGCATGAGAAGAAACACCATTAACAGCAAGTGTCTTATACTTGAGATCAGAGACCAGCCTGATTTGTTGTCCCATGGCAAGGGGAACACGAACATGCAGATTCAGGAGCTCTAGGAGGTATACTGATACTTGCTGAAGCTAACAAGGAGCTCTGTTTCTTAGGAAAATCCACATACTTGAAGTCTTTTAAAGGCTTAAATACAAAGAGCTGGCTTGCAACAATACCTGGCAACATCATGCTAGGAACAGCTTATTTGCAGCCTGTGTAAAATTTAAAGATACCAGGTGACAGATTTTGCATTATTTACTTTGCATTATTTACTGCTTTACAAGCAGTGGTAGAGATATCAAATAACGAAGACACCTTTTTGATTACAACACTATTTGGCTACTAGTAAAAGGGCAAATGTTCTCATAAAAAGAGAAATATAAATAAAGACACAGCAGCAGAAATCCAGAAAACACTTTTAAGGCAGCTAAGGACTCCCCACTACAACAGCGTGTAGCTTTTTCCCCAGAGAGGAGCGACCTGTGAGTGAGAGCACTGTCATACCAGAACACTTTAATGGTATTCACATGTGAGCTTGCAAAACACAATGGCAAAATTATGCACAAAATTTTACCACAGATCCTCCAAACCAATGACTTACCATCCTTACAGCCATTTGTAATAAAGAACTTTAGGAAACTGTGTGGGACCATGTAGAAAATTATAATATACAGTGATGCAAGTCTGTGTTGACTCTTTTCTCACAAAGAGATGGTGTTGATGGCAGTTTCCTTTAAAATATTTGATTTAGATCATATATTACCTTGTCCAGATAATTGACGTTCAATGGTTACCGTTTACCTGGTTTAAGGAAAATACAAGGACTGGAATTCAGGTGCCAGCCACACCTCAGTAACAATTAAACACATTAATTAATGCTCAAATTATGTTTCAATTAAAGTTCTACATATTTTTCAGAAAGTAAATGAGAATCCTTTGCAAGCTTCTTCCCTCACTAACTTCAAAGCAAAAGGTCATATACATTAATTTGTGCCACAATTTTTTTTGATGCTCCAGCTGCACTGCTGCAGGTCAGCTTTCCATGGCAATAGCTGTACAGCACGAGGGAGTTGGAGAATTCAGAGCAAAAAGTACTCTCAAGTGCTCTTTTGATTTCTCACTATGGTTACCTTTCTAAGAGAGCATGAGAGTCCCAAACTTAATTCTTACACACCTGGGGGTTTTGGCTAGATTTTCACTTTACCTCTTCTGCCAGAGGATCCCAACATGCAGAGATAAACTGAAAGGACAACACAGCAAGGGCTGCAGCAAACAAGCAATGAAATACGGGTTCTGGAGAGAGGGCAATGCAACAGTCAGGGGAGACTCTCTGCCGCCTTATACAATTTAGCCACAGTATAAGAAATTACTTAAAACTGAGCAGAGAAGGAAGAAGAATTGTAGGAAAGATATTTAGCTGGAAAATGATTCTGACTTGCAAATAGGACTAATATCCTCTTTTTATAAAAGTAACAAAAACTACTGAATATTTTCCTTATAGTATACTTTTATGGTTTTTTACTTCCTAAATCAAAGGATTAAGAGTTAATATGGTATTTTGCACCTCTGACCACTTCCTGACATGTGGTGGTGCTACTGTTTAAAGCAAGTCAGAGAGGCTTCTCTAAAGATCAATCTGACATTCCTTAAAAAAATGCACAGTCATCTTAGAAACAATAAAAAGCAATCCTCCCTGTCTCATATTAATTCTTTTCTTCTAATAAAAATAATGTACATGTATTCATTGACCTAGAAATATTTTTCCTTTTATATTAAATTAGTCTATGCATATGGTATTCAAAAAATTTAAAGAAATTTTCCTCTCAGCAGCAGAGAGAAATTTACCTATGCATCTCAGGACTTATGTAACTACCTTACTTGAAGTCACATGATAGCTATTGCTTTTAGCTCACCTCTACACATTGGCAAAAAAAACCCCCACAAAATTAATACTCTTTTGGTTAAAAGTTTTCCCTTACACCCACAGAAGAGAGCTGAAAAAATGTTCTGATATGCTATACTAGTTCAATTTTCTCTGTTTACTGTAGTTGTGTTCTACATATGGTCATATTTCATTTTGTTGCAAGCTGTGCAGAAAGGAAAATTTCCATGGTATCCCTTTCAAACGTGATGAGAGCTACGGAAACACTGGCCTCTGTCCAAGGCCACATCTGATGCTCCTGGCAGCATGCGAAGGAAATTACACAAATGGTGGAAGAAGGGAGGAGTACAAGTGATGGCTGGCTTCTGAGACACTGCAGAATTATAAAAAGAGTTCTTTTATAAGTTTCCGTGTAGTAATAATAACAACAGTAATAATAGTAATAATAATAAATTATGGTTGGATCTTTGTTGTCAGAAACTGGTGCTGTTAGGGGAATCAATCAGATCAGCTCAACTCCAGTTTCTAGCAAGATAACTGGCAGAATGTATTTGAGAATGCTCAGCTCTGTGGAGCTGACATTCCTTTCTACCAATGACAAAGAGCAGAAAGGTCAATGGAAAACAGCTCACCTAGTAATAGTACTTTCACAGGCTCACTGATGTCCATAATAACAAGACTTTGCACACAAATGCAAAACATGCAGTTTTGCATGCCTTCTATTTGAAGTATAAAACAGTTTAGAGGACAAAAAATGGAACGAAAAAGCTTCCTAACAGGCAAGATCCATATGACTGTGGGATAGTTTCAAAGGGAAATGAAAATGTCATCACCTGACATTTCTGAAGCTGAGCTTTCAACTCCTGAGACAGAGTGCCGGCAGGAGTGTTAAATAGAAGATCTGGTCACAGACCAGTACATTCTCCATGTGTTTCCCTGGGGCAATTAGCGTCACTTCCCCTATGAAGGGGCTTACTGTGCTTACCAGTGAATATGTCAAGTCTGGTCACTCTGAAAATAAACACTACAAAGTCACTGACAGGACCTTTAGATTGAAAAATGAATCCTAACTTATACATTCTCAAAAAAAAAAAAAAATCCAAAAAACTCAAACAACTGTAATTGAATATTCCTTTGAAAGAAAGTTCTCTGCACTCCCCTGTGGTATCCCCAAAGAGAACCAGAACATATTTGACCAAAAACCTGTCTCAAGGAAACTTTGGGCTGCCTAATCTGTCCCCCCCTTTCTTGTTACACAGATGGATTCTTGATGCAGGGGCAGAAGGTTTCCTGCAAAAACACAGGCACCATGCCTTAGAGGCCTCCCCTGAGGAATCTGGAAGCACCAACCCAACACCAAGGTGCATCCCAGCCAGCAGGATGTCGGGAATTGCCCCTTCCTCAACGCAGCCCCCAGAGTGTCTGAGGACCACACCAGGCTGCTGGGGGAGCTGTTAGCCAGGGCTGGTACATGGCTTCCAAGATCTTAAAATTCTCAGCAATCCACAGAACTATTTAAAATTATTTTTGTTTAGAAATCCCTCTATGACTTATGAAAAACACCACCTCTGAGAAGTCGTGTAGATGTCAACACTAACAGACTGTTAGCAAGGGGAGTTGGAGCTGAAGGCCTCTCCTACACAGGAGTAATCAGAACAAACTCCTTCCCCTTCACTCCTCCTCCTGAAATGCAAACAGGGGGGGAAAGAGAACTATTTCCTCCTTTCAACCCTGATACTGATGATTGGATTGCTCCCCTTTGAGGAGGAGGAAAGAAGTAGTGAAGACCGGTTGGGCTTCCTTCCAAGTGCACCATCCTGGGCCTGTCCTCAATAAATTGATGGCATTGCTTATACAAGCAGGGACTGGCCCAGCTTTGTCCAGGGGCAATAGCAGGAGGGAGCAGCTTGATGCACACAGATGTCTAGCACATCCCTGCAGCATGGCACTGTTAGCACCCGGTGGCCACTGACCGAGGCCAGCAGTGCCAGAAAGCTCTGCGGCTGGCTCTTCCAGGTGGGGAGGGATTCCTTAATAAAAGTCCTTGTCAAAAGAAAAAAGCATAAAAAAAGGCAGGACAAAAAGGCAAAAAAGCTTTAGCTTTCATTTTAACGTCATCCGCCAGAATGTAATAAAGCCACTCCAAGGAATAAATATAATTTAAACTTTAAAGCCATTACTACCCATCTGTGGGAAGCTCAGGGATGCTGACTACTTCTAAGCAAGTGGGATTGACCAAGAGCTGTGAGTACTGTGTGTCCTCCACAAGATTTGTAGAAGTAAATTGTCATTCAGGCAGTAGTTCACTAGGATTTTTTTCTTTTTTTTTAACTCTGAGTAGCAAGGTCTTAATGCAGTATCTGTTTACTACAATTCTCCAAGGGGCAAGATGTATCTTGACTTTTATCCAAACCATTTAGTTCACATATATATATTAGAAAAAGCTGTCACATCAACAGCTAAGTTTGATATCAACAGAGACAATGAGAGGATTAAGAGGTGGAAAGCTTTAGAAGGCAAGCTACTGAATATTTCACAAGAAATGAAGGAGAGAATGCCACTGATACAAGGGGAAGGTCAGAAAGCTTAAACATCTCAGGTACACTTAAGAAATAATAAAATAGCCTTTAGGCCTTCCAGATGTTGCTATGCAGCTTTTAGGATCCTGATATTTCAATCTGATTTTAATGCCAAGGTGAGTACTTCACTAAATATGCATCAGCGACATCCAGCACTTTTCAAGGGAATTTGCAGGGGTGTGTCTACAGCATCACAGGAATGATGTGACATTTGAGGGTGCCTTTGAGGGCTGATACTTTTTCATTTTATTGATCATTTTTATTAACACCTGAATGCTGCTGATATGGGTGGAGTTTCACATTTCCAACTGTGAGAGTCTGGTCAGATCCAAATGTGAAGAGACTGCACAAAGATGGACTCATCACAGTTACCTTTTCCTATCTCACCCTCTAATGACGTATTTTAACAGATCTTCTCCCTTATGTCTCACCACCATCAAGACCACATAGTCTGGGGTAAAAAGTAGACGGAAGACTTTTTTAGAAGAATTTTACAAGGCATTGCATTTATATCCTAGGAGAGGGGCAAGGCAGAGGTAAGCCCAGGTGTTTTCTGTAGACTGGTCAGTGACAAGAGGCAAGGCACAGCAAGAAACTCTCTCCAACTGCTTCATTCAGTCGTGTCACTTACGAACTTCAAGACACAGCCTGATAATAGGCAACTTGAAGAAACGTAGTTTTTTACAAAGCAGAGAGGTATTTAAGTATAACATTATTTATATTGTCCTTTATTTCACAAGTACATCTCAAACAAACTTTGTTTCCCTCCCCTGCCTCCACAATAGCAGGAAGGCACTAAGAAGCTTGGATAATTTTTTCAATTTTTGAGCTCACACTGATGAATTAACACCTTGTCAAAACACTGTTTCTCTTTACCATGTTTTCATGGCATGTTTACTTAATGACTTTCTGGAAATACTCAGTTATAAGAAATTTTCTCCCACCTCCTGTTTAAATATGGATCCTCTACTGTGAAAGTTAAATAATACTCACTACTTTCTTTTATCTTGACATGGTATTTCAGTCTTGCATCCAGGCACTTTGCACTTTGAAAGTGCTTGACATATAAAGAGTAAATTTCTAGATCTGATGACTTAAAAAATATTGGTTTATTTCTTGAAGAAGATGACTTGGTTTTGATTAAAAAGAAGATGGATATAATAAAACTGGGAACTATTTTTGTTGTTTTTTAACTTACATTAAAAATTATATTAAAATTGCTATTTGCCCCTGTACAGCTACCGAGCTATTGTGCTCTCATGTTATGGAGTAACTTCAGCTAGTAACTTGCACATTGTGCAAATTCTCATGTATTCTTGGTAGTTATGTTAAAGAATTCATCTCTCATAATAACAAGATGGAAAACAATAAATTGGCACACACAATAAAGGAATATTAGAAGTGTATGCTGTTTGGTCATTGGAGACAGGAAACATGTTAGGCAGAACTGCTCCTTTAAGGAACTGTGCTAAATGGCAAGTCAACATGAACTAGCAACTAACAACGGTGTCTCCTGTACGTGAGTTGAAATGACTGGTGGCCACTTCTTAGTGAAACAATTGCAAGAAATTATAGATAAACCTTAATTTCTGTGTTCCTGTTTGTTGTGTATATGTAGGAAATTAAGATATGAGGCTCAGAGATTCAACCTACATCTCCACCATGCCAAAGTAGATTATGCCTTCCCAGATTTAGTGTTAATAATTACTGTAATTTTAACCAATCAGACAAATCACAATAAAGTTGCAGCAGTTTCTTTCCTTATGAAATGCAGAGGATGTCTTTGGTATTTTCTTGAGGTGAAGTAGCCACAGACACCCATCATTGCTGAAATAGCAAAGGAAACACAATCATGGGGGTTGTGACCCAATAAAATCCTTTTTCTCATTAGGAAACAATGAAAAAAAAAATCCCAAACCTGAAACACAAAACATTTGAATTATATTACTTCATTGAGATCATTACCATTTCCTGTACCACTTTTGTAAGGCATGGTTGATTTTGTCAAAGCTTTCACCAACCAGCCAACAGCTGATATTTTCCTCACTCCAATGGTCACTTCAGATCCCACAAATATAAAAAATATCCTTAAAAACATAATAATGGCTGATTATTGAACATCTCTGCAGACTATGGAAGTAATGAGAATGGAGCTAAAATAAATAAATTTGAATGTTTTTAAGAATTAGAAGTAATTAGCAGTACTAAATAACTGTGCCATGTTAATGAACAGGAGCAATATCCTCAGTTTTAGATTTACTGAGTCAGGTAAGAGCTGCTTTTTGTGGTGATTCAAACACATAATTCAAAGGGTTCTGTTAAGGATTTCTAAACAGCAAAATGCAGACCAAGACGTCTAATCCCCTATCTCAAACTACATTTTAACCTGTTTTTTTTTTATATTGCACTCTGTACATCCATTAACAACCCTTTAAATGGTGCTGCAATTACCAGGGCTGTTCTTTCCTGAGCTGTAAGCTAATATATATTTTTTGGATCTAGTACAACACCCTCTTCCTTTTGTGATAGTGTGACAGAATGATCTATAAAGAGCTGGAGCTATGCAGACTCGTGTTACTGTAATTAGTGAGATCTAACCATATTTCATACCTGTGTTGCTCCATTCTTAGGGCATCTATCCCTGTTTTACCAGCATAATGAGATTTAAACCCAAGTCTTATCTTCCAAGTGCACATAAGGATCAGTTCATCCCACACTCAGCAACAGTAGGTGACAGGAGGATCGAAGCCAGATTAACAGACGGACTTCACAGAACAAGGATTTAGCTTGACTGTGTTAAATACACCTGTGGCATAAGTCACACCAATAGTAGTTAATTCTTACTGTCATTTCTGACAGTGCTAAAATGCTCCTTATATTGCTCTAGCTATAGAATTTTTCTTATTTCTTGTTGGGACACTAATTTTCCCAGTTGTATGACAGGACTATGAGAATGCAGGCTACGGTTTGATGCTCAGTCCTATACATCAAAGTCAATTCTTCTGGCTGCATGTTATTCAGCTTTTAAGAAGTAATAAAAATTGACTCTATGACAAGCTAAAACATTTGTTTGTTTATAGCTGTTAGAAATTGCTGCACTATGTAAGTAAAAAGGGGGTGACAGCACAAGACACTCCCAACAGCTTTATTGTTTTAGCCAAGAAATGGTATCCATATGCTCTGCCTCCAAGGGATCATGTTAGAGGGAGCAGATTCATCAGGTCCTGCCCTGCCTAGATCATCTTGACTTCATAAACACCATCCCAAATCTGTTCAGGCGAAGCAATATATATTAATTTCCAGAAGAGGGGGGGCTTAAAAAAATCTGTATTTAAAATTGTTTCAAGTTGCAGCTACCACAGTCCCTACATCACTGCTGGCAGAAAGGCAAGAAAAACATATATAAGATTCTGGGTGTGGCTTTAAGCTACATCAAGAGGATCATGGGGTGTGTGTTCTGTTTTTGCAAGCCAGAATTGTTCCATTGTGGATCAGGAGTGATGGATTAGAATGGCTCCAAGAGCTGTCAGCTAATATCTACACTGCAGCAAGATCAGAAGTAGCAACCTCTCTGGAATGCTGTGACAATTTCAGGCTGCTGCCATGAGAACTGCAGGCCATGAGAGGTTTAAAGTGGAAACCTGAAGTTTAAATAGAAAAAGGCACCCAGACTGCATAATCTTCTGCAGAATAGGAAGAAAGCATTGAGATGATAAAGCACTGACAGCCTCTTGGAGATTTTGCACATTCCTCTAATTTCTTGGACACTCTGATGCCACTGTATTTTCTTGTTACATTGAAACAGCTGCATTCAGGTAAACTGAGAACAGGGCCAGTGTCTCAGTTATCAGTGAGGGTGACTAAGCAGGTCACTCAGTTACACCCTGGGACCTGTACTTGAGTTCAATGGTTTAAAAAAAATCTAGGCAATCCACATACTTGTTGCTCCTCTAATTTCACTCTGCATTAAAGACACCCATTATCCCATGAAAATAAGGCACTCAACAGGTAGCAAATCAGTCATATTGTAAAGCATAATGAAGTTGCTGAAATTCTAGAAAAACATTGTTTGCACCATACGAAATGTTCTGCGAAGAATATTAGAAATTCGGTCATTACAATCTCAGCAACAAGAAATGTACTTAGGCATTACAGTCAGGTATGAAGGTCATGACTTTGGGAACCAGATGACCATTTAAAGCAATGATTAGCTTTCTAGTCCACTTATCTGGATGTTGGCATCTTTTCTTAAACTTTGCACCAATTAGAGGAAGGAAACCACAATCAGTGGTTTGTAAGTAGTTTGTGCTTGCTGGTCACTCAACACATGTTAAGAAAAAGACTATGAAATTTGAGCCTGTGGGTGATACTTGTAGGGGGCTTGAAATGCCTGCGGTCTTTGAAAGAAAAAGGCTGTGAACGATTATCTATACCCAGAAACCCAGAGAGAGTGCAGACCAATGTGGGAATTCTGCCTTAGACATGGCCGTGCTGCGCAAATACCAGGGCACAATCTGCTCCTGGAACTGGTAAACTGAAGGAGTACATGCTATTGAAAGGTAAGAGTTTTATGCAGCACAGTTCTGGGAAGACAAGTTGAGATAAAGCATTCATGCCTCCTCCCATCATGAAGAGAGAGTTACTTGAGCCTTGGGAGTCGTAAATGTAAGAGAAACAAAAGTGCTCAAGTGCAAGAGCAGCAGAATGGGACTGGTGGTGCTGTTCAGCACAGGCAGACATGGGCTTATCAAGAGCTGTGGCTGGTTTTAAGAAAAAACTGAACTAAAGCACACATCCAAGTCAGAAGGTGCAAAGTGCACAGTCCCACTGTGCTAAATACCTCACCATGTGCCAGTAGGCTTACTTCAAAGCATGACAGATATTTGAAGTAGTGGTTAATAAAAGATCCGTTAACTTGCTTACATTAGACCTCCCTTTGGCTCTTAGCTCAATTCTACTGCGCACGGATTTATACAAACTGCCTTTACACTGTCCCCTTGGAAAAATAGGAAATAGTTAATTTCTCTTAGGAGGGAGTATTTTCTAAAGGTAGGTCAGTCAGCAGTGATGACTCTAGAGACGCACACTCTCCTGCACTACTTGCCATGGCTGGAACCAGAGTGCTGCTACAAGTTCATGTGTGGATACATGCCTTCAGTGCCAGGCTGATTGCAGGTGTCTTTTCAAGGCTTGTGCTGCTCAGAAGCTCTGGGACAGAATATAGAAAACATTCACTGGAATCAGTGACTGGCCCAAAGTACTGAAAATCATGAGGTACATTCTCAAAACTCCTGCCAAGGATCATCTTTTCTATTGAACTGCAGCAGTACCCACACTGAAAACAGGTCAAACTGTAGCCTTCCTGCCTTTCCACCAAGCAAGAAATACGCTGCAGAATTATGCCAGGCTCTTCCCACAAGACAAAAGTAACAGAAGAAATGTTCCCCAAATAATATCAGGGGCAGGGTTCAGTGGTGCACCTTGTAAATCTATGGATATTAGAAGTGGTTACAAAACTAAAGTGTTTAGAATCAGTCAAGAAACACTAAACACTAAGCTACTCCTCTGACTTCAAATCCTGAGCTACAACATGGTGGTTGTACAGGTCATAGTGTACTGGTCACAACAGCAATGGTGACTATTTTCTTTTCCCTCTCCCTAGCCCTTTTTCTTTAGAGAGGTTTTTCTATATGTTTCATGTTCCTTTAAATATTACGTAGCACTTGTTTCATCTCTACTCTGAAAAGATACCACAGCAACACAACGGGCATTTTCAGATACACAAAACCTGAGGTTAAACACTGGTGCTGGCATATCTACTTAAATCAAAAATGTCCTAGAGATGAACAAAGAGAGCTAGTAAGTGTTAGACAAGCTAAAACAAATGAGGAATTAAATACATCAGAAGATAACATTTTTCAACAGTTACGTAGTGGTTTACAAAATCTTATAGATTAGCATTATACTTGGCTGGTGAAATTAAACCAAAAGAATTAAGCTTCCTAGGCAGATGAGAAGCTGGTGCCAAAGAAGAGAAAGAATATGGATTTTCCAGCTCAAGTTGTTCAGCTTTTTGTTCCCAACCCAACTAAGATTTCCTACCTGCCTTCTCCTTATTTATTTTCTATGTTATCTGCTTTCAATCAAATTGAAGCAATAAATAATCTTAAGGATATTAATCTACCCTCTCAAATATTTTACTACCACTCCACCTGTGAAAAAATACAAAAAAAAAAATTCAAGGAGCTGGAGACCTCATTGTTTAGTCAGTCACCATCAACTTCCTCAGGATGTTTTTAAGATGAGTCTAACCTCTTTTTATCCTTTTCTTGCTAAAACTGTTTCATTTATAATCAGCTAAGGTCTGGCGTTTTACTCTTCTTCCTTAAAGAAAAATAATTGATACTATTAGGGGAAGAATGCAGATCTTTCCCCTGAAATTGTGATTTAGTGTCTAAGGTTATGAAATATAAAAGGAAAAATGGTCTGATTTTTCCCTAACAGAATTCGGCTGTTTGAAGTCTACCTTACACCTTCTTGGTAAGTCTGGTAGCATTTTAGATTGCCTAAAATCTCCCTTTAGATAATCCTACTTTCACTCACCTATAACCAATTATATAATTTGGTCTGAGTTTTTAAAATTTTTTAATTTTCTTTTTAATATGTCAGATATCTGCATCAAGCTGAAATTTTTTGAACCACTTCAGCCAATATCTTGATAATTTCTGCAAATGAAATAAGAATGTGTGTGGGGAAGTTTAATTTGCACTGAATATTCTGATGACCACTCCTTTGACTAAGCTTTCTGTGTTTTAAAGTATGGAATAGAAGTCTGACAGGAGAGGGAGGGTATCATAAGAGAATGATACAATGATTCATTCCTCCATATGAAAATTTGAGCCATTGGGCCAAGTTACAAATCTTCCCAAAAATTGCAGCCTGCATATCTGTTAGTGATTAACAGCTAAAATTTTACATTCAGTGAATAAATTCATGCTTTTCATGGGTTTTTAGTGATATCCAGATTGCCTATATAATGCCCTCAAAGAACTGCTAAGAACTCAGGTATCTGTCTTCTGAAAATTTTTGTATGTGAGCCAGTAGGGCGTATGCAAGCCCCAAACTATGTATACATTACAGGGCTTCAGGAAAAACATTGGCTATTGTGAGACTCATTGCCAAGAAATGAGACTTGGCAACAACAGCAGGACTGGGGTAGGAAGTAGGGAGGCAGTGAGCTTCGGAGCTGAGCACCCCTTGTGGATGTGGCAAACAGGACACCAAAGGAAGGAGGAAAGGGAAATCACACTGGAAAGCCACTCTCCTCATAAGACACCTCTAAATTCTTCAATCTAAAGATGTTGGGTTTTATGGGCATAACGTCTTTTTATGTGAAATTGCAAAGCACACAATAAGAGGGAAGACGTGTCTTAGGGGAAGAACGCAGATCTGGGCAGCCTACGCAAGACATAGTGTGGGCCAAGAGCAAGGCCTGAATCAGACAAGAAGCAAACATGGCAGGGTAGAGGATGAAACAAAGGAAAACTGGAGGAGTGATCAGGTGGCATAGATCTCTAGGTCCTAGGGACATGCTATCTGTAATTTAGCTGCTTCCCGGATCTTGTGTCATAGCCTAATCTGGCTGACCACTGTTCTACTCTACAGCAGAGAAAGCCTTTGTTCTGATCTCAGAGCCAAATCCAAGCATTGCAACATCCCTAACATGTTTTGTAACCCCAGAAGATATTCTGTGCCTCTCAGAGAGGATTTTTCCTATAACAGACTCAAGGCTTCAGCAGTAAAGGATATAGACAAGTGATATTCTCCAGGTTTTATTTGGAAATCATGGGAGCAAGGCTGTTTTTAGGTTCTGGGAGCCTGGACTTAGGTTACTCAGGATCAGTTGGGATCTATGGCCTCTAAGTGTTTTGCCACTTTTTCTATTCCTGTTCCTGAAAAAACTTTCTCATCTCTTCCTCTTGCTTCCTAAGATGAAATAGGAGTAGGAGGTGACTTTGTTCCCAGTCCAGCATGCCTCCTTGTGAATTGTTGCTCGCTGCTCTTGTCTCTCCACCTGTGCCATGTCACTAGCAGTGGTCTCTGTGAGCAGGCTGCACATTAAAGAAGACATAATTGCAATAAATATAAAATGACACACCAACATGTTCTTCCAGTCATTATATCAGGAACTGTGAGGAAAAACTTGTGGGAGGAAAGATGCAATAGAAAGGCAGGTCCATTTAAGAGAAAAGTGTGGAAAAGGCTAGAGGCAACAGCGCACAAAGTTTGTGAGGTGAAAGGAAAACCTGTATGCTGTCCTGGAACTTATTTCTGGGGGATTGACAGTTCTTGAGAACTCTGTGACACCTGTTAGCAAATATCCCAGTCATTACACCTTTTTTTCTAGTCCACAAAAAAGGTGATGTCTAACATTTAATATGGTAGCTCAGAGGTGGGAAAACTGATCATAAGTTTGGATAATTAATATTTGTGGTTAATATGGCACCAGAATGCAGAACACCTGCCTCCATATTTAATTTGCTACCTGGGGTGAACGGATTGATTTTTTTTTAGAACAATACTAAAATAATACTAAATTTGTGACATGACCTACAACAAGGTTAAGGATTACACTGTTAGACCCGCTGTTCAATAGTGTCCCCTCCTACCCACCTGTGTGTAATAAAAAACTATTAGGCTTCGTAACTACATAACTAGATGGTCTTTTGCTTCCCAATAAACCTTTACTCCATGCACTCTCTAGTGCATGCACTCTCTGGATGGCTGATGTTGGAACCCAGGGCACAGGGAATATTTCCCTGGCTGTTTTAGAGAGTCCTGACCCCCGGTCAGACACTGCTTTTAACCTTCGTCCCTGGGACAAATTGCCAAGGCTTTGGGATGAGTTGGAACATAAGAGTGTGATGTAGATAGCAGTAGTAATAATAGTTTGTCACTAGGTGAAGAATTTTGTGTTTTAGGATTTTAGTATAAGAGTGAATGGAAGACAAGATGGAGGATTTAGGGTGTTGCCCCATCTCCTTCTTGTTCTTCTTCCACTCCATTTTCTTTTGCATTGTTGGCACAAAGTCATTGGTTAGAGATGGTAGTAGCATAATTGTTACGTGTGTAGATTAGCAGAAATTATTGGTAGTAAAGTAAAAACAATATACGTGTTAAACAGTAATTGGATTCAGTATCTTTAAAAGGCCTTGATTTTGGGACTCGGGGGTCCATTTTGTGCCTTGCTTTTGTCGTGCTGAGTCTGGTGCAGACAGTATATCAACCTCAAGATAAGAAAAGAATAAACAATAGACCGAAGACAGAGAAAATCCAGAGTCTTGCTCGTTTTTCACCCTTGCCAGAGAACTCAAGGGGGAACTGCCTCCAAAGGGCCCTGGGTGTAAGTTCCCTCCCGAGGTGGGGAAACAGCTAAACCACCCAACAGCTCTCACTGTGAGTATGAGGATGAAGTACTGCTGCCCATCAGCACGGAGTCTGGTCCCTGACCTGTAGCGTCAGCAGGGTCTGATTGCCTGAGGAGTAAGGAGCTTGGAGTACACGCACGCCTGTGCTGATGGACTGCGGATCAAAGCGCGCAACATGTGACAGAGCTCAGCTTTGCTCTGCTCTGTTATCCTCGGTGTAGGTGAGCTTGTGAAGATTGTACTGCTCTGCAGTACAACTGCTGCTGCCAACAGGTGAGTTGTATATAAAAAGGCAACAGCTAACTGGACCGGTGGGAAAGGTAAGGCAGCAGGAACTCATAGTGTCCCATATTACAGAGTCCTAACACCAGCAGGAGGGAACAAGACACCCTGAGACCTCTGCCTGGTTCAGGTCAGAAACCAAATTCCTTCCCTTCTTCCCTGCTTAGTGCTTTTTCAGTCAATTTTATCATAGGTTTATTTCCTTAACCCAAGCATCATGCAACAGAAATATATGGCATACTCTGGCACTGCTCTCAGAGCAGGTGGATTCAAACACCATTTGTATTCACACCAAACTATAAACTGCTTGTGCCTATCACCAGGATGAGGGGGAAATAGTCATGCAAAAGACTGATTGACAGAGGCTTACCTGTTAAATGCTCATAGAACAAGCCCAATGTGCTATTTTGCGTCATAAAACTTATGAAGAAGTAAATGCATCCACACAATAATGAGCCATTAGAGGCTCAGCTTGCAAAGTCCAAAGTGTACAGAGCCGTATAGTACAATTCTATACGAAGCACTGTACCCTGCCCTCTGCCTGAACCAACCCTTTACACGTATCTGGTAAATGATTTATAAACTTAAAGATAACAAAGTATAAAACTATATCACTCTCTTCACTTTACAAAGGAAACCCTTTCTGAATAATTTGCCATGTCTCTGAAAATGTTTCAAATTTTGGTGTCTGCTCTGCTGTTTACAGGTGAGTGTTTGGCCTCCTACCTCGTGTCATTCCCTTCAGGCTTGTTAAATAGTCATCTGGCAAAACCCCCTGTGTTACCACCAGAACAGAATGGAAGAGAATTAACTGGAAATCACTGCAGCACGGACACACAGGAGAGTGGGTGAGCACAAGATTGCATGGCAAATTCTGTGAAATACAGTTTCATTCTGCTCCTTGTAACTACTTTTGAGCCTTTTACTGCTCATGTGTAAGGAAAAAGAATGCATTTCTGACTGAAAGGCATTCTTACAGGATGATTTCCTGAACTGTTAAAATTGTAAAAATAACTTGATGCTGTTTCTACAAAATCTTCTCTAAATATTATTGTTATCGCAACATTTATTGTTTGTATTAAAAAATTTCACATGCATTTATAAGGACCCAAAATAATCTATTTCATGTGTGGTTTATGGAATGCCTGATTTGAATTTCTTAAGGACACTGATTGTTTTAAAGCACTCATGCTGTCTAAATGCTGATCCTTCAAAGCACTGCGTAACCAGAGCATCTACAATCAAGACTCAACCTGTAAAACTTGGACCTGACGGAAAATGGATGGGGCAGGGCTACCACCTGCTCATCCCAAAGCAGCACACGCTGGTAGAGTCAATGATCAGTGATGCACATGATGCAAGATAATTTATTTCTCACAAAATTAAAATAAACCAGGCAGGCAGTAAGTGACAGCTGACTTCCCAAGTGATTGCCTGCATCTTGACAAGATGGTCTATCCACATGCATGCATTAAAAGCATTTCTTAGATTTGAGTGCTCCAATACACATGCAGTAAATACATGATGTGAATAGCTAAGGCAGAATGAGGGAGATGAGGATTAATTGTGGATTATTGAAAAAGGTTTTGTAAATTGGAACCACAGCTAGGTATAATCTCTGTCATGGGTTGAATTCACTTCCATGCCATATGAACCTGAGTTTTGGCTGCAGTGAGGCTCTGTAGGGAAATAAGGAGATGGAAAGGGACTTTGTCTCTTCTGCAAGCTTGAGCTCACCTATAAACGTTTTCTCCTTATTTGTCCTTCCTGATCTGCAGTTGAACTGGTACAATTCCTGGGTACTTGCCTATCTTCTTGAACTTCACCTCCTTTCCACTGAAGGCCATTTATAACACAAACAGTGTCACCTGAGGCCAAACTGGGAGCAGAGCAGCTTGCAGCCCCTCCTTTTACTTTCATCTCCTTTATGTCTCTTTTCTTGTTTACCCTCTTTCCCAGGTTTCTGTTCTTCAAATTACATGAAGAACTACTTATTACTAGTTTTAATGAGCTCTTAAAAATTTCATTGATCACAATCAGTTCAGTTTTTCATTAATTGTGAATCCTTTCAGCAACAATGAAGGTGGTGGTGAAGTAAAATAGAGACTACAAGACCCTCATGAGAATCTTATTCTTCTTCATGCCCTCAATTCAGCTGCTATAAATCACTCCTCATAGTAAACCACAGTCACAGCACTGGGAATAGGCTCTCTGGACCTTTTACTTTAGCCTCTGGAGAGTGCAGCAGCAAGGTAGGAGTGTGATGTCTTGGCACTGAGATAATTGCTGAAGTCTCTCAGGTGCCTGATGGGGGTGTTTTGCCACATATGGAAGTAGAAAGGAAATCTCAACAGGACCCACTGCGGCCCCACCCAGCAAGGGACTGGTGCTTTTTCTAATACTTGGCTGCAGTGGAAGTAGCTCATTCCCTAGGATTATCTAGGATTTTTGCCAAATTGCCTTGCTATTTACCAATACCTGAAAACTGTCCTGACCCCTGGCATCATCACACATATTGAATATGTTCAACAGCTAATTCTGCATTAAGTGTCTGTAACTCCTCTGCCTTTGCTGGTGATGGAATGAGGCTAATGCTGTAGCTCTAAGGATTGTTAATGACATCTCTTGAACCAGAGAGCTTTTGTGTCCTGTGATATAAAATTAAGACTTGTCAATGAGTAAAATCTATTTCACTTCAAGCTTGAAAAAGAAAGAGATAAGGCCAAAATTTCAAAGACTGGATGATATGGAAAGAGTTGAAGCAGTTAACAATCAGTGACTTTAAATCTTCCTGTCAACAGGTATTAGCAAATCTGACTGATTTAATTCTATTCTAAGATTTGTTACCATCCAAACACTCCAGGATACAAAGCCTATGTACATACAACCATTTTTTTTAATAATTTGAAAAAAGCAATGCACAAGTGTTAGGCTTTAATATAATTACACTTTTCAATAGGAAAAAAAGGTGATATCTGGGCCAAAGGTGGCCTGCAGAATCTACAAGTTTATCCTGGCTGCAATCCATCCATTTATGCAGTGTACTGACAGATAGCCACATCTTGATTTCCATGGAATGCCAAGTAATCTAGAGAAATACTTGAGTGAGGAGAGAAGCAACTGCTGCCACATTTTTTTCAGCATTTGCACTGTTGCACTGTGGTATTCTGAATCCTCAGACTGTGTCCTGTGGTCTGACTTTGTGAACTTAGATTTACAAAGTCATATAGGTGAAACATGGTGGGGAGGTGGTCCATTCTGGCTCATTTCTAGCCTTCAGAAACACACCTGAGCTGCAGACTTGATTTACTTTTTCAAAGTTCCTGACACATCAGCACCTGCCACCTCAGCAAGGTTGAAGTTTAGCCTCTGTCCAAGCTCTGTCCTAAAGAGCTGATAAGACTGGCAGCCTTACCTCTATGAGCTGAGATTTTGAGCAGAGAGTCACCATAGCCTATAATAAGAAGAGTTATCAGACCTAAAGGAAAGGAGCCAAAGCAATTACCAATTTTTAACACTTAAATTCCATTGATATTAACTTAAGCAATATGTTTTCAAGTTGTCAGAAACTTGCAAGTCTTCAGAAACTAGGGATAAACAATACTGTGCACAGAGAGTGTTTGAAGTGCTGCTAAATAATTGATGGGTTTTTTGTAAATATCACAACAAATCAGAGATAAAGCACTTTTCCCTGTGGTAGATGTACACCAGGGATAAATTTTGGTCCTAAGCCTAGAGATTGGTCCTTACCACTTATACAATAGTGTTGATCTGGATAAAAACATGCTTTGGGGTAGAGAGTGGAAGAAGAAGCATATCCTATTATAATAAAGCAAGGTTGAAGATTTGTCTTATCATTAAACTCAGCCATTAGATGCGCAAATTGTGGCCTGCCTGCTCTCCCCAGACTAGTAAGGACACAATGGCTCTTGCTACTTAACTTTTACCAAAAAAAAAGTGTGTCAATTAAATAGGACCCTTAGCAGGCAAATGTGTCAAAACTTAATCCCATACTCACCTTTTTGATTGTGTGATGAAGTGGATGATTGCACATTCAGCTGATAGAAAAAGATGTCCTCCTGGGAAGATTTTGTGGCTGCACCCAGCTAAATATGTTGCTTTCTAGAGATCTATCTTTGTAAAGAGAGATATGCTTCCATTCCAGTCTAGGAAGAAGAGATTTTAAAGCACAGTAATTTAAGATGTATCCAGGTTGATTTTCTATTTTGAGTGCAGTTTGCTTACAGCATATACTGTAATATTTTTGATTATTACTTTGACATTCCAAGGTATTTTATATGCCTTTTCGTAATCAGACTTTTGTCATTGGTTTGGGGTTTTTTTAATATATACTCAATGCTGAATTAAGTGCACATTTGCTTTCTTTGACAAAGATGACAAGGCTGTACCACCATCTCTCCTCAAGTTTAGTCTTAGATCATAGTAAGCCAAAATTAGAGGCTCAGAAAGCATGGTAGCAATGATGACTACTAACAGTTTTCCTTCTGGACAATGTCTTTAGGTGCACAAGATAGACAAAACTATCTGCTGAAGACAATAATTCCATGAGCTAAGCATCTGCTTGCTAAAACCACCTAATTTTTTTCTATAATTTGCTTTTCATGTGAGAACACTGAGTGAATCTTCAAGAGACAATGAAAGGAAACACTCTAACTGGTAACAGCTGATACAACCTCGGCAGTAGTTCACCCTCCACACACATTCCTCCAATTTCCCCACTGGGATGTTTATATCTAAAAGTGCTTTTCAAATCACATATTTATCTCAGAGAGGAAAACAGTATTGAATTTAAAAAAACCCCAAAAAACATACAACATGCCTGGTTGCTCTTCATGCTTAACTGAAGT
The DNA here is from genome assembly GCA_013399835.1 of Leptocoma aspasia. Classification (NCBI taxonomy): domain Eukaryota; kingdom Metazoa; phylum Chordata; class Aves; order Passeriformes; family Nectariniidae; genus Leptocoma; species Leptocoma aspasia. The sequence continues at coordinate 281,107 of VXAX01000921.1, read as the reverse complement.
TAACTGTTTCAGTACAACTTGAAATTTTTCATCTTTTTGCAGCTCAACTTTACGCACAATTAGCCATTTTATTTGCATCACCCACCTGCTCCTAACTCCCTCTAGTCTCACATCAGATGCTCTGAAATTCAAATCTCCTGGTTTTATGCTAATCTTCAACAAGATGCACTCCTTCAGGAATACTCTGTGTTTATAAAGCAAACACTTCCACAATATTTTGCTAAGCTGTTCAAAAGGAGGGGGAAAATTACACCCAGTCCAAGAAACTTAAATTGAGGAAAGACATAATTCATTTGATGAAAACCCTGCACTGTATTCAGAGGGGCTAGTCAGATGGAGACACCTCATCTGATGACCCAAGGTCTACATTAGAGCTAAGTGAAGACCTTGCTTTCTCTGAGCTCTGCCAGAGCACAAGCAAATGTGCAACCCCATTTGTCTGTGCAGCCACAGTGAAAGACCAACAGGGCTAATTCTGGTTATGCTAGAAATGATCTCGCTGGAGTTTTTCTAGAGGTGAATGAAGTTTGCCATCTTCAGAGACTTATAGTGACCTTTACAGCAAGACAGAGAGAGAATGAGATAAGCCTGAAGGATTAGGTGATATACAAAGGCACTTACCTGATTTTCTTTTGGTACTTATGAATCTTTGGAGTGCCCCAGCAGCTGGCGACAAGTCCTGCAGAGACAGCTCCCAAGAAATGAAATAGCACCTAGAAAAGAATAAGAACTGGGTGTCAACGTTGACAAGAAAAGCCAAGAGCAGATCTGGCATACCTGCCTCTCCTCAGAGCAGGCAAGTGCACTTCAATCAAAGTGAATACTTAGCATAGTTAGGGGTGGCATTTCTCATTGGATACAGGTGCAGCCAGAGCAGGCTGTGTATTAAAAATTGACATATCATACCCTGAAGATGTAGCCTTCTGCACCACAGTAGCCAAGATAACACCTCACTGTCCCACCAGTGGAATGACAAGCTCATTTTTGAATATGGTGGCAGCAAGAAAAAAAAAAAAAACCAGAAGAAGAAAGCTGCTGGATGATCTTCTTTTTATTGCAGCTTATTTCAAATCTGGAGGGCCAGAGCACATATTGGTGATAAAATGTAATGTTTAATTGCCCTTACTAACTATATGTATGTTTAAAGAAAACGGAAGCCTTTTAATGAGTCAATTTCTGATCCCAGTTCAGTTATTTCAGTCCAGAAATGTAATCATGAGGTTACAAAATATCTAATATTAAAAAATCCCCAAATTCACTAAAGAAGAGTTAGCAGCTCATAGATTTTTTAATTGGAAAATGGTAAATTGCCAGAGAAATGTTGAAATTTTGTGCAAGCTTAGTTTTCTCTTGTGCAGCTCTAGAATACAAGTATAGCAGCTTAATAGACATGCATGAAATATATTTTCTTCTTTCCCAGCCTTCCACCAAATGTCTGAACTTACTTTTTTCCATGGAGTTGGTAACATTTTTGAAGATGGTATTCCTTGAAAACTCCCTACCCTGAAATTTCTACCTCCAGTTTATTATTATAGTAACTTGGAATATGAAGAAACTGAAGTAGGAAGGAGCTACTGGGACTGTGATTGCTTGCTAAGTAACTTTTCTAAAGTACTATCTGACATCTATATTAAAAGCAAAGATGACAACCACCCTCACCTTTTTTCATTCATTACTGTATAACCAAGCTTTTTCTCATCTTCTTTTAAAGCATATTTGGCACTGAATAGAAACAAAGTGAAGGGGAGCAGCAAACACTCTAGCTCACACATCTTCTATCTGTGCATTCAGCAAACATTTTCTTCTATTTAAAAAACTAAAAAGCAACTATATTGTGGATGATCAGGAAAGAGAGCAATAATTACAAGTGAACTGGATTCAGCTGAACATTGCATATGAAAGCAAACATTTGATACTCCCAGTTAGATTTTCCCCCTAGAAATTCAGGAATCAGGGCATTGGAGAGCTGTGAGTGAGGTGATAGCTTGCCTTGCTGAGCTCCTACTCCAAGACATAATAGACAAGGGGTTCAAGTTCTTGGCCCATCTGTTCCAAGTATGTGCAGGTCACCCTCAGTTGTCTATTTATACCCACTTGACTAAATTGGAACACGGCTGTTTAGAAACACTGGCCTCAGCTCAGCTGGTGGATCTGAGCTCCATCTTAATCAGTAGTTCATTAAAAACTGTGTGATTTGGACTGACATGCTATTTTGGACTCTTTTAGCCCCAAATTAATTTATGTCTCAAAATTAATTTATGTCTCAAACACTCAAGACTAAAAAGAAAAGATTCTTTTTCTTTATCAGGGCCTTCCATATGAAGCTAAAGAGGAATTCTGACCTTTTTCTTGTGAAGAATATTTTTTTCAAGATCTGCAAGGACTCCTTCTGCATCAGTGGTGATCTCAGAAGCTATCTGAAGCAATGCAATAATAAGATTAGAAGTGCAATATCTTCAGAAAATAATTTCCAAGCATGCAATTTCTATGATGATACGAATGAGAGTAAATATCACATACAAGTCAGGAGGTTCAGAAACCATAGATAAATTCATAGGTAGAGTTTATGTTGTTTTAAAAAACTTTAGGCTCTCAGCACACCCGAGACTAGTGCAATTACGGTCTAAGAGGATTTTTGTAACAAAATTCTGCATTAAAAATAAATTAGTGCCTCAATTAGATTGTAACTTTATTTACTTCAGACTCAACAGCAAAATAATGATTTAGAGCATTTGTTTTATTAACTTCAGGCCTAAAAAAGAAAGTTTCTTTCTGCAAATCTAAGGTAGGACCACCTTTGATTTTTATTAAATAAACTACAGATTCAAAACCATGTTCTGTGGATATAAGCGTATGTTTGAAGTGCACATTCTAACATATGTTTCTGATATTACAAATATTTATCAGCTTCTGTTTCAAGTGTCCTTGGAGCGCCCTTTCTGACAGAAGAATCAGCAAATCAATTCATGCGGCTCAAACGACACATATCATATTCTCCAAGCTACTGGGACTCAAGCAGCAGCCAGAACACGTGGGGATACACTGTGGCTGAACAGGTATCTTCTTCCTTCCCCTTGCAGCACCTACTGAGAAAAAGAAAGCACGGGTCTGGAATTAATATGTAACATAAATCCTTTGGGTGAAGGGAAGAAATTTTTCTGATTTATCAACATGGGCAAGGCTGCTTAGTAGTCACAGACAGTATCTATTCAGTATCAAAGCTCAGAATATTCCTTTATGTTTTGATCTACTTCAGATTAGTAAATCGTGGGCAGCTTTGAGGGAAATAGCACAATACTACATGGACTTGGACCCTTTTGCCTCTGATCCTTCGACAGCTGTGTTCGATGGGGTTTCTCAACAGAGCATTTTGTAGACTCGGAGCCTATGTGTACCTAAGTAAGTAAAACTGACCCATACAGCACTGCTGACAATTGGTTTATAGTGTCATAACCTGACAAAGTAAAAAACCCAATTATATCTTGAAAAATTAAATAAGATTTGTTTCTACTGTCCAAGTTTATTAGTTATTTAAATGTGGTCATTTTATTATGGCAGATTCTTTTTTAAGCATGTTTTGGAAAATCTCATTAAGAGCTTAAAGAATATATATCCTTTTAAAAGTCCACAGAAGCTAAACTGCTTCCTATAGAGTTGATTTAAAAAGCAGACAGGAAGCAATTCCTGAGGAGAAAAATAAAAGATTAAAAACTCCATCTATTTCAGTAACAAAACTGTATTCAGTGTGGAATAAAAACTCAGCAGGACAAAACAGAATGAGACATAGCAGTTGGTAAAAGAAGTATTTATAGATCAGCACAGGACTACATGAAATAAAATGTTGCAAATTGTCTCAGAGAAATTGTTAAGGATTGTGTAAAATTGGACACATTTTTGGGACAAAAATTTTTCAAATTTAGGGAACAATTACTAAATGATTCAGTTGAACAAGCACAATATACACATTATTCCTGTGGAACACTTTTCCTGTGAAGATACTGCAGTCCTTAAAAATGGACAGGAGTGGGTAGAACTGAACTCATACAGTTTCAGTGCTTAAAATAGTTACTAAGACAGCAATCTGTCAGGCTGACTGAAACCACCAATAGGAAAATAGGTAAACTTCTAATATACTTTGAATTGAATATGCTTTGAATTTTATTGACTTAAAGGTACCTTTCTTTTTGAAAATGAGTTTTATTTTGAAATGCAGCTTTTGCAAAGATCTTTTATTTTTTATAAGATAGGAATTTGACTTGGAGATTCTCAGAGTGAGCTTTCCAGGACTGTTCCACCTGAAAGGTGACTCCTGTTTCACTTACTCTGAGCAGAAGCAAAGTAGGAGAGAATAGCTAAAAGCTATAATTTACCTTCCCTCCTGCTGAGGCTTCAGCTGGTGCCCTTGGGCAACTGGAAGGAAGCACGAGGTTATTCATTCACAATTTCTAATACTGATATGGGTGGATAGCAGTAGTCACTTCTGCCTTATGACAAATTTACCTGAAGACACTTTACTCAGTTTTCTGAAAAAAACCCACTGTCTTTCCCATCAGAAAATTTCCTCACAGAGAAAAGCCCTTTGTCCAATTATTGGTTGTGCATCCATGTGCCTGATGGCTGTGATCAGCAGCTGCCAGGCAGACTGTAGGATGAGTTATGCCTCCAGAAAGATAATCCTAATGATTGTCATATGACAGGATTAAAGCCACTTACATAAACACATTTACAGGCACTCCCACTGAAATATGTTTATGATTTCAAAGCAAGGCTAGTTAACTCACAGACTGAAATAAACTTCCCAATGCTAATGTGACAGGAATTGACATCCAGAGTTTTTGAGAAGCCATATAGTAGCAAAGAAGCTTCAAGCTAGAAGTTACAAAGACCATTATGGATAAAGTAGAACAATTCTTTTCAACCTTATTTTTCTTGATTAGTGATAGTTCTGAAATGGAAAGCCTATACAACTTATGCAGGAATCTGGTTCAGGGGCTGTACTTCCAGAAGAAAACATTTGCAAAAGCTGGCAAATCTGAAGACTGCAGCTGTTGACGGGATCTTTCAATTAATTCTGTGATTTTTTTTTTCCTAAAAGCAATTTATTCCATCTTTTCTAGCAACAACATCAGATCCTACATGGAGCTACTACAGCAGTCTGGGACTCACCTTCAGCAACAAGCTATTAAAGCCTACACATCTTGTATCTGGCCGTGTTCGGATATGGCATGTTATGTATTTGCCATTATGTATTTGATAAGATGACTTTATCTCATCCCACTTGGGTATAAACCCAAAATTAATAAACTAATTCTTTGCATAAATACTGCATATTTAATATTCATTAGTAGAACTGAGATGTAGGTCATGGTAAATTGAATAAGAAGTTGAAGAAAACCAACCATGAACTTTTTTAGCAGGTTGGGTTTAAAAATGCCTAGTGTTTTCAGGTAAAACATTATTTTGACTAAACAATTGTTTGAAGATGTACATTCCTGCTTCTGTGACTGAAAACCACATTTTTATTTTTCAGTATTTTCCTTTAGCTACATTTTTGAGAGGAGAATAAGAAATGAAATTTGGTCATTTTGGATGGGTGAGAGAAGTAGAGCATATTTGCTTCAGGTATACTTCTGCAGTTCAAGTGCATTTCCATTTTTTCAAGTACTACTACTAGTTGCTGTACACATCCATTCATGTCAACACTTCTCCTTCCTCATTTAATCTTCTGTACTCGGTCTTGAATGCCAAAACCAACTGAACCCACAGCTACTACTGTGAGTTGTTTTCTCTTACTCCACAGAAATAGGAAATGGTAGAAACATTCATGGCTCCTTTTCTATAAAGAGAATGGTGGTGACAAATGTACTTTATGCCAACGTTCTTGAGCTTGGAAGTTTTCTGGTTCCTATTAATTAAAGTACCATATTTCAGAACATCTTTGAAGAGAAGATGAGGCTTCCATATTTCTTTTATATGTTATTAATATACTGCTAACAATTAAAAACTTTTTCAAACTTGGCCAAAATTTCTGCATGAATAAAGATGACCTGTTGAGGAAAACAAAATGTATGGTAACCTAATGGCAGGGTAGGTGAAGTAAGGCAATTCTTGCTTGCTTTTTATCCCCAAAGAGCAGTTCTGCATGTTGTGCTTTCGGGACTCTTTGTGAATATGGACAGTGCACTAACTGGAACAAATTTGAAATTAATATTAGATCTTCTAGAAAGAAATCCACATTCTGGCTTTTTGGCAATCTCTACCATGCTTCTAGGTATGAAACTATCCTTAGGCCATTATTAATTTCCCTGCATATGACAATGGGCCTGAAATTGCCATTATTCATTAGCTGAAGCTGAAAATTCATTAAACACTTGAAAGAGATAAATGAGGTGCAAGTTCAGTATTTGCCATGTAGGATTTCACATCTTTAATCACACTACTTAATTATGAACAGTTCATTCAAAGATAAGGGTTGACAAGTGATGTATAGACTAAAGACCTCACTGGTTAAACACAGTCATGGACTGTCCCTGCTGCCTGCCTTCTCTGCACAGTTCAGCCTTGGATAAGCTAGGGCTACAGACCCTAAACATTCCAGTATTTTCCTCAGTAGCAGCACAGACATGACAGAGTTACTGAAACTCTTCAATTTATAGCAAAATGCTGGACTGTAAGGATAAGCATTGCCTTTTATTTTAAGTGGGTATGCATTAAAACTCCAAGGATGCACCTGCTCCAGCTGAGCATCTTGCTGGTCCCAGAGAAGTTGCAACTCTGCAGGCAGTGATTCCCACACCACATGTGAACCAGTTCCTGAAATACTGCTCTTTTCTGCTCATCTCTCTAATTGATGTAATTTCTGTCAAGGCAGAGGTTTGTGATCTATCTGGGCATTAACTGCAGTTTTCATGCCTGCATTTCAAGTTAAACCAAAATGAGGGTAGTTCAGGAGCTGGTTTGCAGAGAGACAGTAGACATCCCTGGAGTGGGGATGACAAAGTCCATCAGTGAGGTGGAAGGCAAAGTGAAGTACTATCAGCTACCATCTGCTATCAGCTAGTGAGGTAACTGCCCAACCCCTACGCACCATTTAGGGTTGTCAGACCCAGAAAATTAGGATAACCACTGTCTGTTGCCACAAGGACAGTCTTGCACATGGCTGGCTTTGCAACCAAAATATCAGACAATGCCAGGGGATGCAATCTGACAGATCTGTTGTGCCTAGACATGACTAATTCCTTTAAAGAAGTTGTTCTGAAAGCCGGGGACTCAATACTCAGTCTGCAAATCCATAGCTTCAAGCTAATGTCAGTAATTCAGATAATTAGTCTTGCTGAATTAAATGGGAAGAATTGTGCATGCATGAGTAGTGGTGGAGGATGAGGTCCCTATGTTGTGTTATCAAATACATGCCACTCATGACAATGAGCAAATGGCATTCACAGCATTTCAATATTAAACACGTTCATCTGCATTTATTAATAACTGGGGGAAATATTTACCCTGTGAATTTGCTCCCCCTGTTTATCTTCACATATTGTTTCATCACTTTAACACAAGTAAACCTGGACCCTTCTTTGCTGACTTTTCCAACACATCTTTATGTTTTCACCTACAAGTTTTATCTCCTTACTTTTTCTACACTGCACAGATACACAGGCAATACCTTAGCAATGACAAAACCAAAGAATAGTGTTAAACTAAAGAGAACTTCAAGTACATCTGTGCTGGTCATGGGAGTGGAATTACAGGTTCTCAGGGTATAGGACCTTTTGCTTCTGGTGCAATGGAGAGCAGTATTTATTACTATTTTCTGAATACTGCCAGTTTTTTGAGGAAAAAAAGACAGGATCTAAGCCACACAACTACCAGACCTCCCTGAGGCTAGAGAGAACAGAGTTCCTCTGAGAGAGGGGGAACAGGCAGAGAGGAAGAAGAGTCACAGGAAGCTAGAGTCAGGTTTGTCTCTGTATAGATGTTAACTGGATGGATGCAGAACATCTACCAGGCAGCCTGATTTTCCAACTCTTTCCTGACTCATGTGAACACGGTGACTAAAATCAGCAGAATGACAGAAATCAGGATTTCCAGGTATCTCATGGTTGATATCTAGCTCCAGCAGCAGCTTTTTCCAGGCAAGGCTCTTACAGGGTATCCCTCCCATGGGAATGGCAAGTCAGTCACGCGCAAATCCTTCCTCAGAGCACTTGCCTGTTCCCCCAGCTTCTTGTATCCCTAATTTTCCCAGACTTAGAAGAATCAAACTGCCTTTGCAATCTCTCCTAATCTGTCAAGTTGAATTGAAAACAGCCCACAGGTTACAAAATTACTGTGGCTAGACATAAAGGATAAACATGTACCTACTGAGACAGCATGGTTGTAGGAGTCTTGCTTTGTTAGGGAAACAGAGGAGGGATTCACTGTAGTCAGACATGACAGGAGAAGTAAGAAAACCTGTCATTTCAATAATAATTGAAGAAAAATATTAATACTCCATTTTAATGGCTTTCTTTTAATGAGAAAAGCAAGTCATTCTGAACACAGCGAATAGAGAAAGCTGTAGAATCCCAGTAACCCATATATAACCTACATTACAAATGTTGAGTTTGGGATACAGTTTTCTAAGTACTAAGATACAGTACTAAGATGAGTACTAAGATACAGTTTTCTATGAGAGAATATAGATGTAGAATATTCTTTCTATTATGAGAAAGAACCATTTATATTATGATCTGAAATGGTTTCTTCAAAGAGAACAGTGGCAACTGGTATTCAATGAAAGTTCTACACACTATTTTATCCCTGCTGTAGTTCATGTGGTTGAACCTGGTCCCAGATGATTTTAATGCATAAACCTTTTGAGCTTGCATCACACTACTGTTGTGCCTTGCTTTACATTTGATCTTCTGTTGTTTTAATTTAAACCAGAACAGCTGAGACAAAATACTCATCTAATCTACACCTGCTGCTGGCTGCCAGCAAGACTGAGTTGTGTTCAAAGCAATTTATGTTGGCTGATTAAGTATATAAACCACCCACCTGAGGCAGGTGCATTGCCATAACCACTTCATATAGAGTGTGAAATAAATTGTTAGTGTTTTGCATCATCTGTAGGAAAAAATGAGCTCAGTAGTTAAAATATAAACATAGAAAGTTATCCAAAACCCAAAAAGTTTAGCCAGGAAATAAGCAGTCTTTGTATGTGACCATTATGTTAAGTAAACAAACAACAATAATTACTATTCTGCCTCAAAGACTGTTGAAGAGATATGTATTTCAAACAATATTACATCAAACCTACAGAGCCGACTTTCCACCAGCTGCTAAAAAGAGGAACCGTTCCTTCTGTGAGAGACGAGTGGTATCAAGCTGGATGTCTGTAAAGGTGATCAGCGTAAGGCAACACAGAAAACATCTGTTCCCTTTGAGCCTGAGCCCAGCCACATCCCACTGCCACTCTAGGCAGGCTGAGAGCTGCAGCTGACTGCCTTAGAGATAGAACAAGCACTCATTGAGACTCGTAATGCAAATTTAACCACCACCTCCCAAGGGGAGCAAACTTTCCCTATGTCAATGTCAATCCAGTCAGGGATAGGGAAGGAAGAAGGGACGGACAGACGAATTTCAGCCCTCTAGGGTCAACTCTTTCTCTATGAGGCTTCTTTCTCTATAGGGCATTACAGGATAGTCAGCTTGGAGTGACACTTCTTATTCAGCTCCTTATTCCTGGTCATAGCAGCCACTGCTAAGGTGATTTCATGCCAGTCACTGTCTCTGTGGCAGAACTGAATAAGCATGTGAAATCCTGTCTGAATAATTCAACTATGTCCTGCTTGTGATTGAAAGCTGCTGTGCAGCAGGGAGCTCACTCAAGGAAGGCTTAAAAAACATCCTTACAACTGCTGTCAATACTATTATCATAAATCCAAGGCTCAACTGTGCAAGGTGCAATGAGAAAGGAGTTATTGTGACATCTTCAAAATGAAGGTAGGACTATCTAAGGGCAGGAAAACAACCACAGAAAGTAAGGGATTAAAAAGAAAACCATGGATGGTGGTGGTGGCTGCTTAGCACTGAAAAACAACTGATTTGGTAGTTATTTAAAAGAATGACTTAAAAACATCTTAATTTATAGTTTCAAACTGGCTTTCGTTGAACACAGCACTGAGAACTATAAAGTGCTGCTTCCTCTTGGTGAGTCTATTGAAATATTTATGGTGCTGCCCTTGCTGTGGAGTTCAGGCAGGGGCCTCAGTGCTGAAAGATCCACCACTAGCTTCCTGATGGCCTGGGACCTATACATCCCCACATTAAACTGTGGGCAGGATGCAGTCTGAATTTTGCTATGGTACCTCATAAAGCAGCTACATTATAGCAAAGCTACATGTGCTGGCTTTTGGTTTTTAATTTAGAGGACTTGCAGTAAGGAGGAAGAGCCTATTTAAAACATTTAAATAGTGAACTTAAGAGGAACAAAAATTTTAAAACCCCCATGCTTTTACTCATAAATCATTTGAAACAATTACCTTTTGCTAAGTGTACAAACAATTCAATATTCTACTTTGTGGCTAACAGAAATAATTTCTCTACAAATAAGAAAATAACTTCCCTTTTTGTTATTCAGGATTACACAGTTCCCTACTCCTTTCTCATCCTCTCTGCCCCAAGCTAAAGTCTATCTTCATTCTCTTAATAATTGCCAGAGGATTAGATCTAGCCCAAGTACAACTACAGATACTGTTTATAGTACCAAAGATTACTCTGTGCCTCACTAAAATGTCCAGGCTACCTTGATCTATCAAGTCAACTGTATCAGGAACAGCACATGCAGCAGCAATTACAAAATAAGAGAACTACAAAAAAATCTCTTCTCTTGAAATTATAGATTTTATAATTCAGGCATGCTAGTCTGAAACCAGAAATCTAAGCGGAAGGATTGTTGTTATGAACATATTATAAGTTTCTCTGTGTGTAAGCTTCTGATTTATTTTCTCATGGGAGAACATTTTTTTGTTGTTTTTTTTACTCTGTATAAGCTTTTTGTAAACAAGATATCTGGTGTTCTTCAAGGACATTTTAAAATTCCTTGGCTCTCCTCCTTGAGAGTGGGGGAAGGAGCTGAAAAGACTTTATCTTTCTGATATTGTAAGCATTTGGACGTTGCCTGGACAAAGCAGCAGCAAGAGCATGGAGAATGCTCTCTGCTGAGCAGATATAGAAAAATACTAGAATTATAGAGTCATTTTAATAAATCATATTAGCCTTCTGATATTAGCGTCAAGAGCCTTTTCTTTAATGCATGGATCACGACGATAAAGGATTTTGAGAAAATTAATCATCAGATGGACCCCTCTTTCCCACAGTGAAAGCTTTGAACTTACATTATTAGTGGGAGCAGTGATACTGAGGACAGGATCTTATTTGACAGAATCTTCCTTTTCAGGTCTTAACTAACATGCAAAATCACATGCTGGAAATGGAGGGGCAGTTACCAACACATGCTGAAAATTTACTCACACCCTCCTAAAATCAGCTTCTGAAAGAACTATTAATGAGTTAGTAGAGATTAACACAGAAGAAGACTGCATCCCCCGCATTGTAGCCAGTCGATTAAAAGAAATGAGTGTCAGGAGAATCAGGAACAGGTAACTGTATTTGTCTCAGAAGCTCACTAGACAGCCTGGGCAAGCCAAGTTTTCTCTGAATCTTTTCCAAATTGTACTAATCTGCCCTGAAATTTACTAGCTTGAGACTGCTGTTAATATTAGTCCAGAAAGGGAACTCTCAGAGAAATGTTTTGAAATTGTCAGTTCTGGTTCTGAGCAAGGATTGAAAGTACCTCATCTGTGTCAATAAATTTGCTGCCAAAGACTGGACCTGTCCTTTGCGTTTGACCCTGGTACAAGTGATATGTCTTCTCATACAAGTCCTGCAGCATCAAGACTCAATCGATTTAGAGAGTTGATCTTACCAACCCCTAAAATTAGACATCCTGAAATGTGTGTGTTTCAGGCTCACAGAAAATGGCTCACAGCACTGAAGAGGACAGATGTGAATTCATTACCTTTCTAGTACAAGATCACTTGATGTGCAACAGCCCTACCAATCATTATGTCCAATGCAAATAATAGATTGTGTTTCTGTCTCATTATCTTGTGACAGGATTGTTATTAACTTGTGACTAAACAACAGTTTTGTAGAAAGTCTCCTCAAGGACATATATATACATGTGTATATATATATATATATATATATGCCTGATTCATTTTCTTATTTTCCCCACTGCATAGATATATGTATAGCAAGCAAGTGTCCTAGATGGAATGGACCAAAAATGTTAAACTGAATGTTAAACTGTGGGCTTTAGAGTTCTCTAAGCTTGCATTAATACAAATAAATATATACCATGGATTTTTTTCAAACCCAGAAAAGTTGGCTGTTAAGACAGCATAACAGTTCACAGTGAGAACATAGATTTCCAAAAAAGGTTGGACAGTGTCATTGAATTACAAGGCAATAATGAGGTCTGAGTATTTTCCAGCATGTATGGATGTCCTGCTAATTTGGTATGGCAGTGCCAGACTGTGCCTCCAGAAATAAACAATAGCAGTTGTACAGGTACTTCATCAACAGAAACATTGGAGGGTGATGACTCCCTCATGCAAAGACTGCACAGGTAGAATAGAACAATTGCTGCAATAGACAGATACAATAATAGGTTAGCAGTGTCTCCTTTGAGAGTGCAGCTCAGTTTGTCAGTGTCATCTCTTACCTGGGCTCAATGTCACTGAAGAGGTTTGAGTAATTTCAAGAAAATAAGAGTTATGATTTTTTTCAGTTGGGTTTTTGTATTTATTTTAATTTTACAGCTTTTTTACATTTTTAAATATACCATTTCTTAGAAATTACAAAAACATATTTTATATTGAATGCCAAGCTGCAATTTTTACAACAGATCCTGTTGTGTTGTCTTTGCTTTTAGGAGGAGTGAGCACAGGTCCTACTGGGCATTCACCTTATTGACCAGCAGAAGAACAATTAAAATTTTCAGCCCACAAATATTTGTGCATGGATATACCTGTCACTTGAAGTCCAGTTGAAAGTTGAATGAAGAGAGGCTACTTGTATTTTTACTTACTTATGCATACATAACCATCTGAATTACCTGAATTCCCTTCCATGCTCTAGAAGAGATGCTTTTTAGCACTAATCATCAACCCTGTGGCCACACTTGGCACACTTACAGAGGAAATACTTTCTTTAAGCATATTCAAAGGAGATCAGGTCAGTCAAAAGAATATGAAATTAATTTAAATCTGCAAGATGGCTTATTGAAACAGCCTTATTGAAACTACAGCTACTACCAGTGATTCTATAGGCTACAGCTTCTGGACAGAGTTTCATTTTGTCCCACAAAGCTCCAGGTTGTTTGAATTAAATTCACTGACTTTTTCTTCCTCTGCATAGTACTATCATAAGGATGAGAGAAAGAGATTCTTCCAAAAAGAGCCTCAAATTTTTAGAACTACGTGGGACGACTCAAGAATTTCTTCTTGCAAGATGACATCAGTCCTGGAAGTCATTCAACACATCATCAAATAAAACCTGGGTCTCAATATTAACACCTTCTGTAAAGTCCTAAACACCTCTCAAATCAGCCAATAATCAGCCTAAATCATCATGCCTAGTGACAAGAGTTAGTAATGAACTGCATGTATTTTTCTGATTTAGTGGTTTGGACAAGTGTTTTAGTCAATTTTTGAAATGGTATCCACTAGAAACTTTGGCAGATAAACACATTTCACATTTAGAGGTTAATGTTGATATGTCTGGGAAAAGAACAGAGGAAAATGAAGGTGTAACTCCTTGGTAAATGTAGACACGGCTATGTAACTGTTAAGTAACATAGTTAAACCCCAAATATGGATCATAATTTGCAACAGAGATACTCCCTGAGCTTCTCCTCCAAGAAGGAGAGCAAGCCTTTATTTAGTGGAAACACATCTTTCTGAACACATTGGAAAGAAATATGGCTTGGGAGAGTAAAAACTGAATTGAAAAATAAGCTTGCCTCCTTCCAGGAATGCAGAGCATCCATGGGAGTGAGGGAGTTTGGCTGGAAGAGCTCATGTCTGGTAGATGCAGCCTGGAGCTGGGGCACAAAGAAGCACAAAACAGGCAAGGAGGGGAAGTGGCTGCAGGAGGCAGCAGGAAATAGCGAAGTGGAAGGACAGGGTCATCTTTTAGATTTAGTTTCAATAGAACTTCAGTAATTTCCTTGCATTTCCTTGGAACTGATTTTTATGAATATTTGCACCAATGTTTCCGTTTTTGGATGCTGGAGATGGACCCTTTCATTCAGTGGTTTGTGAGGAAAGTGATTCTGAGATAACAGCCAAGTGTCCAACGCAAAAGGGTGAAGTGAGCAGGAAGGCAGCAAGGAGAAAAGATGAAATGTGCCATGTGCCGGTGGAGGGGAATGGAGGTCACAGAAAACACTGTGATTCTGATCCTGTTGTCTGGGAATTGGAAACTCATGTGGCCTCAAGACATGGAAGAAACTAAGTAGGAAAAATTAATGAACAAAAAGGATTGGAAAATATTTCTCTTTTGAAAAATAAAATGTCTGGATTTTGGACTACTACCTTTTTCATCCCTCTGCCTTTAAAACCTTCACACTTTAAAGATCTTGCACACAGAGCATTCTTTTCCAGGAAATAAGTTATGAGTTTTGTATGCTGTTCCTCTAAAAGACATCTTTTCTCCTCCCTCTTGAGACTCACTTTTTTTTTTTTTTGGCTTAAGACTATCATGGGGAAGACCAAGTGATTTAGTCACCCAGTAGAGTATTTACCATTACACAGGCCATGAGAACAGTGTGTCACTGTGCTGCTTCCTTAGGTAGGGTTAATGTAAGGAGAGAAGCCTGGCGGAAAGAGACCACACAGGAGACTCTGGCCTTTATCAAAAAAGGATTTAGGTTGTGCTCTGGGATTAAACAGATAGCTGTGGCCGTTACTGTAAATATCTCCCTTCCTGGCAGGAGGAAGCAAGAAGAAATCATAGAATCACAGGATATCCTGGGTTGGAAGGCATCCACAAGGATAATCAAGTCCAGCTTCTGGCCCTGCACAGAATAACTCCAAAAATGGGAAGTGGCATCATCCCAAGCCGTACTTGATGGTGGAGCCATCACGTAACATGGGGAAGGGCTGTGAGGTTTGCAGGTCTGACATGGAGCAGAAATAGGCGTCACACCAGCTTGGACAGAGGAGACAGGGGTAGGGTCAAATTGGGGGTTGTGTTTTTTAGACAAGGGGCAGGGTGTTTGTGATCACCTGGTGTATGTCACCACTGGCCTGGACAGGAGAGGGAGGAGCCAGACGGGGCTCTGGAGTGGCAGTTCAGACACAGCTGGGAGGCCCCATGAGGTGAGGGGAAGTGGGGACCATACACTCATCATTTGACCTCCAAAATTTGCGCAGAGTCCAAAGAAACCTATATTACCAAGGCTTGTAGGTGTCATTGGGGAGGAGACAGCTGTGACTGGGGCATCACTCCTCCTTTCTGCTCCTGGCTTCCCTGCTGTCACCCACCCAAAGGGCTCCAAGCACAAGTTAGGAAAGCCTCCCTGAAAGCATCTGAGGCACAGAATTTGGATGCTAGGAGGCTAGAGTTTGGTGAAGAGTGATCATACACAGCACGTGTCTATTCACAGCAGGCTATTGCTCACGTAGTAAAAGTTAAATAAATATTTTCTTAAAGGCCGTTTTATAACTCTTGCTATTCTCCCCTTTGGAAACCTTCGACATTGCTTAGCTCTTAGAAAGCAACTCCACCTCAAAAATCACTTCTTGAAAGAATGGTTGCAGCAAAGAGCGAACTCCCTATTTCTTCTTACACCTCCCACACAGAAGTGTCAGGAAGGTACTGCCAAAACATTTTCAACGATGACTGGCAACTTGCTTGCATGCCAAGAGAAAGGAACTTGTGAGAACATGTGAAAGTGTAATCCTGCAATTCCTTGCCTTGAAAAAGTTTTCAAAAAATGGTAATTACTTTTAATTGAGTTTGAAGATGAGAGCACTATAGTTTTTATTTTAATCTAAAGCAACTCACCCATGTCTGAGTCTTCTAACTAAAACAGGAATAGGAGACAGAATGTGGTGTGCACAGGTAAAATTTAATTAGCTAATCCCTGCTCATTATTCTGGACTGCCATTTGTAATCCTCATGTCCTATTTAGGAAATTATAGTTTCTTCTGTAGTTGAAGTGTTGTTATGCACAGTCCCATCATAATTTTGTCAAAAAACCTGTTTGAGGTGAAGAAAGAATTCTACACAGTGCTAATTGCTCATCAATAGACTAGTCAGGCTTACCAGCCTTTTTAAAAAGTACTTATAAAAGATACCATAGATCAGTATCAGCATTCCGCAAGAGCCATTTTAACTATTTCCTCCAGGTGATAAGCAGATTTCTTACAAACAGAAGAGCAGATGACATCCAAAGCTTCAGATTTTTTTTTTATAAAAGCAAAATATTTTCTATTTCAGACTACAACTGTGGACTTAAATTATGTGCAGATATAGAAAAGGTCTGTGCTTCACAAGTGATGGCAAAGTCAGTGAGTCTTTTGTCCAAATCTGATAGCGATCAAAAGGTGTCACTTAGTGATTTCTCTACTTGAAATGAATTTATGGTAAGACACTTGATGGACAGGTCCTTAAAGTGCAAGTACTTTCTTTATACCTATGCCAGATTCAGCTGCACTTTTTCTGTCGATAAATAGAATGTCACTGATATCAGTTTGGACAAAATAAATTAGCCCACACTGTTTTGAAGGGATCAAAGGAAAAGAAAGCCTCCACCAAACTCAAAGAACCTCTTCACCCCACCCTTTATTGGTGTTGTTACAATGGAAACCTTTGATGCATAATTCCCTCAATAAACCACATTTCCATCCCAGAGAAACAGAAATCATTCTTCACACCTCCTCACACAAAGATGGTCTCAAGCACATCAGAGGAGTATACAGAGAACTAACCTCAAATTATTCACTTTCCAGACTGTAATCATAGTATTCTGTTTCTTCTCAAAAGTCACTTCACCTTTGAACTTCCATCCAACCCTTACATTTTTTTCCCAGCTCTGATGATCTTTGCAGCAATAGACACAAGTCCACTACAGGCTGGTGGAGGCATTTCCCTGAACCATAACATATCAGGGATATGACTTCAATAGTATGTGTTTAGGCAGACCTGGATAATACAGCTGCAGGTGAAGATAGTAAAGCAATTGTTCTTGATGCACCTGTTCTTGATGCAGGCTTACCTTTGGCTTTGGCGAAGTTAAGGAGATGCTGAGACACAGCTGAATACTGTAGAACATAAGACAAAAGTGGAAAAGAGACAACAGAGATCAATCACCACTTGGCTTTGGTTTGCAGTCCCTCCAGCCTTGCCTAATTCCTCTGCAGTGGACACACAGAAGCATATAAAAAGAGAATTAACCATATGAGTAACATTCTTCATCCTGCCTTGTACAAACACCACCTCAAGAATTAGAGAAAACAGTGGAATTGCGAGCAGCTTGAAATTGAGGTGTAATGCAGCTACTGGTGCTCTATTGATAACTTAAAAAAATCAAAACAAGAAGGAAAAGAAAGCTCATTGTAGGTCACTGGAACAAACATGGTTTTCACAACCCTGTTCTCTTTTCTGCTCAAGGATGTTCTTTTATTAAAATGAGCAGTAATTAATTGAAGAGCTCCAGGATACTAGCTAGCACTTGCTCTCTCTCAAATAATGGGGAAGAAAAAATACAGAGCACCCTTCTACACACAGCCAGCAGCACTCATGTTAAGTAGCTCCTGTTTCTGGTCCCTTACATTGAAGTCTATTGGAGAGAAAGCCTATATGGAAGGCAGGCCTGATGGAAACCCAGGAAACTCAGAATATAGCAGGTGTTCAGATATATGAACAATAGGCAAATTATTGGCTCTGACAGTGGTCACTCTATTTTTTTTTTTTTTTGTCTTCTGCACAGGATTAATTTTTTAAATGGTTTATTTTCAAGTCTGACTTATATGTCTAACTGCAGCCAGCAAATTTCAGTTCACAAGATTACATGCATTTAGTATTTTTATGCTTCTTCACATAAGGCATCCTGCATAGACAGAGAAAAAAATATTCCAAGTAGATTGCCTCTCTGAAGAGCTGCTTTAAGATCTTTCTTTTTACTGTACAGATCCAATACTGTTAACCACCATAGCAGCAGACTGCCATGACTAGAAATTTCTCCATGTTTTTTTTCTAGCTTGCCAATTAACTGAGACCACACTACAGAGGGATGCTGTTACTGTTTGCTCATTCATGACTTAAGTAAACATCAGGAGGAAATCAGTCCCACCCAAACCCCACTGTCAAGTGTGTTTGTACAGGTGTCACCAATCAGGGCAGAATTTGTCCTGCAGAAAATGTCCAACCCTACATGCTGGAGAAAACGGACAAGTGGTATCTCAGAGGGATGTTTGTAGAGCTGGCTGCAGATAGCCTCAAGGTCTGGGGAATGAGCTATTTATTTTCTTTGTGAACTGAACATTTCTGGTGTGGGTACTGTGTCTAGCTGGGATGGAGTTAATTTCCTTCATAGCAGCCCATACAATGCTGAGGTTTGGATTTGTGACAATATCTCTATTTCAAGTTCTCATTTCACCCTTAGCCCCTACTCCAACCCCTTTCCTAGAAGCTGCACCTCATGGAGCTGTATCTCCTGCCCATTCTACCTTAGTGAGGGCTTCTCTTCTTAGTATTTCAGAGGAGGTGGATGAGCACATCAACTCATTTGTGGCACCCTTTTGTAAACAGTGAGGAGGAATGTGTGGCCATATGAAATGCTTTGCTGTGCTAAGAGACTGCTGTGAATCCTGTTCTCAGAAGCCAATCCCTCTGTCAAGAAAAAAGGCAAAACAAAGGAACTCAGCAAATGTGCCTCCAGGATTCTCCAGATGACAGAAGCTCAAAATAAGTGACACTACTCCACATATGCTGGGTGTAAGCACAAGAACTGTTACCTCAGCCCGAGGAACCCACTGACTGTAACTGCTTCAGTTGCACAGAGGGATTTCAGCTGTGGAGAGAATTCCTTGGGGTTTTGCAAAGAGACTGGAACTCTCAGCCATGAGCAGCCCTGCTCATTTCTTCTGCCTCACACTACCAAGAAGCACTACCTAACATGCCATGAGTGATGATTTTAAATAGTATTTTAGGCATTTTTCCCATTCCTAGTGCTTATCAAAGAACTAAAATGTGACCATGAAGACCTATAGGGGCACTTGATTTACAGAGAAGAGGAAGACAAAGGATCTACAAATCTAGGAGGAAAAAGTTTTTAAAGACAGGATGAGACTGTAAAATAAAAGGCTCACATGAAAGACGCCAATAATTAACATTTCAGTGAAGGAGCTGTGGCTTTAAAAGTTTAAGGGCAACATGGAGGGTATTGCTAGTATTTTAAAACTAGCTCATAAAATTTAAAATTATGATGATAATAATAAAACAACATACTGAAAGAAGGAAATTTTAGGTAAAGACAGTCTTACCAGCAACTATCCAATCTGTTTGAGTCATATATCATAGTAAACCATCTAATGTCACTTATATAAACTCTTACATTTGTTACCTCTTCATTTTAACAGCTGTGCCATTTCCACATTGAACTGCAACTTATAAATAAGACCCACAGACTGCAGCCAAAAAAAGCTGTACAACAGCTTTTTAAAACAGATATTTGAGCAGAACACTTATCATATTAGTTTTCTGGTAAATTCTAAGTTATCTTAATTTTTAATATTTTGTTAATAATTGCACTAGAATTAGAAAGTAAGGGTATCTTCAGTTGCATAAATCCAATTTTCTACCATTCTACTGCTGGCTGTGCAATTCCTAACTTTTCCCTCAGATAAAGCCCTTCCCTTTAGCCAGCAGACAAAAATTTAATCTTACAAGTTTCCATATAAAACCCAAAATCTATTTTACTTTTAAAATGAGGAGAACAACATCTTGTATTTTTTCAAATTTCAAAAGTATCTAAGACTCAGAGTTCAAGAGAAAAAACCTGAATAGATGCATCTAAGAGTTCAATCTAGTATTCTCTCACTTTTGTACCAGCATCCTAAAAGGTTATTCATTCCTCACAGTGCACAACTGCAGAACCTTAAGGTCATAAACTTGATTGTTTCATAAAATACTTGTGTTTTCATGCCCTGAAGACACAACTGGACATCCTTACTTGCAATTCTACACTTATCAGCAGGAATCATCCCCAATACAGTTTGCAAGACACTCCTGCCACATTTTGGCATGAATATCACAACCCAATTTTATCAGCTTCTAAAATTGGAAGCCTTCTCATCTTCATTCTGTGTGGCTCATTTCCTGTAGCTGTCGTTTTTTAAAATCAGCCTAACAAAGCTTTACCAAGGCCAGGAAAATGCCAGAAAAAATGCAATTTAAGGAACAATACTGCCTTGACCTGCAAAGAAGAGGGAGTGCAATGGACCGTAATAGCCCTTTTCTGTGTATGATTCTGAGAGCTGTGGAGGTATAATGCAAACATTGAACTGTCCTGAATTAAATGAAGTCCAGATAATTCAAGGACAAAAATTTGTTTGCAGCCAATATAAATATTTGAATCTTCTCAGCAGTACTTTAAAAAATCTCATTGCAAACTGAAATGGGTATTTCTTGTGGTGCTACAGCAAACCCTGAATTTCTTCATTGTTTCATTATGTGTGTTCTGAATACAGAGACGGGCTCTCCCACAGATAAAACACAGAACAGTGTAGCATAAACGATATCCATAAATAAATATTCACTAAAATAATAAATAATATTCTCTAAAAATATCACTCCTGCTTGAAATATCCAGATATAAATCTGGATATCACTCCAAACCAGGAACATTACACATAGGGCTTTGGTGAGTTCTGTAGCATTACAAGAAAGCTGTCGCTACTTCAAATTCAGTGCTAGAACTTGATACTTAATTTTTTTGAGGAGGATAGGTAAGCTAGAATATATATTTTTCTTTAATCCCTTATCATAGCTACAAATATCCCACTTAAAAGCAAAGTTATCCATTGAAATAAATTGCTGGGCTTCATGTTCTGGATCTTAAAAAAGAAAAAAGACAACCTAACGCACAAAAGTGCCTGTAAATAATTGAAAGTACAGTTTTGCATTACAAAATGACCTTATCTCACATTTTAAAAACAGCAGGATTATCTTAAAACAAAGAAGCTGACTAATGTTCTGTCTACCATGCGCGCATTCAGAACTTGCTAGTATGGATGTGCTCCAGGAGGGATTTTTTTTGTTTCCTTTGGCTGCATTGCTTAAGGGAGGGCTGTCAGCCACCTGAGAAAAACAGCTGGGACTTGGGAGCCCAGTGGAAGAGAATGGGCCCTGTAGAAGATTGGCTTTTGCATATCAGCTTAAATTAAGCTCCTAAAAGGGACAGAATATTCTGTGGCAATCATTGCAAATTGAGTGACATTATTAATACAAATGTTCTGCAAAGATAATGGACAGACCTGCTTATCTGTCCATAGTTATTAAAAAGCTCTAATAAAATAATATTGAAATAAATTTAAATGCTTTGTATGATAGAGTTCCTCACAAGAAAGTCTTTTATATGCCTTCAACTTCAAGTTGCTACTCATTTTTGAAAGCTAATGCCATGATAACTTTCAATAATATGGCTAGTGCACACTTCTATGCTGCATTTCCAATTCCAAAGACACACACAAAGAGGAAAAATACAGGACATATCATCTGCAGTTGGAGACAAATGAAAACAGTGGCTATCACCCCCGCAGCATTTTCATTACCTATAACTATTCTTGTCCAGCATTTGTATGCATTAAATAATCATCATGCTTCCCTAGCTATCTTCCTTCCCTGGAGAGGTCCATGGATCTAACTGACACTCTTGTAGGACTTACCACTTCTACAGAATACTAAACAAAGATCTAAATAATTTCTTTCCCCTGGCATCCTAATTAGAACAGTATGAAGTTCTACGCTCTCAAGTCCTAAAGTCAGTGAAGAAAATGAACAAAGTCTGCTACATTCACATCAGCAATTACTCTTTTTTCCCCCCTACATAACTTCTTCACTCCATGTCAGTTGGTGTAAAATCCTTCCATAACCAAATTTGTACAAAGATGTCCATAATCAGAGTGGAATATTTTTTGTTGCCAACACATAGGTGTTTAGATACACAATACCCTTTTTCTAGGACATTCCTGTTGCTAGAAAGCCTTGAATCTTTAATTTTGTGTGGCTAGTTCATGAGTGGAGATGTAGCAAGGAACAGAAAACGGCATTAGGATACTTAGGGAGGGGGAAGAAAATATAATCTCAATGCCAGCAACAACAAGCTGCTGATACAACTGACTTTAAATCTTCTCCCTAGGTGGAAGACAGAAGCAGCTGAGGTTTTCACCTTGAAGAATGCTATTGAACTGGAAAGAATATTATGCCACTAGAAAAATAAGGCAGATTGTACTTTGCTGATATGGAAATATGCAAAACCAGCAATTAAATTAATGTGTGTCCCTACTGTAACAGCTGATTTTTTTCCCTTGCTTGCGAAATATTACCTATCCAAAGACACCAGTTATTCAGAAAAAGGGACATTTTAAAGAAAATTATACTTAACTGGGGACCATTTACTGTTGCCCCAGTTCCTACTGTGAATCTGTGCACACACACACAGTTTGCCATCCTCAGGTTTTATTTAGGAATTAATGCCAACACCAGTGTCTTCTCTGCAAATCAAATCTGTTCTTTGGATTAAGCTGAAAATAAAGAACATTAAATTAAGAACTCAAATGTTTCTATGAAATTTATTTATGACCTTCTGGTGAGCTCCACTCACAAAAGACACCAGAATAGTTCAAAATGTTGAGAACAGAACTATGAAATTTTATCCATGTGTTTTTGACACAGTCCTTTAAATACCCCAATTTTGGAGCTCTGACACTAGAAAAATTCCTCAATTCCTAAACAAGTTTTTCAAATTAAAATAACTTTGCACTGACTTGTAAGCAATGGTAGGATTACAGATCAGGAAAGGGCAGCTGAAGTTTGCTAACAAACAAGAATTTTTACATTCCCAAATGCTTGTAAGCTAGGGAGAGTTTTTAATTCATATGAGCCTAAAACCTTGCACAGCTTTTCAGTTTGATAGGGGGTCCTAGGAGGAATAGGGATTATGTGTACACACAGCTCAAAATAGTCTGCATGTAGGTACCTGGGCCAATCACTAGGAATACATAGCATACAGTGTAAGGCCCCTCTCCACCACACTTCAATTCTGCTGATTTTCCAGGCTACATCTAATGTTTTGCCTGTGTCTCTTTCAAGTGAAAATTCCATTATGGGCTGATAATTATCAATAGCACTACTACTGGAATATTTCAGAAAAAAAAATTAAGGGAGATTTTAAAAACAACTCTAACCATAATTTTATAATAATTTAAAAATTGAGACGTTTCTGACCAGCCCTAATTATAGTGACAAACTGAAAATACAAGAAATATCCTCTGGGAAACAGAAGATGGGAAGATCAAAGTGCATATGCAAATAGTAGATTATGGTTTGGGTTTTTTTTTGCTTTTATAGACCTCAGATGGACCTTCTGGATCATGAAATCCAGTTTCCAGGCATGCCTGTGAAAGCACTATCCATCTAATGAGGTTCAGTGCATAGACTGGAGGCCTATTCACAAAAGCAAACAGAAAGTTCTTTGTCCCATCATCAAACTCTTCATAGAAAAGTGGGAAAGAACTCAGAAATCAGATAAAATACTAGACCCCCCCTTCAACACTGGGTAGAAAATACAACTCATTTCTTTACTGTGGTCACTTTTGTTGTGGCTGCATTTTTTTTGCCCTGGTGAGCAGCTGTGTAATGCTTAATTTCCAGTTGGATTTGAACCACAACAGTTGTGTGGAGAGGTCTACAGTGCATTATAAGATAAATAGATTTTTGAGTTGCTACTGCCATTCACCTCTCATAATTACGATTGCTGCCTGAAGTGCACCTTTGCAAAATCGAAGTGGTGTAAGGATTTAATCATAACCTACCATACCAAACTTACGTTGCTTCTCCCAACACTCATTTCCATGCAGTCTCACGGCAGCTCCTCCTCAAGGTAATTAAGTACTATATATACATAAAACCAGAATCTACAGTGAAAAAACTGCTAATTTTGTATAGTTTTTTTGTATTTCAGAGTAGCCTTGCACTCCTTAAATATTTACCCAGGGGTCTATTTTACCTGTTGACGGTGTTCTTCCCTACAGCCTCATCTTTAGAAGACTAATCGCATTAGGTGTAATGTATGCACTGCCTTCTATTTTGTCATTATTCTGTTTGGCAGATGACAGTGAACAATAGCTGAGACATCCTCAAAAGCTTCCTTCCATTAAGTGCTGCTCATTTTTTCACACAGAGGAGTGTATTTTTGGTAAATAAGAAATAAAAGTAATATAAATTGAATATGGATAAGCTGGAAACATTCCCTGATATGATCAAACCCAGTGTATTTAAAAGGCAATGATGAGGGCATTATCAGATTTGATTTTGAGATGGAGCAGCAACTTCCATCTGTGTACCTTGGGAAGTTCATTAGCTGTACCACAGGATTATGCACACAAGTCCCTGTGCTCAGACTTGAAAGGCATGGAAATACATACAGTAATGTGTATGTACTGAAACACGAACACATCTGCTGCTGTGCCAGTTACACAGTTCTTACCCTCTTTGAAAGACATCATGGTGCACTTCATAGTTGCTGCCTGATTTCAGCACCCTGGCTTGTGCTTGGTTTTTCATGTGGACTCCTACTCAAGCACTTTGGGAGCCTTGGAGGGTAAGATTTGAACAGAATCATCTAACAGTGGCTTCAAGGGCAAGCAGAACCTTTAGGCACCAATGGAACAAGGTTTACTCCTAGTCTTATAAAGGACTGACAAAGGGCACACAAGGATTAAAAAGGCAAAACCAAGAGGAAAATAAAAGTGAGTGTAGAAGAAAATACATGGATTATTTTCAGACTATTAAACTTTACAAAATAAAATCTTTTCTGTCCTGAGTGCTCTGCATCTGGAACCCAGGAAAAATATATTTGAAAAGTAAGGGACAATGACACTGAGCAAAATTGCTCTCTTTCGGGCTCACATTGTACAAAATAGTCCTACTGTTCCAATTGCATTTGAAAGATTCAGGGCTTCCCTTTTCTCCAGAATATCTGGAACAGAAGTTTTGGTTTAGGAAACATGTCATCATTGCCAATTTTAATTGAAATGCATTTTGCTTGCAAACCCCATTAGCAAGAGAAAGGAGGTAGATTCTCAGAGAATAGGCTTGTGACAGTAAACTAAAAGAAAGGAATTTTGTAAGGACAGGAAAGATGAAGAAAATTCATGAAGAGTACTCCAAGCATGGCTGCACATGAGATGCCTTCTTGAGATTAATGAATTTGTTGTTGAATAATTATGTTGTACATAATTATTTCCATTAACATGGAACAGGTCCAGCTGCTTTCAGCATCCACAAATGAAAAGCAGAAGGAAGCAGAAGAGAAAACAACCATGTTTTGCTATGTCCAACAGTTAAAATCACTGGATAGCAAATAAATTATGCTAAGCACAATTAAACACAGAATTAACAGTAATCATTTGTAACATAACACAACAAGACAGCCAAGATGAATGAGAAATGGCTTTTATTGCATCATATTGAGAAACTGAATGATATGTTGCCAAGATACATGTTTACAGAAATATGAACCTGAGGTCAAATATCTGGATGGCTTCTAGTGGAACATGTATTCATCTACGCCTTGTTTGTGGCTGTTCCTAATGCCTTCTCCTACTTTTGTGCGTGAAGAAAACTCCTACTCTTGTAATAGCTACTATTTTAGCATTACAAGGGGCAGGAATGATAGTTCAAATCCAGGCTCATGCAGCTGACATTTGGTTATTAGTGAGTGGTTAGACATGCTCCGTGCCAGGTGAGAGATGGCACAGCAGCTGCCACTGCGCATTAAATCTCTGTGGTCAGCAGCAGAACTCTGCTGCTGACAGCAAAACAAGGCATACTCAGCTAGGCCGTGCCTGCACAGTACCTCATGGGCAGATGGAAGCCTGGGCCACATGGGCTCCAGTGCAAATGGCTGTATTCCAAAAACCATGTCCCAGTTAGAGCAGACCATGGGCTGGACTGATACATCCAAGGCTTGGATCCTCGAGTCTTGAAAGCTTGGGATTATGATGGCAGCAATACAGGTGTGTTTTGTCAGCCTGAAGTGCAAGTACAGCAAACACACATAAGACTAGGAGGTACCATTTAGACTTTCTCACAGTCACAGCTATGTTAGGGTTCT
Source organism: Leptocoma aspasia (assembly GCA_013399835.1). Lineage (NCBI taxonomy): Eukaryota > Metazoa > Chordata > Aves > Passeriformes > Nectariniidae > Leptocoma > Leptocoma aspasia. The sequence continues at coordinate 254,652 of VXAX01000921.1, read as the reverse complement.
AAGGTTCAGGTGCATGAATTTGTTAAAAGAAACCTCCCTCATCTGCTGTTATAACAACTCTCAGTTTTCTATTCAGCAACAGCCTTGGCCCTGACTTAAGTCTTGTTATTTCTTTTATTGCATTCTATGCTGTCTTTCAAAGATATTTCCAATGATCATACCACCTTTCATTGGACAATTATAATTCAGCCAGGGAAGGGAACCATAGCATGCCCCAGCACCCTTGGAAAAATTTGGCCCAGGTTTACATTGTGGGGTTAATTGCCCCACAATACTACAGAGCTGGGTTACTGCTGTAGTATGCCTCCAATTCTAGGAGTTGAGGAGTACTCCTGGGAGCTACAACAAGCAGACATTGAGTTTGTGCACCTAACATGCTAGAAGGATATAGATAACCTCTAAAATCAATGTGTTTAAAAGCTAGGGGTGTGATACTTCTGCTTTGTCTTCTTAAGTTGCAGCCATTCCTGTTTAATGCCAGGAAAAACCAACCAGCTTTCAGCACAAAGCTCTTAGGCATTATCCTCTGAGTTAGGAGGAGATGGGGAATCTGGAACCATTTACAGCCATACCAGGATCAGTGCTGGCAGTCTGTGGGACGTTCCTTTGAGACATGTAGAGGAACCACCTTCCAGCTTTCCTGCTTCGCTAAAACTCCACCAAGGAGCTGGTGTTCCCATAGCAGATAGAGGAACTCTTCAGGCTCTGTCTTTCAGTAGTGTTTTACCTCCTGTGTCAGAGACACAGAAGTGCGCTCTCCCTATCAAAACACGGCTATGCCCCAGGCTTACCATCATCTTTGAATGATGGGCCAAGTGTAAAAATTGATTTATAGCTCCTGATATGAAAAGACAGGCAGAAAAATTCCATAGTAGACAAGTGAATGAAACAACAGCTCTGAAAGAGAGGAGGATGTTGCAATCCAGGGCACAGGGAATGTTTTCTGTGTGTTTTAGGAAGCCCTGATTCTCAGCCGGACACTGCTTTTAACCTCTGTTCCAGGGAAAAAATTGCTAAGGCTTTGGGAGTTAGAGAATACAGGTGTGAACTAGGCAGTAGTATATAGCAGTAGTAGTAGGAGGAGTTTATCAGAGGGTGAAGTATTTAGGGTTTTAGGTTTTTAATATAAGAGTGAATGGGAGACAAGATGGAGGATTTAGGGTGTTGTCTCCTCTCCTTCTTGTTCTTCTTCCACTCCATTTTCTGTAGTATTGGTGACAAAAGGTCATTGGTTAGAGAAAGCAGTTGCATAGGTGTTACGTGTGTAGATTAGTAGAAGTTATTGGTAGTAAAGTAAAAACAAGATACGTGTTAGAAAGTAATTGGGCTGATTAGCTTTAAAAGGACCTTGGTTTTTGGGTATCAAGGCCATTTTGACCATTTTGTACCTCGTTTCTCATATGCTAAGTCTGGTATGCAGACAGCATATTGACTTCAAGATAAGAAAAGAATAAACAACCAAGAAGACCAAGAAGACCAAGAGACATTGAGTCTTGCTTGTTTTTCATTCCTGGCAAAGAACTCACTAGAGGGAACCTCCTTCAAGGGCCCAGGGGGAAGGTTCCCAGCTGTATGGGGTCCAACAACCAGAAAAAAAGAACCCTGCATCGACAGGCAGGGCCACAACGAAATTGTTTCCTTAAGAATGTGAGTATAACACTTGCCTATAGATTTCACTGGGGATTCTGGTTCAAAATAAGGAAGTTTAAATCTATTTGGTTTCTCCATGCCCTCTGTTCTCCTAAAGAGTACCTGACAGGTGGAGTCTAAGCCAAGAGAACAGAGTCCCTGCATTAATTGTTAATGGAGACAAATGCCAGGTGTAGATGTCAACTGCAATTTTTCATTCCTTGCTGATAGCACAAAGTTCCACAGAGTAATACCAAAATCCTAGGGTAGAAAATTCACTCATGGCTCCCCCAGTCCTTTTGTGACTTTTCAAACAGCTTTTTGTTTTCAAAAAGCAATTTTACTCTGGTACTTCCATTACTCCACGTAGCTTTGTCACAGTTGATCTTCATTAAAACTGAAGACACTTTAATAGAAGGCACAATTTTTAAAGGTAATTGTTCTGTAGTCTGATCCATTGCTTGTGCCAGCATGCAAAGTAGTGTTCTGCACTCACACACGCTGTGTAGTGTTAGATATTGACACAAACAGCAGTGGATTTCCCAGTTTGTTTTCATTCAGGAATTACAGTGAAATCATCTGTTAGAAGCATTTGGCTACAAATGCAGAGTCACAGACAGAACCAAGGCTTCAATTCACAGGCAGGAGAACCTGGAAATCTTTCAGGGTTTAGCATGAAGATAAGACATTTCATTTTGTTGACCTTTTCAATAGTATGACTTGCTGGAATGATCCTTTTATTTTTGTTTCTGTGAATCAATATTATTCCACTTTTGTGGAGTGAAGGGGAGCTAAAGTCACAGGCATTTCTGCCTCAACCATGAGATGGGGTGTTGCACTTAGGGCCTCTGCAACTGTATAAACATGAATTGTTTGCTGCGATGCTGCAATTCTGTATGTTGACCAATCTCCAAATTAAGGGAAGACAGAGCAATTTAAGTCCATCAAAGTTATCTTAAGTTGTCTTTTGGCGCTATAATCTTCCTGCCCCAAAACCTCAGCTATGGCTTCCCTCAGCCGTAAGACTCTCTGTCTGAAATCCACCAAGTATCCTTCTAAAGTAGCTGATTTACAGAGTATCTGTTCTAAATCAACAATCAGTAGTGGAAGTCATGTGCTCATTTAATGGGTATTATTTGCCTGGAGTATATCTGTCCATTTAGTAGTTGATAATAAAATGCCTGACACATTTCACAGTGAAATGTGCTTGCTGAGAGGCTATGAGACCTGGGGAGCCAGGGAAAGGTATTTTGCCCTTAATAAGTTTAATAGAGGCAGTTGTGTTCAGAAGATAGCACCTGATCTGTCAGAAGTTGCTGTAGTCTTTCTGAAGCGGATAAATGTTCAGTAATCATTTCCTGGAAATAGGACTAGATTCTTTCTTTATTGCTTTAGTGTAGATTTCGTGGGAAAGGAAAAGAGAGACAGAATCTGAATATGGAAATGAACGTGGAAACCAAGATTTGAATATACGTAGAGACTCCAAGGAAATAGGTTCAAAGTCTAATGCAATTGACTTGGCCCTGCTAGTCAAGGTTCTGCATCTAGTGATACTAATGAGCACACAGGAAAATAATGCCTTCCTGAGAATTTGAGCCAAAAATCTCACAATTTGAACAGGCTGCCTAATAGAGAAGAGGATGTTTTCTTTTAGGTTAACAGATTAACAGAACAGCTTCCTTTTTACTACACATGGATTATTTGTCAATATTTTAAATTATGCTCTCTATTCTGAACATTGTAAAAAACCTCATCCATCTGGATTTGATCTGGATAAGGATAATTCCCGGGGTTTTGTTTAACAGCAAGACACTCCTTATAGCATTGTGATGATCCTTTAAATGGCAATATCTGAACACTAGCAAGAAAATCCTTTCTTGAGAGCCTCCAAGAGAGACCTAACTGTGCCTCCCATAACCTTCTACAAGCTGTTCTTTGCACAGATATTACCATACTCTTTTTGAGGGCAGAAATAAGGACAAATAATGATAACTCTGGTAGAGATCAATCTAGCAAAGGTTATTGTTAACAGATCATGTGCAATAACTAAGGAGAAGGAATGTCAGGGAAATGTTTTGCTTTTAATAATATAACTGGGCCTGTAACCTGACATGTTAACTCTCTCAGCCCTATTTACTCTTGAAAACTTCAGTTAGGCAAGGAATACTATAACTATAGATGCTATAGGCAACATTAAGATACAAAGTTTGGCAGAAGACTTATCACAGTTGTGTACCAAACAGAAATGGCTCATGTCAAGAACACACACAGTAAAAAAGCAAACTAAAACACATACATTTTAGTAAATCATCTCAGCTTCTGATAAGCAATTACTCCCACCTACATATCTGGTTTTAAAGTCCAGTCACTTAGAATGATCTGCTTATAAAACTTCTGCATGAGAAAGAGGAAGGAAAAGAGAGATAAGCTTGGATTACAACTTCATAGAGCGAAAAAGAACTAAGATCTTCAAAACCATTGTCTCAATTTTGTAAAAATACATATTTATAAAACTAATTAGGCAGTGAGGCAAGCCAGGATTTTATACTAGTATCTTGCTTTTGACTAACACAGTTTCAATTTATCTCAAATTGCAGTTGTCTATGTCAAAAGATTAATTTAATTCTAGCATTGATGTAATAGATTGAGCTGACCAAATCAAACTCACACTCAAAATACATAGTTATGTCTACATGTTTGATGAGCAAGGACAATTTAGTAACCAGTCTGAATAATAATAATTGCATCCTTCCTGCACACAGCTCATTGTCTCCAAAGTTTTGTAGATTTGAAATTTTCAGCTTTGTTCATCAGAATTCAGAATGGTTACCAAGTATCACCCAAGAATTATAGATACAGTCCATAAATGACAGGTCAATTAAGAAGGCAACATGAATTCCTAAAAATGCTGGAGAACAAGTGTTGCACGGAATACATTACAAAAAAATTGCAAAAGCAACTTGATTTTTGAAACAGAAAACCAGAACAGAGGATGAGAAGTAGGGAAGTGCAGAAAAATGAAGATAGAGCTATAATGCCCTCAGTGAATACTTACCTCCTACTGGAGCTGAAAACCTGTCAAATTCAGAAAACCAAAAAAAACCTGAAAGCCATGAGAAAATATGTACATCAGTAGCAACATCTAAAACTTAAGCATCCTCTGATTTTGTACAGGCAGAGAGGATTTATTGGGTTACTCTGGCAGTACCATAAAAAGACCAGCACAGGACTGTGAAGAAGCTACTGAACAGCTTGAAATAGCACAGATGGATCTAGAAATCACTTGCCTGCAGATGATAGCTTCAGCAGAAGGTGGAACACTGGCTGTAGAAATCAGCCATTGCCCTCCCAACACAGAGGTATGCATTGTTACTGTCACTTTTTACATCACTGGTACCAAAAGAGGCAAAATAATTCACTTGCTGGGTTCAGACCAGGCCAAAGACAAAGATATCTCAACTCAAATAATTTGAGCTGAGTGAAGTTTTTCTGGGAAATAAAGTCTGCTGAAATATGCACTTTTGAGCAGACAAAAACATTGCATGAGTTTGACTAAATTCCAAGGAATATTTTTGAAACAAGATAACTGGGGGGCAAAAAACCCCCACCTTAAATAAAAATATTTATTTAAAAATTATTGTTTTGAATCAAATGTTATGATTTGCAATTTTGTGTTTAGAAATCAGATTTTTCAGTTTAGTTGCTGAGGTCAAATAATATTATTGAAAAGCAGGATAAATAACACTAATCATAGAATTTTACTAAAGAGCAGAATACTTGGTTTCTAGTAAAACAATATATATTAACTCAGCCTTACCTTTTTTTGCACTTGCAACCCATATTTAGTTGTGAAGTACAGTGATTTAAAATAACTGGAACAAATCTAACTGGAATGAACTTCAGAGTCATAGCTCCTGTGCTGCTCTGAGGGAGCAAAGGCAGACTACAGAGTTCCAACAGCCCCTGGGAAAACTCTACAAGCAGGATTAAGGAAACTGCCTCTCTACCTGTCCAGAACTGAGGTACAGGGATAACCCTTGTCATACAGCTTTGCTCCCTGCACCTTCATTAGCATGATAAAAGAACCAGTGTCTTCAGAGATACCTGAGTTCTGCCCCTGGCTTGAACAGCAAGCAAGTAACTTACCTGATAACACAGGGAGGATTCTTGCTATGCATTGTCCAGCACATAAGTAGAATTAAACAAAACACAAAGCTGTTTCAACTTCTCTATCCTGTAGCATCAAGAGTGGTCCAAAGTCACAGATTGAGATTGGTAAAAACCCATGGACAGAAGCTGGGCCACCTCAGAAATCGTGCTTGACATTTTTCACTTTTCTGTCTATAGAATGGAAATAAAACCAATTGAGTTTTTGTTTTTTCAAAGTATATATGCAGTAGTGATTTCAAGGCACTCAAAGGCCCTATGATAACCTCTTCAGGCACTATAATAACAACAGGCTCTATAATAACCATTTAAATAAATATAAAGCTACCAAGTTGGCCAGAGTAGGCCTTTTCTGCTAAATAAAAGGAATTATTTTAACATAATTAGTTTGGGCATAACTAATGCACTGTTGAATTACTAACCTGTATGAGTGTGCCAAAGTGATTAGTTTACTATTAAGGTTTCCATCTTTGCAGATCTATAAAATATTTCAATAAAATAATTTTGCACTTTTAATCTAACTCATTAAAGAATAGGTAATAACAGCAGTTATGCAGTAATGAAAGAATAATCAGGTATCCTCAAAAAATCTGGAAAAAAGGAACAAGAAATACTCCAGGTGTGACATTTTTATCACAATTATAGTTTCCCAAGGAACAGAACAGTAAGAGCCCAATTGAAAGTGTTTGCAAACCTATATTGGAAGTATCTCTGCCAGCCTCAGTTATACCATCTATGCTCAATAATACTATTCAATTAATGTATCCCAGACTCTTACTTAGGAATATAAAGTTTAACTAAATAACTGTATTTCTAGCAAAAGGCAGACCAAGAATGGTATGTTGCTGCAATAAATAAAAATAATAACAAGATCAAAACATCCAAGCCAATGCAACACCTTTGAGATGGTTTAATTAAACTGGATCAAACTGAGATTAATTTGTTCCCTGTTATCATCTCAGGTAGGAATTCTGAAGAAAGACAATTGTCAGATCTGACTGTGCTTTATTTAATGTGAAAATGGCAAGAGATTCTCTAGGGATCACCAGAATGGTAAAACAACTTCTTAATTACTTCAGTAGTCTCATTTCACCATTGCTTGGAGAAGCCTACCACAGCCCCTTGGCTGTTGTCTCAGTAAAACACCTGTCCTACATGGCAGCAACAGAACCACACTGAGATGTCCACCCTTGGAGTTCCATGCATCCCTCTGAAACACCCCACAGTAGCTGCTGTCAAAGAGAAGACATTAGTTTAAGGTGAGCACACCTTCTTGAATGACAGCACAGACCAGGAAGATTCTTAAGGAGGACGAAATAAGAAATAAAGGAATTCTCATCCCACCTTCCTGACAGCTAACTCCTGAAGGAGTGTTGGTGAAGGAAAGGTATCCAGATCATTCATTAACTGGCACCCAATTGTAATGACAACCTGAACTAGTGAGCAACCTGAGCAACCTGAGCAACTCTGAGCAATCTGAGCATCTCCCTGGCCATGGCATTTCTCCAGGCCTAAGGAATCAAGATTAGTGAAAGAGATACAGAGCGACCAGGGAACCTCACAGAATGAGAAAATGCCAGGTTGCATGGCTGCAACTGCAAGATCAGTCCAGGGTGTTGAGAAGTCCTTATTCTAATAAAAATATTATTTCCAGAGTGGGGACAGCACACCAGGGACAGACCTCATGTCTGTGGCAACAGTGTGTGCTCTAGGACTTCCCCCCTGCCCGCTTGTGATGTCTTGTCACAGTGAAGCAGATTGACTTCAGTTTTAAGAACAACATGGAATTTCAGAAACGAGTCAATAAAAACTTAGTATAGACTTGAGGATTTGAGCACAGCAGCAGTAGCACTCAGGTACAGCTACCTTGCAGATGAAAGGGAGATGTCAATAGACTTAGCCAGAGTAAATCCCATTTAACAAGATACATTACACTATCTGCTAGAGTGTAGACAAAAGCAAACATATATCTGACCTAAAAGATCCATTCCAATCTCAAAAGTTCATCCTCTGGGACTCGGCATGACACACTCAAAGGACTAGAAGTGCTGAGTGAAATATTTCTGAGATTCAGCTGTGTGAAGACTCGACACAGATTTAATATCTCCATTTTATATAAAGAGCACTTTTCACAACCATACCACCTTTGATCTCATAGTCCTGATCTTTAAAGATCTCCAAAATGCCTTCCAAAGGTGAGCCTAGAACTAACAGTTTGAACTACTAGTCAACAGAAAACAGGGATTAAACAGAGATATTGACTTCATGGCATAGTATAATTTCCTTTCCCTTTCACTAACCTTTCTATGTTTTACAGACTAGAAATTGTTTTTTCTTTCTTTCCCTCAGCAAGGTAACTGCCTTATCAACTGTCTCTACTCTGCACAAACTAACAACATTTTCTTTCAGAGATGGCTTCATTGCTATGTACCTGAGCAATTGCTTTCATTTTGTGCTTAGCTTTGAAGCCTGCTAAATTTGTTTCATACCTGAGGAAGGCTGTTGTGCCAGAACAGAAATCTTTAAATAAAAGATGCATGTGCGCATGCACACATCTGGTTCTACCTGCTGTCTTTAGAAAACTGTTGCTAAAAGAACCACAGCTGCATCTCCTTTATAAATATTTCTGAAGTTGACAGGTTAAGAGAATACAGTAAATAAAGCACACCAAGTTAAGTAAAATATGAGATATGATGAGATCCTATTCACTAAACAGCAAAGTGTATCATCATGTGGTGTGGAATCATACCTAATCAATACAGAAAACACTAATGGCCTATGTCTAAACCCTGTGACTGTTCCACAGCACCGATTCAGGAAAATAAGGGTCTTCTCTATGCTCTGTGTTGTCACTCTATCGAGCAACACAAAACGCAGAGACAAACGCAGCCACACTCGAGAGAAGACAAAGAAGAGAGAAACTTTATTTTGGTTTTCCCATTATATAGGGTTCTGGAAATGACCATCGATTGGAAGGTGAAGCTACCACCTCTCCAACGACACTGGTCAATGACAAAGTCCATCAAACCTTTCTCCTCCCAGGAGAAGGAATGAAAAACAAAAAGACAGTTAGAAAAACATGTGCATGTTTACAAAAAACAGCGTGAGAAACTCCATCACAAGAATGAAAACATCAGAAGGCTGAAAAATGAGAGTGACACTGTGTCACATCACACAACATTTTTTGGTTGTCTTGGAAGCCTGGCGGCAACCTAAAAGACACTCGATGTTAAGGAAATTCAATCTAACCTAGGAAAGCTGTATGTAGGGAAGGGCTCTGTCAGGCTCCTCCTTGCTTGAACACAGAAAAAAAGCCAAAGTATCTCTGAAATATTCTAAACAAATGCTACCTGAGGACAAAGTGCCCAAGACAGAAGCGTGTACTCTCAAACTGAGAGTACCACCTCACTTCTCAATTCCAAAGACAGCCATAGCATAAAAGATTGGTGCTTCAGTAGGACCTGGATGTTAGGTTACACATTCTCCTCTTTGCTGACCTAACAGGATCAAAAAAATGATGAAAACAAGTGAGACAATAAAAATAAATTCAGAAAATTACATTATCTGCTATAACGTGGGCAAAAGCAAACATTCATCTGAGCGAAAAATCCTTTCCAATATCAAAAGTCCCTGTGGGACTCAGAGCTTGTGAGGTCTTTGCATTTATTTTTTAAGAACACTGATACTTACTTTTCCTCTTACTAATTGTTTCAGTTAAACAGTAATAAAAAACTATTCTCTATAACCTCATTAACAGGACTAATGTCTTTCACTACAATCATGGGGAACTTCTGCTATATTTTTGATCTTTCAAAACAAGTGAACATTTGCAAAAATAACACAAATGGAAAATAAAAAAATATATGTAACAATCCCATAAACTTTGTTTTGATAGACAGTATCCTTTCATATATTTCATCCTTTCAATCATGCTACAATTTACTACATGAAAGATAACATATATCTCATAATACATTATGACATGGTTATGATAAAATAAAGCTTTGAGCCAACCTTGGTAATATTTCCAGAATTCAAAACATTAGTTACCAGTGGAAGACACTTCCTGTTTTAAATTTGTTAGATGTTTTAAGTCCATCCTTTGCTGCAAGTATTATTTTTGCTGTGCCATTTTTTTGTATCCTTCAGGAGTCATTCACAGAAAGTGAACACCAGAAGCTATGTATGTGATAAATTACAATTTATGAATTCAGGAAGCCAGCTTTTAGATTACCTGGTCAGCACAGTCAAATGGGAAACTTGAAAGTGTTTAAGCACTGTGTTTTGATATCAGACAAATATTTATTTTTAAAGACAGCAGTTACTTGTAAACATTATTTACATTTTTAAAGAATTATTTGAAATCCATAGACTTAAAAAAATTACATCCCATGACTATAAGCTATTCTTTTTTGGATTAGTAAAAAAATAAATAGATACTGCACATAAAGTGATTTTTTTTAAGATTATGTTACTATTGTACCCCTAAAGAGAGTCAATGGAGGGGCTAACTAGCAGAGTTGTTGACCATCCTATCAGAGAACAATTTAAGAGAATAAGAAAATGAAAGAAAATATCTTGTCCTGGTCAGAATCAATCTACCAATGTTTTGAGAAGGGGCCATTTACAAACAAAGAACTAAATAAAATTTTGATAATCCATGGCTATGAATCCATATTACAAAACATTGGCTGATGGACTCCATGAGAAAAAAAAGAATTAAAATTATTACCTTTCCTCCTTACCACTCATTGTGTTAATAAAAAGCCAGGTGATTTATTAATATGAGTTACTTGCAAAGAAGCAAAGCCTTCCCTCTGCTGTTGACTTGCTGTTACAGCCAGTGATCAAGAGCATGGTTTGCATGACACCTGCCTGTCCTCTGTGGCACCTGACAGCAGTTCCCCACAAGCCAAAGCAGTGCTTTGGAGTTTAGGATATAACTACAAATATCACAATTTCTAATAGAGGGTTATTCCTTGGAAAAAAACCCAAAACAACAACCCACTAAATTCACTTCTAAGGCTCATTAAGAAGATTTATCAAGAGTTTTCTGTGCTCTGAAAAGATCCTAAAATGTTAAGAGCATCTGGGAAATCAGTTGGAAGCACAACTTATTTAAACATCAAGGCACAATCAGAAGTGACTGCAAGTCTGCACACCAGCACATGCCTACTTCCTACTTCCATGTGTCAGGGGATCCACGCAAAAAACCAGCGTAACTTATTTGTTACCTGGCACATATTTTACCCCACTGATTCATCTATTTATTCATTACATGAAGTAATCAACCTAAGGGGAATAACCTCTTTACTTAGCACACTAGGTATCAGCCCTTGTCTGTCCATCCATTAGTAGTGTAGGAGTGACATGCATAATTGATCTGACTTTTCTTTCACATTGTTGAAAAATAGAAAATAACCCCACTACTCAACTTTTCAGATTTTAATGACAGACACTGATGCAGCTATCAATTTTCTTGCTTGTGGTGGCCTAAAGCAAGCTCAAATTTTAAAGCAAAATTAGTCCAAAGCTCAGGGTGGCACAGACAGGAAGGCTGGTCACGCCCATGCAAACCAAGATGCGTAATCTTGGCACATCAAAACCAAAAACATTGGATAATTGATACAACAGACTCACTGCTCATAAACTGAATGTAACACTCTTGCTTTCTGCTGACAGCTCTGGGAAAAAAATACTTCCTCAGTGGGGAGTGATCAGATTCAGCTGAATATATTATTTAATTTCTCACAAGGAAATCAAACACCTCCTTCATCTCCTGTCTTAGTGGGTGCTTATGCAGGGCATGTGTAGAGGAGAGAAGAGGAACAGCTCTGGAAAGTGGCTCACCATCCATACACCAGCAGCTCCACTACGCAGGACCAGGCAAATATGCTGGCTGAGCAGATTTAAATGTCCAGAGTTATTCTTTCTGCCTTGCTGGAATTCACTGCCTCCCTGGCACAGAGAGAGAGCAGGAGCCTGTGCCAAACCACGCTTGGACATTAAAGCCATTGCACAGGCATACAACTGTGTTTCAGCGTCAAGCTGCCACCACTAACACACACCCAACCTTAATGTCCAAAAGGGAAGCGATTCAGTTTAACATCAGCAGGTGTTGTCAGCCCTTTCAGAAAACCCTTTGTTAGTATCTCTCATCTTCAATAAAAGAATCCTGTGCTTCCAGAGCAGGGTGCAATATGAACACTAAAACAAACATCAAGACCTTGTCTGCTACTGAGGGTGCAAGGACAGGATCTTGGCTACCATCTGTAAAACCGCTAAACCCTCAAAGTTTGCTTCCTTTTTCCAGAAGGAGAAGCTTAAACACATAGATCATTATCTGGTCTCAGAAAAAGACATCTTAACACTCTCCTTTAAAGCTATTTTCCCTCCCCAAGAGCTTTCCTAGGACTGGGGAGCAACAAAGGAATATCCATACTGTGCTTTTATTTCAACCTTGTCTCTGACCCTGCAAACTGGAAAAATCTTGAATAGACATTGCCACCTTTCTCTAAAGCATAAATGAGAATTGCTTAACTTCCTTGGCATTACACAGGAAAGAAATGACCTCACATACACCTTGATCCCTCAGAAGGCTGTTGGGATCTGATTGCAATGAGAAGGAAAGCAATATGTGTGCCCACTTTTGCCATAGTTTATAAGTGTTCATCTAACATGTGAGAACAACTGGCACAAATCTAGGGAGGTGGTAAGGTGGCACAGATGTTAGGGGGACTGTAAGGGACATATGGCTGCCTAGATCCAGAAGCAATTGTTTAACTTCATTAAAATAAAAGGAAAAGATGTAGTTGTAGCAGCACTGGTCCAGCCACACAAACCGTTGTCAGACTCACAATATTACGTATGCAGTAACTCTAAGCACAAAGGAACATGTTTTTCTAATATGTGTGTGCATACACATATATATGCTTGCCTGTGTGTATGTATATACACACACACACACATATACACACAAATGTATACATATGCTTCAGGCTAGACAAAAAATGAAAGGGGCTAGCAGTGTTCATATATGAGGGGAAAAAAAAGAATCATATTTAAGAAAAATCTGCTGGAATGATGGGAAGATTAAAATGAATGGCTCACCCATACTATGTAATGAGAAGGAAGAGTCTTGGTATTTTACCTGTTACCACATCTTGATTACTTCTAACCGCTTGCCACAATGAGGAAGTTATTTTTGCAATTTGCCATGCTCTGTTGTGTGCCAGCGAATGAGCTCTGCAACCTCACCCCTACAGACCTTTAGCTTGTCATGCTACAAGCCTCTTGAAACGTGTCAAGGAAACACATTCCAGTTTCTGGGATGCCCAGATTCATCTGCTGACGCCCTGATGGGTTTGTTTGGAGCTCTAATTTATTTAAATCTATTGTTTTGAGGAAAATAGGGGGCCCTAGTGCCTATTAGGCTTCATTTTGAGACGCTTAAAAATGCAAAACAAGTTAATCTCAGTGAAGTAAAGGGGTTACGCGTAAATAGTTACACACAAGCTAAAAAAAAAACAAATGGCAGGGAAGCAAAATTATTAGGCTATCCTTAACTCCTGTCTGCTACCAAGGCTTAGAGAGCTGTGGCATGCTGAAGGCAGCTGAGACTGGCACCACAGAGGCAGCTGTAAGATACAGACCTCCATATCAGACTGGGGTCAGGCTAAAGGGACCTTTTCTCCAGCATCATTTGAGCGTGACCGGAATATCAACACATAAAAAATAATTTTCAAGCACATTCCCCTTACTATTTAATTTTAAGGGAATATAATACCAATTGGGATGAGCCTGTGAATATGTAAACAGAACTATTTTCAGGCCTGTCTGAACACTTGACATACTGATTTCTCACACTACGATGGAGAGAGAACTGAACTGGAATTTGCCTGTTTTTTCTTGTCCCTGGCACCATGACTTTCGTTGTTGCATTTTCCATAGCCTGATTACAATTTATAAATATGTCAAGGAAACCACTATCATTAAGATGTTGTGTTTCCACAAAGACCACACACTTTAAAATAAAGCACCAATACATATTGCTAAGTTGGCATGTGGTACCTCCATTTTCCAATGCAACATTGCAAGTTGGGGCCCACCACACTTAGCACTTATCTGTTTAATGTGAATCAGATTAATAAATTTAAAACATTTGAGGTTTAAATTTGTAACTGATTAAAGTAAAATTAAGAGATGGATGAGCTTTATCCCAGATGACAAAAATCCCACTGGAAAACTAAACAAACTATTCCTTAAACTTCCAATTACAATGTGCAGAATGGACAAGTCATAGCTGACTTTAAATTGAAAGGTTGCATTGCATATCTCAAAAAGCTGGAGTTCACTATTTGAGTTTGAAAAAAAGGAAAAGAAAGAAGGATCAGACAAATTTCATACTAAAGGGACCTGTTTTGTTCAATGTAAGTTGACTCAAATCTGAATTTCTCCTTAAGGGGCCAAAAAAAAAAAAAAGCATTAACCAAAACTGATCTTCACCGATGGAAGAAAACCATAGTCAACATGTATCTACACTGCGCATCCAGAATACACAGTCAATTATAGTATATATACCCTGGGGAAAACTTAGAAAGCCATTTCTTCCTCCTCACTTAGAATAGCTATTACCAGAACCGTTAAAAAACTTCAAGAGCTATAAACTTGGAATTATTGATATGCTACTAGAAACCTCCAAGCTCCACCACTTTAAAGAAAAAATAAGAAATACCCAAAAAATTACCAGTTAAAAAAAAAAATAATCCTACTGATTGGGAGACCTAGTTGCAAGAATATAGAGGAAATGAATATTTAAAGAAAGGAAAATTGGAGAAGCAGCTAAGTCATGTGAGCAATGCATGTAATTTAAAAACTCAGTGAAATCTCAACAGGCAAAATAATTAAGAACAATAAAATGGAATTTTTAATAAGACGCGCCTGACCAAGGATTAAATATATTTCAAGGTAGAGAGATATGATGAATTACACCAGAGAAAATTTAAAATGTTCTCTAGATATTTACATTCTATAAAGAGAATTATAAAATGAGAATTCATCTATTTTATGTAATACAAAACATTGTAAAATAGTTTAAAAAGGCCACATCTGCCAAGATTAAACATAGGCATAAGTAATCAACAGGTCTGGGAATTACCAGTTAACCCCACAATGTTCTACATCCACAAAAACCCTAGCTGAAAGGTTCTCCAATTCATTAACTTTTATAAATTATTTATATTATAATCAAGCATGGAAAACTGGAACAATTCCAATAGATGGGAGTACAGCCAAGAAAAAGAAAATTCTGAGGCTGGAAAACTCTGCAACATTCAGTGTCAAAAACTCATCTCAGTTTGTGGTGAAAGATCAACTCAGAAATGTTGATCACTGTGCAAAAATTATCTGATAGTCTGCAGATTTTTATTCTGTAATCATTTCTAGCGAGAGTAAAAAAACAATGGAATAGCTAGCAACATGGGCTAAACAACGCTCTCAGCATGAAGGTGTCTAGATGTTGGTTTGGTTTTTTTCTGAGCCATATTCCCTACTGCATCTCCTTAGGCTGGGAGTCTTTGCAGTCAAATCCTGCTGCTTGGTGGCAGGTCTCTCTGACCTCTGATTTTGTGGAAAAGGCTTCTAGAGTTTTCAAAGGCCTTTGACGCTGTTGTGCCAGTGGGTTCAAGAATGCACTCATCTATGCAAACAAACCATCACCAGGAGGATGAAAGAAGGGTTCAACCCATGGAGATTAAATGAGTGTTTGCAGATTCTTGTGATATCTCTGAGAACGAATGAAAAATCTGAAAATTAATTAAAAGCACAGCCTCACAGCTGAGACCTTGAACGTGGCATTTCATCTGGAGCTAATGTTTATGAGCAGTTACACTCTCCCTACCTTGGCAAAAGGCTATAGATTCACAATTAAAAATTGTGCTGCTGTTAATCTTTGGATGAAGTGGAACATAGTCATTAAACAGAGACAGCCTTTTACAAGGAGATGGATGCAGATGAGTACAGATCCTTTCAGTGGATGAAAGGGGAAAATTGGCAAGAAATGTTTTTAAAGATTTGGTACTAAAATGATCCTATTCTGGTCACAAATAAACACATGAGTGTCCCCCCAAAGTCTCTCCAAGTCAGTTGCAGCATAGCCAAGACTGTTCCTGACCCCATCCTTCTGAAACCGGTTATATCAGTTATATCAGATCAGAGCTCACTGTCACAATTTCAGTTGTCCCCATCAGCAGCTCAAGCTCTATCCTCTGACATTTGTATGAGCAGCTCATGAGCTACAGCATTTTCCTATTGCTGCTTTTTGAGGCTTGGGGCACAGAGACAGGGGCAGTACTACATGTAGTCTGGAGCTAATCCAGTAGAATAGTCCGTCTGGGAATTTATGTCTTCCCTTACACTGCTCTTTGTCCAGAGCTGAGGCAGCCTCAAGAAACTGCCTCAGTTCCCACTACCAAGGCACTCAGTGGAGATCAATTTTCCAGAGACCATCTACCTAGATTATATCCTTTTGCTATAATTTCCCATTGTCTGCCACTACCAAAAACAGAGGCATCACCCTCACCCACAATTCACTCTGGAAACCCATGGCTAAGGGCTAAGGGCTGACACCATGGTCAGCACAAAAATCCAGGTTTGACACCAAAGGTCCTCCTGACAGCTCTTAAACCCAGTCCTTCCTGGTATGCTCTTTATAAAGTAATCCTCCTGAGTATCATCTTCATGGAGCCTTCAGAGATGTAATGGGCTAGAAAGAACAAATTTGCTACTTCAGGTTTGACCTAAGTATAACCTCCTGATTCTCAAGTCTCCCTAAGGTTTTCTGAGTCGATTTTACAGGTCCTATTAGAATCAAGTCTCTTGTGTAGTGTGAAGAGGAAGCAATTTTATCTACTTGTTATACTCTTGCATGATGTGGGAAAAATAAGCTGCCTTCTTTAAATGACATATGAGCGAGAAAATAAAACCGGCTAGTGACTAAATTTAGCCATCCATAAACTTGTAATTTGGCTACACCTTTGGAACCATCTAAGTAAAACAAGAACCTAATCAGGCGACACACTCCTACAAAACTTAATGGGGAACAACCAAGCACAAGGGAGTTCATTAAATGGTGCAATGGGAAATGAAGTTAAAAATATTTATCAATCACCTTCTGGAATATAACGGAGTAATGGAAAACTTTCATGAGTTTGACAGGCATTGCTTTTCCAAAGGCAATTTATAACCTAGGACTGTGTGCTTTCACTGCAGAATTCATTCTTGCTTTTTAATGACTTCAGCATTAGGCACAGAATTTGATATCAGTATATTTACTACACTGCCAAAGATAGGATCTCCAGATTCCTGATGCTTTAATAGTTTCCATGCTTCAGAGCCTAGAAAGTCCTAATGTTCCCTGATAGTACCAGGAGAAAATCTTTTACCATCATGTGTAAAATGTCTTCGTCCTTCCCCAGTGAACATCACAAGTTACCCAAGAAATATCTAATGAGAAAATTATTGAGGAACCTACATCAAGGCCACTAGAAAATGAAATTTTTGTTTTGATTGATTTTGTTGGGTAATTCAAATGAGCCTCTAGTCTATGATAGGAATGTTTTATTGACTCCTCCACTCTTGAGGCAGCTTGACAAGAATTAGAGAACAATGTAATTGTGGCTATAGTATTATCATCTCTTCAGAGGAAGCCTATCTCTTTGTGTTCATGCCTTATCTATGTTGCCTGGGCTGTAACCATTTCTCACCGCTATGGTTAATTTGATAACAGTTAGTAAGGATTACAATATGCCTCTACAGAGGATTCAAATAAATTATCCTTCCCAATCCTTCCGTGGATAGATTATAACACTTCAACAAGCTGGTTTTCCACACTTTAACAGAAGGGCTTTTATCCCTCCCATTTCAAAAAGCTTGTGAGCTGAAACAAGTGCTTCTGCTTTTACATACTTATTCCTTAGCATGCACTTTTAGGCAGTTAGTAGTTATTAGCCGGTATTGTGCAATTTAGAACTTTAAAACTAATACAAGAAAAAGGGTGTATAATTTCTCATTTGTTAATATATAATAGAAAATTATTATGAAATTGATAGAGATTGCCCCCAGCTTAATTGTTAGAAGCAAATGATCATTGCACACTGAGGCATAAAATACAAGGTGTATCAAGTCAAGTAGTATGCGCACATTTTGCAAGGCCAGAGAAAATCACATTATCTGTGAAGAAGCAATTGATTATTTTTACTGACTGACCTTCTAATAATATTCAACTTTCACTTGCATATATTCATTGCTTTCACACAATGACCCAAAATTTTTTAATTCCTATCGTGACTGGACTCTGTCAGTCAAAGTAGTAAGTGGAAGAAAATGAGAAGGGAAAAGGCAAGTTGGAAACAACAGAAAGCTGGTCAGTAAAGCATAAATCAGTTCTCTGAGGAAAACTGGGTAAACACAGTTGATTTCTTGTATATGTTCCTGACACCTGCACATAAATCATCCTAATAGGAGACAACAAAAGGGAAAATATCTGCTGTTAAGGACTCAAAATTCAGATAGTGCATATTTGTGAGATTTTAGTTTGCTCTAGTTTGTTTCTGTAGACAAAGTACACACTAACTGCTGGAGACAATCTTCTAGCTATGTTCCAGCTGACAGGAGTTCAACTCATGTGCTGTCACACCACTTGGCAAGGGGAAGCAAAGCCTGGTAGGGAGGGATGACAAAGTCATTCACCTCAAAGAGGTGATCAGGAACACCTGATTCAAACTAAATGTGGATGTTGAGTGTGTCACTATACAGGGACACAATGTACAGTGTAGCAGAACAAGGCTAATGGTACACTTAGTCATCCATGTGCTTCATGGCCATGATTTCTGCAATGACGGTGACAGTAGGGTCTGCCCTGCACCCTTTATCTTTGCTTCCAGTCTACTGGCACATACACATCAGCACTGCACAGCCTTTCTCTTCCAAGAAAGTGGAGCAGGGGGTGATAGAGATGCACCAAGGTCTCACTTTTTGCCTTTCTATCAAATGCCCACACAGGATTTGTGTGGGCACAGCACAGCTGCTGGCTGGGAGAGCCAGCCGAGCTCTTGAAGGGAACTGCCATCCGCAAGGAAGTCCTGTACTTGAAGGGTACAAGAAAAAAAATCAACCAGCTTCTACTTTCTGCAGAAGTGAGCAGAGATTCCTCCTCTCGCTAAGAACCTTTCTCTTCCTGGGCTCCTAGCCAGCCCAGCAAAACACCCACCAGAACAGCATCATGATGCTCAGTGTTGTGGCCTGGGAGGGACGCAGGAGTGTCACAGTCACAGCAGATTGCAGCGGCACTCTTCATCATTAGGGACGCTCAGTCTTCTCCAAGCAAGACTTAGATAACTCCTGAGAAAAAAATGCAAAACTACTTGGCTTCTGTTGAGCAACGTGACTTTCTTTCCTAGAAGAGGAACATTTTTTCACCTGGGCTAATCTGAAGCAAGTACAATATTTATCTAAGCTAAATTAAAAACCACCTGAGCCAGTCAGTACAGCTGGTGTCTGCAGAGCACTTTCTCTAAAGCATTTAAGTAACTAGGAGGTAGCCACAAATCACAGCAAAGTAAAATTTAATGCAGAATAATTCATAATCCATTATCAGTTTTCCTTGCTGTGCATACCTTCATCTGAGGAGGAGGTGAGACGAAGCCTTAAAAGCCATTTTAGTAGCCACAAGCGCCTTCTTATTCACACTTTCTCTCTGAGCTTTCCTCATGCTCATAAGATGCCACAGTCACATGAGTTTTAACCAGACTTCTTAGAGAGTTCATCCTGGAATAGCATATACATATCTACCTGGAATAGCATTCCCTGAATTTGCACTCTGATGAACCTGCTTTCTCCTCCTTTTAAAGACTCTGTGAATCTGGAGTAACTGAGGCATCTACCCTGGTTTTAGTTATAACATCCTTCTCTTGAGATAGAGGCCAAAGAAGTCAAGGAACATCAAACTTTCAGGGTGGGCAGTGAACTCTGGGCTTTTAAATGACAGCCCATGTAGCAAAAAATGTAGAGAAAAAAATGAAGGTACAGTAAACAGAAAATAGCTATCAAAAATATATTTATCCCAACTACCACTGTTATACTTCCCAATTTCGGTCACCCAGGTTATGATGGTTTCCATCAGCAATACATACTGTAAACAGCTAAACACATTGGCAAATTTCCATGTGAACAAAATGCAATTATCTGTTCAGCTTAGCTACCTGGTTGAAAATGGCAGCTATGTTTGAAAGTAGCAGTTTTATTCAGCTGCCTTCAACAAGCAGACATACTGGACACTACAGATAATGTTTTTTTCATAGTTTAAAAGATATTACCTCATCAATTTACCACATAAGTTTACAGTTCACCAATCTTGATGCAGACATAAAAGCTGTAACTGATCATCTACTTAATAAAATTAATGAAATTACTTTCACACAAAGCCTGACACTGTTTTAGCTTTAAAATACAATGTGAAACCCCATATATGAACTCTTTATACATTCAGTTTATTTTTGCATATGATGAAAAAAATTATATCTGAAGGCTTTTGGAAAGAAGAATCTTCAGGATTGATTACAGTTCTCATGAAAGGCTCTGTAGCAACCAATCTGGAAGCTGAAAGTCCTTTCCCCACCTTTCTTCCAAAAATTAGGTGCCATGTAGGGGCATGTGAGCACCAACTCCCTATGCACAGCCTTCACAATATTCTTTCCCAGTATCTTTTCCCATTAACTGGAGTACCACATCTAGGCATGGGAAAATAGCCAGCTTAATCTCCCTGCACATTCCTGCCCGCTTTGCTTATAAAGGCAAAAAGGTAATAAATAAAGATGGGGAGTGTCACATGGACACCTGTGGGGCTAAGACCTCAGATTATTACACAGATTGTCAAACAGCTGCCTAAAATATCCCTTTTGTTCTCCATTTATTTTTCTCACTCATTGCCCTAGAATTTTACACTGAAGAAACAGTCTAGAAGTGCTCTGAATCTTAAGAAACAAGAAGCAGCACCACATTTCCTTAAGTAGATCAATCTACAAACACAAGATTTTCTTTTCTGGTTGGGAAAGCATATGGAGAAAGCCACTTTATTGGTTAAGGGCTGAAGGAAAAATAGCACTGGATACACCATTCAGAAATAGCAGGCTTGGTGTATCACAATGGTGATGTTGCTAAGGACAAAGAATGTGCAGTGAAATCAGTATCTAAGGCAGCGGATACTGTCCATACACTTCAAACCTAAAAGACTCTCTCTTGCAAGAGGGTGCTTTGCAGCTGTATTTCATCCATCTTCCCTGAGACCCTGGAGGGATCTCTGTAGCAACCTGTTCTCAGTGGCCACACCAACATGCCCCAGTACTCACCCTCCAGCATGTCTTGGGCTGAGGTGGGGAGCAGAGCACAAAGCAGCAATTAATTTCTGCAAACTGTACAAAAGGGGATGTTGAACATGTTCTTCAGAGCCATGAAAGAAATTTGATCTGTCTGAGGAAATTTGCTGCACAAAGCAGATTTCGTAGGACAGAGTCACACTCAGATGGGCATATTTCTCTGAACAGGAGAGCATCTGGCATACCATCAAGGTACACTTAAATTCCTAATGAGCTAAACAAAACTTTTAAGTAGCACATATGCACCTTTTGGAAGGATCTGTAATGTGACAACTGAAGACAAGTCACAGGATGTTTAACTACTGCAGAACCAAAGCTGTCCAGACAGATGCTCAAACTGTAGCTAGAACCAGAGGAAAAACCTCAAGCACAGAGAGTATTATGGAGAACTTTGCCTGTTAATGTAAAGATAGAATAATAATTAATGCATTGCAGAATACAGCACTTAAAGGAGAGGAAGAAGGCTGAGTAACTAAGCTTTTTGTCATTATATTATGCTCGTACTTTAAATTTTGCCCATCTCTAAGACCAGATGCAACTCTGCTTACCCACTACCACACAATTTTGCCTATGGGTACAAATATTGGACAGTTTCATTTCAATAACTAAGGCTGTATTGTGGTTTAACTTCAGCCAACAACTAGGCCTCACACAGCTGCTTGCTCACTCCCCCTCAGTGGGGAGAGAATGGGAAGAATAACATTTAAAAAAGTAAAGGATTGAGAGGAAGACGGTTTAGTAGGTAAAGCAAAAGCCTTACACCCAAAGAAAGGAATTTGCTCACTACTTTCCATGGGCAGGCAGTTGTTCAGCCATCTCCAGGATGGGCTCCATTAGGATGATGGATCAGACGACTCAGGAAAACAAGCAGCAGCACCCCACCTTACTCCTTCTTCCCCCAGCTTCATATGCAGACCATGATGCCAAATAGTGTGCGACATCCTGGGGTCAGCTGTCCTGGCTCTGTCTCCTCACAGCTCCTTGTGCCCCCCCAGCCCATTTGCTGGTGGGGTGGTGAGAGAAACAGAAAAGGCCTTGATGCTGTGCAAGTGCTTCTCAGCAATAATGAAAATTCTCACTGTTATCAGCACAGATGTGAAATACAGAACCACAGGAGCTACCAGGAAGAAAATTAACTCTATCCCAGCCAAAATCTACACAGACTGTAGTCCCCTGAGTCTTTTTCGCAGAAGAACTGATGCTTATGCTACTTTTTAGAAATGGAGAAATGACACAGCATTTGGGCAGCTCTGGAGTTCTTAGCAAATCTGCATCTCTCTCAGATCCTGAGGAAACAAATACCTCTGGATTTCTTTTCTCATTTGTTACAAAACCCCTAACACCTTTCTTTTTTCCTGATGTGTTTCATATTTACTTCTACTACCTTGTAAAAAAGAGCCACAAACCCAGGTAGACTGTGATGTAATACACTACTGAATTAGGAAGAGTCTGGCCCAAAGGAAGGTCAGTGTACTACCTGAGGTAATAAGAAAGCCTGATATCTGTTCAGTTAACATCAATAATAATAATAAAAAACCACACTCCGATTAAAATAATTTGTAACTAGAGGTTGCCATGCTAAACACATGGAAAACAATTGAAAAAATGGTGTAGGTAATGTGTTCTAGGATATTACCAAAGGAGTGAAAGAATCCTCACTGCTTACATTATTTCAAATACATTTTACATTATTTCAAATTTCAAAAAATACACTTTACATTATTTCAAATACAACACAATTCTTAAAGTTTTGGACGGAAAGAATGTCTGTCTGTAGCCTGTAATGTATTTAAGCTGTATTAAGCAGACTAGCTCAAAGTTGGCTCTTAATTTGAAGATATTCTACCCTTGTTTTTCTTGATTTGTGTTCATTTTGCCAGTGGTTAATAACAGCTAAATAAATATAATAATAATAACTCCCTACCTAATACTTAATTTTGAGCTTGTCTCATTGAGTATCCAGCTATTAGTTCCTGTTGTGTATTTCTCTGCTAATTTAGGAGCACTTTTGTATTCAATTGTTCTTCCCATGAAACATTTATGTACAAATCAAGTAATTTCTCCATCTGTTCTTGTATAAAGAACAACTTGATCTGCAAGTATCTCATTATACAGCTTTTTCTCTTCCTCTTTAGGAATTATTGCTTTCTTCACTCTGCAATTTTTAATATCCTTTTAAAAAGTATGAAATGGAAACCATTTCCAGATTCTAACTTGTACTTACACATAAAATTATGTTGCTGTATCGTTGTGGCCCAAGTGGCGAAACAGAACTTTTGACTCCAATATCAGAAGGCTTAATATGATTTATTAAAATGACTCCATTGTCCAGAAGGCTTGAGCTATTATTTGCCCATGTACAGAGCTTAGATGCTTACTTCTTCATGCTCTGTACAAGAATGCTAGAAATTGCTTAAAGTTCAGAGATAACAGTTCTTCACCTCATTGGTTGAAAGATAGAAAACCCCCATCTCCCATATGGGGAGAGAGGGCAGAAAAACAGCATCTATGTCCTTGAACTCAGCTCAGAGATTTGTTTATAGTCTTCTGTGCAGAGAAAATTGAGCTTTCCCCTGGGAAGAAAACCTCAGCAGGTTTTCACCCAGGAAACCCATAAAATGTCCAGATGACATTGCTGTTTCCATACATTCTTCTTTCCCTACTCCTAGATCACATGCCACCTTTCCTGTCATTGTAGGACTGCCACTCTGTTTCAATGCCCCCTCTAATCTCTTTTTTAAAATCCTACTTTTCTTTCCCCCTTTTTTTATGCTGGTCTATGTTTCTAGACACATTATTTGATTTCTTCTCATATAAAATGCATTTCATTTAAATGAACTCTGTTGTTTAGTATTCCTGATCTCTCTGAAGAGCTGCTTCTACAGTCTGGCAGAGCACATCTCCAATACACTTGCAAATGTTAGGAGCAGGAATTTAACACTGACTGCTGAATATGTTAAATAGTGAATTCAGTGCTGACCTATGCATAGCTTCCCTCTAAGAGTATCTTCCTTCACTAACTTCTCACAAAATCGTATTTTTCAAAACCTTTCAATTATGGTTGTTTTTTTTATGTAGCATTTCCTTAATTGAAAATAGAAAGGACATTTTCTGTTCCCATGGCAAGACTGAAGGAGACCATTTTAGCTGTCTTTCTTTACCTTCCTTTATGGTGTTATGTACACTGCTCTTACTGGGGACAATCCAGACATTTTCATCTAAGGAAATCTCTCCTCTTGTGCCAAAGTGGGATATGGGTGAAGCTCAGTGTAAGTCCTTCTCTTCTCCCACGCAGCAGCATGGGCTTGTAACATCTCACCAGGCGCCCAAGGTCCACCTTCCTCCAAGGATAACAACAGGGCTTCACAGTCCCACTCAGTCCTTTCTTTATGGTCTAAGGCAGATTCCTAGAAACTGTCCTTACTTCTTTACCTAGTTTGTGTAGCTGAAGAGGAAAGAACTGGAGATGTATGAGAAGACCATATGGCCATCCTGGTCATCAAAGGCAGAATCATGCTCTGCCTTTCAAGGAGTGTGTACACCCTCCCAGGGCAGAGCCACACCAGCACTAATTGTGCTGTCATTGTGGACTGCCATGAAACCACCACCCACGGAGCTCTACTACAAAAGAAAACATCTACATACATTGTGCCCAAGGCCTGCTGTATCCAACAGTCAAACAGTGCTGCTTAATCACAGTGAACAGCTGTGAAAATAAACCTGACCAGTTGCAACTTCATCTGTGGAGAAAGCCATCTTAAACCAGGCTTGTCTGTCTTCCACTGGGATCTTCCAATAACATCAAGTGCAAACATATTGAAAGGATCTCCCTAATTTTCAGAGCCAAATCTGAGTGATCCCATCCAGTCTGTCACCAGCATATGACGAACACCAGGAATGGGACAGATGCCTTTCCTGCCAGCAGTCTTCTGCTCCCAGGTCATTCTCAGAGGGCTGTTAGTGCCAGTGAAAATTAATGGAGTTACAGTCATACCTGATCCATCAATCTTGGATATCGTAAGCTGTACCTAGGAATCCTCCACCTGAGCTACAAGAACAAACCAAAACCATGTAAATGTACACAGCTACTTTTTAATAGATGGGTATACCCAGCAGAGGGAGATTCTAGCAAGTTCCCAGAATAGCCCTATCTCTGGGTTTGGGAAACATGCCCTGTCCCCAATCTTTTAAGCACTCACTTTATTACCTGTCAGCTATCCAATTGGTCTTGTACAACACGGGGTTAAACACCATGTTAATGGTGTTTAACAGCTACACAACAGCTATACAAACAGTTTTCTGGCAGCAAAGCTGGATCATGAAGTTCCTCTGCTGCTTGGTCCAGCTTTTGCTTCAACATTTCTTCACTGTACCTGGGCACCTCTCTGAGGTGCTGTGGTCTTGGTGAGACTGCTGAAGTTACCAGAGTGAAAAACAAACCAGAAAAACTTCCTACATTGCAGTCTCTTCCTCTCCAGGAAGGAAAAATGTGTCTGGAGGTCAGACAGAATAAAACTATAAATTTGTGAAAGCTTTTCCAAGTATTAAAAAAATAAGAGGGCAGAAAGTACTTGAACTGACTTTGCCATCCTTACCAAGAGCTCACACTTGTGACTGCTCATAGAGAAACATGTGTCAACAGAAGAAACCCTTCACCCACCTGTGTTAAAGCACTCAGAAGCCCTGCCAGAAACAGCCTAGAAGACACCATGCATTCAAACTGTAATAAAGCTGCAACTTAACATTCAAGGCAATTCCGTTCATGATGCAGCTTAAGGTTTTCTCAGCAAAAAGGGAAATAATTATAGTTACAGGATGGTAGCATAACTGAATTATTAGGGCAGCAGTCTGGACGAGAGAAGAGCTCCCAAGCTGCTCCTGCAGACAGCACTGGGTCTGCTGACACAAGGCAAACAGGAACAGCAGACGTTGAAACCATCGAGCGTGCTGTGGCTTGGCTTCACCACACTAGAACTTCCACTTAAAAAATCTCTTTCAGAAGTCAAACGGCCTTAACCCAAGAGAAAGTAGCGAAAGTGAACTGAATTAAGAAACGCGGAATTCAGAATAAATCTGCAGGTAGTTTAAATTCTGTTTACAGCAAGACAAGAATAAAGTTGTTGCTGGCCCTTTTCATTTCATGCAGTCTCATCAAAATTCCCTGCTTCATTCATCAAATAAGGTCAAAGATTTGTAACCCCACTGCTCTGCAACTTGCTGGAAATTTGTGTAATATTCAGCCCAAATTAATTCATAGCTAATTTATCCTCATAACAATGCTGCCCCTTTTTTTTAATGTCTCTTTTCCCACATTTCATGCATTCTAGGAAATATCTTCTTGCAGTCATGATTTTGCTAGATAAACAAGTCAACCTTTTTAATTTTTCATTTGAAAAGAAAATGCCTTTCCACAAAACTTTTCCAATAGTCTCTCCTCTCCTGCTGCAGTTAAAGTTCAGCTTCCTTGGGTGACTGGCACTGCACACAGTGTTTCAGACATTATTTCACTGTTGCCCGAGAGGAGAAATAAATTTTAAATATTAATTTAGGTTTATGCATTTAATTATCACTTTTATTATGTACAAAAAGAAACTTAAAACTTATCAAGGCCATTCTTACAGCCCATATCTTGGTATTTTGGCACAAATCTGGTAAAATTATGACTTGATAATGTTTTCCCTCATGCTATGTTCAATTCATGATCTGAATGGAAGACAAATGAAAACATTTCTCTCTATATATTGGTATGTCAGGATTATATAATTCACACAACATACCTTAAATAATATAATCAACAAAGAAACAATATGCTTTTTAGTCTCAATAATATTTTCTAAACATCCTATTCAACATAATGTGTAGACTATAAAGATTGTATCTGTTTTCTAGAAACTGAAATCTATGCTAAAAACCACAGAGGTTGTGGAATGTACCCTTTAGCAGTCCTTAAAGTGTACTTAATTTTATCTCTAAACTTAATTATTACTTTTCAAAATTTTTACTAGGCTCTCTAATTTCTGATGCTTTTTTTTTTCTTCATTAAAGTGATAAAATTAGTCAACTGTTCCTATTCTAAATTTTGTTAAGTAGCCCCATCATGGTTTTGTTAAGTAGCCCCAGCAACTGTTATGCAAAGCTTAGTGGCCAGAGTGTATTTATTTATCTGTTTTGTTTCTTGACTGTTATGAATGCAACCCGCATCTGTCATCTAAGCAAAAATCTTATAGACTGCTTGCAATGGAACAGGGCTTTGCTAAGAGGAGTAATGGTGGTGGTGTATATTTGTTGATTTTTCTTACATTTTGTTGTGGGTTTTTTTTACAGTAAGACCTCATATGGCACGGTAAGGCTTTATAGGGCACATGGATATTTATCTTCAGCTCAGGTAGTAACTTGTGAAAAAGCAGGTCCCAGCTGAAGAAAGAAGGAAAGTGCTACCCTGATTTATATCACTATGAACCTAGAATGATTACTGAAGAAGTACATGGATGTGAAAAAAATACCCACTAGTTTAGAAGGACATTAATTTCATTCCTGTGTGACTGAATGATCACCTTTTAGAAATTTAAGATGCTGAATCCCAGGACTGCCATGTAAAAACTGTCAGAGCAACTTTTGTCCACAACCTTGACATTTTACAAGTATTAGTTGTCAAAACGTGTGTGTGTAAAAATTACTACCCCATCACCACGTACAAGTTTTTCTCCCTCAAACAGAGGAAATGGAGGCAGCCTACACACAACCAAGTTAGGAAAAGAGTCTTGGAGTCTTGTCTACCATAGAACCACCTCCTCAGAATGAAATCCATCATGCTGCATATACGTAAACAAAATTATAGCATAAGCTACTGTCTTAACTTCAAAGTCTCAGCAATTGTCTGAAGGACAGTTGGGCCTCTTGAACTGCTTGTAGGAACAGATATCTTCAATGACCTAAATCAGGGAAAGAGAAATAAAAAGACATGTTCTTACAAGCTGTTCTGTGAGGACATATATGCATTCAGTTGTCTTACCACAGCTCTGAGTGCATTCACTTGTACAATATAGTTGAGAAAGACTTGGCAGTTAAAAAAAACTTATAAAAATTAAAATCACAACTTAAAACCAATTTTTTCGTTGTTTCTTCTCCCATCTTCTTGAGCCAGTTCTAGCCTGCTGGAAAGGCAAAAAGGATGGTCTTTCACGGTGATCTATCTAAACAAGGCACTAAAGTTCAGCTCTGTGACCATTCTGAAAAAGAAAAAAGCGACAGCTTCTGTTTGTTGGTTTGGGTTTTGTTTTTTGTTTGTTTGGTTTTTTAACCAGAGCATCAAAATGAACCATAGAATAGCAGAGACGTATTTTTTGCATGCCTAATGTTATTTACTAACTTTGTCTCATTTTAATATATACATATTTTGCATGAAACAGAGGTGCAGACAACAGGAGCTCTATATTGACAGGTTTTATTTTCTATATATTAGATGGCTCTGTCTAGAGTACCTGAATTACAAAAGTCAATTTATACCACTGTCTTGGTTTGCAGCTGGTTTGAAGCTTTAGGGCCAAATTTTGGTGGTTTTCCAGACATGCAACTCTCTCACAAGTTAAAGCAAAGTTTGATATTAGAATTGAGATAAAATACTGGACTTATGCCTAGCTTATTTCACTTCAAAGAGTGGCACTTCAGCTAAGGGAGCAGAGAAAATATTCCTACTTCAAACACAGTGGTCATCTTCTGTTTAGTGGACCAGAACTTTCACATCATTACAAGAAAATTTGATCTACTGTTAGTAAAAAGGAAATAGTAAAAAAGGAAATAGTAAAAAAGGAAATTTGGGGAAATTGTATCCTCAAATATCTTAAGATTCTAACATGCTTAGAAATTGTAGCCAGCAGTAGGCAAACACAAATACTATATTTCTTCCAAAAAATAAGTGTAGTTGCCATACAGATATGTGTACATATATGTATTTGAAAGAAAGCTTTTTAAAAAACATAAGAAAGTTACATCCCTCCCCTACTTGTAAGCAGGACAAAGATTGTGTAAACTGCTCCCTGTGCCATCAGTCCTGGATGAGGAACAGGATTGCTGCTGACAGCAGTTGCTATTCTTTTGATTCACCAGACACATGCCTTGCATTCCTGTGGCAGCTGACACCACAATTAGTCCTTGTATGGCTAAAAGCGGTGGGGAAGGGGGGAGTTCTTCTGGAGAATACTTGGTTTCCATGGATAAGCCTAGTTTCTTCTATGGAAGTACTGTCAGCGGTTGGAATCATGAAGCCTTTATATTCCAATGCCATTCCTACATATATTGTGCCTTTTAGTAAAGATTTCTGAGAGGGGAAAACTTAATGAGCTTCAACCTTGTTTTCTGAAACTTCTTGCCAGTAAAAATGGGGGGTGGGGGGGAAGAGGGGAAACAAGTTTTTTCAGAGTCAAGCTATCCCATACATGAATGAAATGTCTTACTGAAATTTGGGAAAGTTTTGCCTAGTAAGATTTTTGGCTTTCTTTTCACACTTGCCTTCTCTGTAAATTATTTCTGGCTAAGGACAGTGCAGAAAACTTGAGAGTTAATTAAATGCTTTATTTTTGTACAGAGGTCTACACAGCAGCAGAATTTCTGTAAATAAACAACCGGTGTAAGAAAACTAAAAGATCTTGACGTGTATTTTACTCTTAAAAAATCCAATCCAGTGGTCAAAACAGTTTCATAATCGCCAATATCCATAAACAATTAAGGGTTTTGTCTGGCCTCCAGTACAAAGGTTTGAAAATATGCCAATAACCAAAGTTTTATTGACTTTAAATAAGAATATAAATATATATACATATTTAAACAAATCACACTAGTGACTATTAACCTCACTCCAGATATTTCTATTGCATCATGATGAATGGACAATTTGTGCTTAGAGGTCAACATCTTTCCCATTCATTAAAGTTTGAACAGAAATAGGTGATGCAGAGCTGCCAAGACTGACGTTTCCTCTGCAGGCTACACAATTTTTGCCCTTTTCAGAAGCCAAAAGGGAAGGCAGTGAAATCTATTGGTTGCCCTCCAGGTCAGAGCTCAAAATGCATTGGGAGTTTAATGATTTGTGTGCATTATGGAACAGATTTGTCACAGATATATTTTAAATAAAAGTCATGTTCTACTTCCCTGACTTAACTCATCACTTGATTATCTAAATCCAGATTTCGCAGGTACTTTCATATGACATTGCAAACAAATATTTCACTCCTTTTCCTTTCACGCCTGTATTTCTCATGCTATCTTATTCAAGACTGATGTTTGCTATGAGAACAATCAGAAGGTACCTTTCTGTCCAAGAAAAGAAAGAAACCATTTCAGTAGAATCCTTAACCTTCCTCGCAAACCCAGACCCTGATATCTATAACCTTGTGAATAATCACATGCAGCTATTAAATAATTTGATCCTCTGTTTTTTATGTTTCATGTTTTAAAGGCTGGAGGATAAACTAGGACAAAACCAACATGTATTTCCCTTCCGTCCCATTTATACTTTCCTGACCTATGAAATGAGTGAGAACCATGTCTGAAATATAACATGCAGGTTTTATTACTTCTCATGTGAATTCTTACTTGATATGTGATATTTATATCCCAGGCTTTCCTTAAGAGAATATACTTATCTCTACACTACTCGATTACAGAAATACCCAGTAAAAACTAGATCTTGCACACTTTTCCCTCCCCCTTCAATACTAATATATTAAGCAAATGTTACTACAGAGTCAGTGTGACCAAATGGTAGAGCAGCAGGCTACATGTGAGCAATTTACCATCAGACTGGAGCACTGCATTGGCAGTGTGCTCCACCACTGACTGTTTTCTTTCAGGGGCTATCTTCCACTAAGATTTCCTTCTACCTGAGCATCTTAAAGTGTTGCACAGGGATGAAATCAGTCAGTGCTCTCTTACTCGTTATTTTAAACTTGATGTTCATTGAAAGAAGGTTCAAAGACCTGCATAAGTAAGATGAAAAGTATTTTCAGAAACACTGTACACAGGTGTAGAAATTTCAGAGCACAATGTCCTGCTCAGCAAACCTGTGGCAGACCTAGATTCTCCTGCATTCCCCTGCTCCGGCAGTGACTCAGCCTGTTTAAGCAGGTTCCACTGACAGAACAGCAGAATCGGTATCCATGTTACCTGAGGAAGAAAGCAGTTTGTGGCTGAGGCGCTGGGAGCTGCCCAGAGGCCCCGCACAGGCTGACACCAGATGCTCGGGATCAGAGCTCACTAGAGGGAGCACACACACCGCTGCCTCTCGCGCCAGCACCGCGACCTGCTCCAGGAGCCCGCCTCGGGTTTTCAAATGTCCTCAACTGCTGAAAGCAAAATGAACATAATAAACAATCCTAATGAATAGACATAAAAAAAATTACCAATTTCCTTTGGAGGGTTTTCCTTCAAAGAAGTCTGGTTTTAGAACCAAGTCTGATTGTTCTGATGGGAAAAGTACAATACTAATTAAAAGATGAACTTATTAATGAATAAATCCCATGTCGCCTTCCAGAAACACAAAGGTAGTTTTTCCAACCCTTTGTATTTTCAACATTTGCACTGGGATAATAAAATAATCTCATTACCGTATTATCTGAGGAAAAAAAGAGAAACAAGGGAATCTTGACAGACTGTAAAATGAAGACTTGATTCTCCCCCATCTTTCATCAATGTGTTTTCCTAATCCTGTGTTGCTCAGCGTTTCTGGTGTAAACAATTGCATAGCCAAATGATTCAATACCATTGCCAGTTTCTGTTGAGCAGCAGCAGCTCTTCCGGAAATAACAGCTGCATGTTCAGGCCAAAGTCATGAAAAGAGGAGATTGTGCTACGGAACAGCCATTTTCTGCTGTTCCTTGTACTCACCTTTCCAAAACAGGCCGGTGATGGATTTTCAGGTGGTTTTTTTCAGAGATGTGTGCAAATATGTTGTTGATTTGTTTAAAACCCAAAGAGCTAGTGCATTCAACTCAATATCTTTTCAGCTAGGAACTTTGCATAATTACCACCCAAGTCACCCCAGCCTGACGATAATGGCCATTCTCTGTGACCTAAAACAGCTCTTTGAAGGATGAGATGCACATCAATTTCTTCAGACTGCATATTTGCACACCCACTCTCTTCATTTTCTCCATCAGGCTCCAGATGCTCTGGATAGATCCTTTGCTTTCCCTGCTGGTGTCTGCACCTGAAACAACTGTTGCATATTCCATTCTCTCCTTCTAGTTTCTCTCCTACCCTCTTCTCTTCACGTCTTCACACTCTCCCTCTCTTTGTTTTTTCCTTTATAAAAAGTTTTGCAAGAAAACTGCAAATGTCCTTCTAGGCCCAACTGCAATGCCCCTGGTGAAATTACTCTTGATTCTCCCCTTGCTCTGCATTCTTCACAGGCTGTTTGCTTTTGCTACCTATTTCACTGGCATTGGTCTTCAGGCACTCCTGCATGAAGGAACTTCTCTCCTAATCCTTATGTGGTGTGTATCCCACTCTTAATTCAAAGCAGTCTGGAGAGAGATCTTCTCAGGAGAAAGGCCAAAGTCACACTAAGTCAATTCTGCAAGCAGATACACAGAAAGAATGACTGACCATTTCAGAAATGTCAGGAGGTTAATAGCAATCAGCTCTATTTATGGAGGTGTGTAAGAAAACAACACATATTTTGTGTGTGTGTGTGTTGTTGGGAAAGAAGGGAGACAAGAAGAAAAGACTTTGCATAGGACTAAAACTTATCCCTTTGACTAAAGGGCCACAGAGAAATACCAAGGCAGTCACTGTAGCCTGCAAATCCCAGTAACTTGGCAGTGTAAAACCAATATTGCCAAAGAGACAACCTTTAAAAAGAAACTACTGTAGCTCTCTCTAGTGGAGTGCACCATTCCAGCCCTGTCAGATTGCTGTAGGTCATGAGCTGAACATATTGAGGGTTTATTTCTCTAATAAAGGGAGTAAGTCCCTTTTCCTGCATCTGGATTAAAGTGATCTTTCGGCAGCTGCCAGAAAATCCTCCCTTGGTGGTGGGAACTAGGAATCTTTCCCCTTTCCTGCTCATGAGATGCTTTCCAAAAAAATGCAGAAAACCAATTTTTAAAAATACAAAATAAGGCCTAGTCAGTACAAAAAAGAAAGGAAATGTTTTTCAATACTGATGACAGTTTTCTCTATGTGCATTTTCTCACTCTTTTTTTACACTGGGTCTTTGACATTTTGGAATTTTCTTTCATGCCAAACCTTCACTCCAAACAGATCAATCCAAACTGAGCGTGAGGAAAGAATCAATATGGCTTGGGAAGAATGAAACTCACGTCTCTCTTGAGTATTTGAAGGCTCTTAAAATACCAAATATTTTTTCCATTGACTGTATCATAGTCAACCTATTAAGTAGCTGGAAGATGCTTCTTAATTTTTTTAAGCATTGCTCTGAATTAGGGAAAGATTAATCTTTAAACAGCATTGGCTGCTAAGGGATCCTGGCACACTACCCACACAGGTATGACACAGGTATTTGGGAGACATCTTTATTCAAGGAATTTTCATTCTTCTACTTTTAGTGTTACACACTCTGAGACCTGACAGATGAGAGACCTATTTGTGGCAAAGACTCACTTCAACCATTACTGCATGGAAAAAAAAAATGATATTGCTAATCATGACAGAAGCAAATCTTTATAGAGTGAAACAGAATTGCTCAAGTTTCCTTGAAATTCTTTGCCTGCTGCTTTAGCATTCATAAAATTCTTGTCAGTTTTGGTAACTCCAGAAATATTTGTTTCAAGCACATCAGCTACTGAGTTGACTATGTTGTTTGCTGAGACACTTTCTGGGTGATTCCCCTTCAAAATATGGCAGTTTGTTACAAGCCAAGAAGAGAACATGGGAAATCAGCATGATTTTGGGACAGAATTGGATAAGAAAGCCTAAGATGACATCACACAATTTACTTTTCATGAAAGGATGGTCTAAATAGCTATATGGTAGTATCTAAGACTACATTTGAGGAAAGAGAACATAGTAGGAAACCAGTTTGTCTGTTAGAACCAATTTTTGAATCAAAGCTAACAGTAATTGAATGGGAAAAGCCAAAAGAATAAATGAAGGTTTTTATTTTTAAAAAATAACAAGTAATCAGCCACAATTAGGCCACTACATTCCGAAGATGGAAGATTTTCCTTCATCATGCAGAACTCCTTCCATGGCAATGGAATAATTTAATACTCCTACCCTCTGTAAGTAGTTCCAGGCACATCAGGACTAGCCAGCTTCACCTCTGCATGTTGTTCCAGAGCTCTCCCATTATCCAAGAAGAGGTACCTTAGCTATCAACTTTTACTGCATCTAACCTTTGCAGTGGCTCCTGTTCAGTCAAAGTGAAAATGCACAAGGCATTTGAAAGGCAAGACCCACAGAGTTGTGTTGACCGCTCTCCTCACCTGAACATGGGTATTGACCTTCCCATTTTAGCATGATAATAAACCTTTGATAAACACCACAAGCACCATCTCAGTTGAGAGAAAAGATGGCTCATGTTGGGAAGGAGAGGAGAAGCACCTTAGGAAGTTATTTTACTCTCAGTCCATTAGTAAAAGGTCTAGATAATCTACCAAATGAGCACTCTTTGAGCCACTGACATGCCTTTAATTACAGCTCTCATAATTGGAGTTACTGCTTTAATGAAATGGCAAATGCCTGATCTGGTTTGCTTGAAAAAACGAGAGTCCCATTAAAATTTAATCTCTAATAGCAGGCTTTATTTTGATAAGGATTTTTTTTTCAGACTAATTTTATGCATTGCTGATATGTTTTTAGTAAGGGAATGGCTCTTCCCATGGTTAATGTAGAAGTGATGGGTGTAGGAAAGGTATCACTTCTGGTACCTTCTAAATCTGGACACGGGCAGCTGTACATTGCTCTCTGGCTCAGCCTCTTTTGCATTCAAGATGGTTATTCTGGTAATGTTTGGACTGTTTTTGCACCGTGTACATTGGTTGGGTGGGGGCTTTGTTAAATTCATAACAAACTAGCACATTCAAGTCACTTCCACAAAATTTTCTTGAGTCAGAGAGAGACACTGCTTTCGCATCCAACCAACTCAAAAATTTTCTGATCTCACTCTACAGTTTCTGTCTCTCTGCTGGAGTTTCTTTTGCCAAAGACATCAACATTATATTAAAAGAGGCAGCAAGGAAAATACCTTGTCTCAGAGAAGCATTCTGGGCTGGCTAAATGCATATAGGAAGGAGTGGGATGCAGAGTTGCTCAAGAAGTTTGTCATAAATAGGGTTCTTCAAAACAAAGCTTTCATAGCCAAGGGACCATATGCCCATGCATATTTTTTTACTGAAAGTATATATACCAGATTTTCCAGTTCTAAGGTAAAAACTGATTGAGACAGTAACAGTGTAAAAGTTAAAAGGAACTGTAAATTGTGGAAAAATAACTGAAAGCATTAAAGATTGTTGTAATATAACTTTTTGTTGATCCAGCCACATCCTTTTCTCTCTTCAGAATACAAGATTCACACAGTCTGTTTAGGAATAATGTCAAAGATCTGAAGTCTGTCTTTCCCTGGTCAAACAGCCATTCTGAGTGTCTATATCAACCTGTTTCTTTAGCAAAACAGATTAGCCCTGGTTCTGAAGTAAAGCACCATAAGGCTAAAGATCACTCAGATTCAGTGATCCACCTGGGGACTCTCCACCTGCCTCAGCCACGGGCAAGGGATAACTCCTGGTTACACATTGACCTGAACTACCCCACCAGCCACAATCAATACTGATCACTGCAATAGAGACAGTTTAGAACTACAGGGAAGACAGAAAAACTCTTCTCAAAGTGCAAGTATATCTCATTGAATCCAATTACACATTTAATAGAATGCCTGTTCACAAAATGAAGCTCTTGAGAGACTTTTATGGCAAAAAGGAATCTACAAAAAGACAAAACCCCTGAAAGAGTAACTGAGAAGTTAAAAAAAGAATAGTTGAAACAATGTTAGTCAAAAACTGTGAATTTTTACCTCCTTGAAAATTCAGTTTAACATACTTTTGTTCAAATTAAAAATTTATATGAGCTAGACCAGAAAATGTAAGACATCTAAATAATTTTTCACTTATCTGTCAGTATTTAATAGTACACTGGAGACCTTCATGACAAATTGTGATGCAAACTCAACATTTTTAGGCAAATAAGTGTATAAAGGACTCTTCTGTGTAATGTATAAAAATACAAAAAAATTCTCTTTTGTCATATCTATAAGTATAGTGTTATGTACTGAAAACCCAAGAACAGCCTAAACTAATCCATGCCTAAGCTAGTCTGAATGTGCAAAATAAATGTGTTCTGGCCTACCCAATTCCAACAATTCTGCTTTACAAGCACCTGTGCTGAGTCCAGTAGCAATTAACAGAGCAGCTTGCAAGAGTGTACTTGACATAGACCCCCTCACATTAAACAGCCTTCCACATCCGGTCACTGCACTTACACTGATCTGTTGTCAATGCAATATTTAGTCACAGGTTTCCTCTGTGAATCTGGGCAAATTGATGAGGGTTTTCTGTACATTCATTTCCCATTTGTGTAATGGGAACAAGAATTGTTTTGCCTAGTGCATGTGTCCTGGGACCATACAAATTAAAAGATGAAGCGTGCATGTAACTCCAGCAGAAAACATTATGCCAGCAAAACAAAGAAAAAGCAAATCTGAAAATCATCACAGATCTATAAATTACTAACTCTTAATATTCAGGCAAGGGCTGGTAGCCATGAGCCATGCACCATATTTTCTAATTTGTCTTTTCTAAGACTAGGGAAATGAATTTTATGGTTGACAGGAGCTTACACAGACAGTGTAGGCTCCTCAGCCATGGCCCCTTGTGATCCTTAGTAAAAGTGATGTTGTGAGGGCAGTCAGACACCATCGGATCACATCAATACTTAGATACCAGAAAAAGAATTTTAGGAATATTTTTCGGCAGCAAATACCCTACTCAAATGGAGAGCTTCCCCAGGAACATTTTATTATTTGTCTGGTGACAGTAACAGCCACTTTGGAGAATCATAAAAACAGATGACAAATACTGTCCTAGTAAAAACATCTACAGTGAAGGTTACATAAAGGAGACAACTTGGTCCTAATCAGGCTGGCCATTTCCAGTGGGCCAGGTTTTGCAGTGCCAGTCTCTTCACCCTGGAGTTCTCTATGACTGCTCCTTTTCTCACTCCCATGCATTGTCTCCTGGTTTTCTTCACCTCTGCTGATCGTGCTTAACTTACCTGTCCTGCAAACACTTGCACATTTACCCTTCCTCATGCCTCCCTCCTCAGCTGTTCCTTGCTGCCGTGATTTTCTCTCCATTAACCACCAGAAAATCTGTTCATGAAGGACATAAATTATGTGTGCAGCTATAGGGTTTTTCCATAAAATATAAAGACTAATTTTACAGGCACACATTTTCACCAATCATCTTAGTAAATCAATGGCATCCCACTTCCCTCCTTTGTCATTTAGCTTTGGCATTTTACTTCCTCAGCTCCACTTGCAGCCATGTCTGTTTAGGCTGTGAGCTCTTCAGAAATAAGAGACTTGTTTTTTCTGTGCAGCCAGACACTTATTAAGTGTAAGGTTCTCTAAAATAATGAAGATTTTTCTCAAGTCTCCCTTGATATATTGGTGAATTCAAAGTAGTTCCAAATAGACAGGCGGGCATTGGTGCTCTCAGCAAGGAGGTCAAGGATTGAAAAGGCCTTGAATAGTACCTATTTTGATGCATTTGAGAACAGTCAGCATGAAATTGGTTCCATTTTCTTTTAAAGGATTAAAAAAAAAAAAAAAAGCCCCTAACAGCAGCCAAACTCTGCTCCCACAAAAGTCAAAAGCTTTACCATTGATATTAAACTGCACAAATGTCAAGTCCTTTCCAAAGTTCTCTCCCACACCTGGTTCATACTCAATCCATGTATGTATGTATCTTAATGACTGCACTTCACCTAGCATTACTAATAAAAACAAAATAAAGTCATAGAAGAAACTAATATTTTTCACCTAGATTTTATGATATTCATTAGCCATGCCATCCAGTAAGTGTTGCAGTATTTCCCAGTGGAAATAAAATAAATAAAGAATGTAAACATAAATAAAACATTAAAACATAAAATAAATTTTAAAAGCAAAAAAATATTTTTTAACTTCTGAAATCAGAATACCAACTCTACATGTACAGGCATTGGCATTGCAGTAGTGATGCATCAGATAATTTAACTCACCTTTGCTCTATGTTGCGCAGCCCCTCTCTCTGGCATTTCAAGGACCACGGAGGTGTGTACCAGAAGGTGGTGACATGTCCAAATCCACTCAGTGCAAGCAAACAAATGGACGTGGACTCAGTACCTGCACATGTTGTGGAGTCAGCAGGAAAATAAGGTCTTAGCCCCAAATATTCTGTGTGTTTAACAAAATCACAGTTGTTGCATTCTCAGAGCAGGTAGGTATTGCATTAACAATGTGCAGAAAGTATCCCAGGGAAGTGGAGGCCACAGCAGCATGGACTGCTGACTTTGGATACTACCTCCCTGCTCCTTTCTTTCCAATGTTACTTTTGCTGTCAGGTTACTCTAATTTTTGAAGTGAAGCATTGTTTGAGGTCCAGAGTGCTTCAGATTCATTACACTGTTTTATGCAAATAAGTGGGCCCTCCCAAGAAAAGCTGTTATGCCTCCCAATACAGAGATGAAATTTTTACCAGGCCTATATACTGCTTACGTGGCACTACTGAATATTGAAATATGGAGACTCAAGGGGAAAGAGTAGGACACCTTTGTCTGACAGAGTTTAAAACGAGGTGGTGGAGGTGGGAGGAGAAAATCCATTCCAGGTGGTACTGGCATCCTGTAGTCAAATGGGTCTTGCTGAATTGAAAACGTCTGCCTTTCCAGAAGCATATTAAATTGCAGACCACTGTCCCTCAAGCCAGATACCCACATTTTTGAAAATGTGAAATCTCAGCAAAAGAAGGTTCAGAAGCAGGCAGGCAGGGTGCAGGTACCCTGGCAATTGACAGGTAGGTAGAAAACACAGGGGAGAGGAAGATGTGTTCTTACCATAAAACCCACTGAAAACCAATAATAAAACATCCCCCTCAAATGTCAGCTCTGCAGGACAGGGTTGTTTTTGCTTTCCAGCAAGTGTTGATACAGCATTTGAAAAGGTACTTGATGATTATTTTCCATTTCCTAGCCTAAGCTTTCAGGCAGCTGTGATCTAGCACTGTTTCGTGCCTCCTGTGAAGAGGCAGACATCAGCCTTTGACAATACCTGCTGGAAGAACATGACATACACTCCAGTAATCTCTTCTAACACGGAGAAAATGACCTTTTGTGTAAAAGGCTTTCCCAGACTTATGCCTCAGTTTACCCAGTAGGACAAATAGGACATTCAGAAGAAATCCAAAAACAGTTCAAACTAAGAAAGGACACCAGCTTAGATCCTTACTCAGCAAGAGTCACAGCAGGAAGGCTACAGAAGCTTTTGGTGAAGGCTCAGTGAAATATTTCAACTGTAACCTGTTAAATTCCTTAGTGCAAGTAAGTGTGAGTGCAAAGCCACAGGGTCCAGCACTCTTGTCAGCTTGCAACATAAACTTAAACCTTCCAACTGTTTTTAACACATGAGTGAAGATATTCTGTCGAGAATTAACTGTAGTTTCAAGGACTGGGTTGGATAGGAAAGAGTTCACTATAAAACACCTGCCCCAGCCTCACCCAGAAACAGAAGAAAATTGAGCTGACTTTTCTGCTGCTTTACCAGCTCATTTTTATTGCATGGAGGCATTAATCAAGAACTAGGATTTTATGAAAAGCAGAAATACTCAAGCAAGGCATATGATCAAGTTGCAGTACATAATAATCAAAATTCTCCAAGACTTTTGTTTTTCTGGTGAAGCAAGTGCTGAGGCATAAGAAGGTTCCCCATCTACTCCCCCAGTGACTGAATTGCACAGTAATGGTCTGCTCTCTGACAGAGCTGGCAGGATTTGCTAAGCAGCAGGATTTGCTAATGCAGGTCCAGGTACTGCCAGACCTGCAGGTAAACTGCTCCCTGCCCCTTCCACTCACTCCTTATCCCTATCCCTATCCCTATCCCCCTTGCTTCCACTCTCTTCCTTACCCCCTACTGGCTGCCCTTGGTGCTCTGCTCCTCCTTCCTTTGCTAGCCAATATGGCCAGTTATTTCTCTCATCCATTAATCCTCTTGCTTTTTTCTTTCAGAAATTGTGTTTCAGATCTGCTCAATGCGTAACTTAAAATATCTCTCTTCCTCTCATTTAGATGTTCAAAACCCTTCTCAGCCTCTGGACTCACCTGTGCCCAGCAAAGCCCACAGTCTCCAGGCTTACAGAAGGCATTGCTTTTAAATAAGTTTTTTTACATGATTTCTAACTAGCCAAAAGTGAGCCATCTTGCCTTGGCCCACAACTCCAGTGGGTCAACAGACCCCCAGGCACAGTAATAGGTTAATCTTTAGATCTCATCTTTTCACTCCTTTCATCCTGGTCTTCCTAATATTTAATTTCAACTCAGACAGGTCAGAGTTCTTTTTTTAGAATATCATTATTTTTCACTGCAACAGAGTATTTTTCACTTTCAAAAGCATCTCTGGGCAGTCAGAAGAACCACAGACCATAGCAGTGTGTGAAAATGATACTGGCTGTGGAGTACAGCACTTCACAGCCTACAGCCACACGTGGCTGTGCATGGGAAGAAAAATGGGAACAAGGGGACAATGGCCTTGAACATAAATTGCCAGAAGTTTAATGGGGCATAGAGTTAAAAGACAGTTCAGTTTTTGCTTTTCTTTTTCTCTTTATTATAATGTCCCTTAACTGCTTTACTTTCTGTAAGTCTTAAGACAGACTGGTGTCCCAAGGAAACATGCCAGTGAAGGGAGACAAAGGCTTTGCTAGCCAAAATGAGAATGCTTTCCTTCAGATCCCCAAAAGCAGCTCCTGCTTTGCTGGTGAGGAAGTAGCCAAGGAAAGTTTCACAGCTGTCCTTACTAGTGAAGTAGAAATCAAAAGCAAATTTAAAAGAAATAAAAAAGAAACAATTTTAGGAATTGTTACCTTCTAATTTATGTAAAGATGATAAGCTATTTTCTGGGAGGCTGAGAATTATTAAGCTGTATATGTAGTCACTGTTTATAAACACTACCAGCCTCTTCCCTTTTTTCCTGTTTCTCCCAAATTAGGAACGTACAAACACTTCAGCTTCCTCTGAATCTTTGGATCATTCAGGTGCAGCATTCAAAACTCCTCACACTAGGCTCTGATGGAGAGATATCACACATGTTGTATATACAGGCTTCCAGACTTGGGCAGTATCAAAACTGAGTACAGATTAATTTTATCCATCGATAACCCTTTCTATTATTGCAGGTTCTAATGCTCTGAAATGCTAAGAGAGTGTAAATCTGGCATCTTAAATTATTGCCTTATATGTGGAGACTGAGCTTTGCAGTTTGGTTCTGGGGTACACTTCCATAGTCAGTTAGAGACTTTGACTTCAGAATTAGAAAATGGAAGTTTGATAATCTGGCTAGTCCAAAATGGAAAATAGTTTAAACATTAATAATATATTCAAAAAAACCAAAACAAAACCGTAACCCTTCCTTTTTTTTTTTTTCCAAAAACACATTTTCCCACATTTATACATAGTTAGCCACAAAAGGCTAGGGCCAAAGCCTTTGTCCTGTACTCTTCCTTCTTTTCCCTCTCCTGATGCTCATGGGCCAAACCATGAGATCTTCACTGGCTCCTCTCCACAAGACCTCTGCTGTTTTAAGGTGTTACTGTTCCTACCTCATGCTGCTTTTTACATTCCATCACCAAAACTGGACTAAGAAAACCCCGGAGCATTCCTCAGCCACCCACGTCCCAAGTCCTGCCCCTCCTCCGCCACCACGTCTTTGACACTGACCTGGCAAGCTCTGTTCACAGACCCTGAAGGTGGGACATCAACCTCTAGCACAGGCTGATGCCACAGACCTGCAGACACCCATCTTTCCCACTACTGCAGGTGCTTTGGCTGTACACAGCTCCCCTTGGCTCTAGGCAAAGATCCAAACTCTCCCCTGTTTTGCCAGCTGGCTGTCAGAGACCCCTGCACATTATCTTCAGGCTTAATTAGTTGTTTGCTATAAGTGCGCAATCCATTCCCAGTGTAATCACCCAGTGGCAAATATCCTGCCTAGGGAATTCCTTCCCTACTGAACTCGTGCTAAAGACAACAGTAAACACAAGGTCTTCCCTTAAATTTGGAGAGCCCCGTTCTTGACCTAAGAATGACTGAATTTGACCAAGACTATATCAAAGGGAAGTGAAGCAACATGAGACCATGAGTGAAAAAAAAAACAACCAAAAAAAGAAACAGAAATACATGCCTTTTTCACATTTCCCTAATCCAGCTGCGATCCTTAACACATTTACTTTTATAATGCTTACTGTGCAGTTGAAGTGTAAAAGATACAGTTCTTTTTGATGTTTTTATTCATATGCTATTTGTGCTAAAACAGTAGGCAGTTGGGGTTTTGTTGTTTCTCACAGAGATCAGTTCCCCAATTTTTTTAGTGGCAAAATTTCCATTTGTTTGATCATTTGAATTTTAATATAAAAGAACTGCATTAATTCCAGGTGAATTTACTTGTTTTACACCTTTCAGTTCTAAACTCAGTGGATTTGTCTTCTTGTTTCAGCCACACTCAGACTTTCTATTTCACTGCGAGATCATATATGACAGCTGAAGGAGTAATTTTAAACTGACATTTGCCTTTTGAAATCCTGTGTGGAATTGCCTAGATAGCTAAACTTTGTTCAGCCTGTAACTGAAATAGGAAGATGCAGATGTCAACAAATGGGTGGATCAGTCTCAGATGGCTCCAAACAATGTTACATCAGGAGCAGGAGAAATTTTCCCTGAATTATATGTTGGCTTGAGTGCGCTCCAAAGCAACAGAAGGACCAGCATCGTGGCTTACTGTCATATTGCAATACCTTGGCTCTGCTAACCTGAGTTTAATAGTGACACATTATTTGCCTAAAGGACAACTTTTCATTGACCCTTACTAAATTTCAAATAATCCCTTGTCTGCACACCTTAGTTTTGGTATTTAAAACTGATGAGAACTTAAAAGACCAGCTGACAAAGTCATGCTGACATGAATTGTCTCTAAGCCTTACCAACAGTAAGGCACTCTGGAAACTTACTTTCCAAGCATCTCAGATTTGGTGTCTGGAAAAAGTGGAATCTGGTGCCTCTATCACAGAGTGCCTTAGTAACAGGTGTGTGAAAGAGGAGTGGCTGCACGCATGGCATGGGACTGCTGCTTCAGGAAAAGGCACAAAGGGACCACTCGGGCATTTGCATGGAAAGCCACAGAGAGAGAGTACCTGTTGTCCTAACCTTAATAAAAATCAGCCAAATGGTGCAAACAGTGGAAAACTTATTTGCACTCTGGGCCTCTACACTAGGTCTGGAGAACGAAAAGACTTTAAGGTATGATCTATTAAAGCACTGACAGCTTTTAATGTGAGGTGGAAAGTTCAGCCTCCACAGATGACAATTGTCCTTTGTCACCAGAGAGCTCAGAAGGAAAATTTATTACTCTCAGCCAAAAATTTAAGCCGAACTGGAATCATGCCACCATAAAGACTGTTTGCACAGTTCTGCTTTAATAGTTACTGCCTTGATACCTGGATGAGAGACTAATAATATGACATGGTGTACAGAAGCCCTCTCCAATTTATCTACTTGACTTCTAACATCTTTTCTTCCCATCTGAAATCTTGTAACATTCCTAACCAAAGGTCACAGGAGACACTGATACACGGGCAAACTTTATATATGGCAAGGCAAGGTTATCACATCTGATAACTCCAGGCCCTCTAACATTTCAGAGTCTCTCAGAAGAGAGAAGCTGAACTTGGGGTAATTCCCATTTTTTTCCCAAGCAAATTCTTATAGCTACAT
Source organism: Leptocoma aspasia (assembly GCA_013399835.1). Taxonomy (NCBI): domain Eukaryota; kingdom Metazoa; phylum Chordata; class Aves; order Passeriformes; family Nectariniidae; genus Leptocoma; species Leptocoma aspasia. The sequence goes on along the minus strand of VXAX01000921.1, from coordinate 210,394 downwards.
GCATTCATACTCCTATATTTTATATATGTATATTTACATACACTGTATATATTTGTATAAATTTATGCATATATATTTACACATACCATATATACATATATGCACATTTTAATTCAGTAGGTTCTAGGAAGACTACAGCTACCTCCCTTCCAGGCAATTTTTCAAGTAACTCAAAAATCAGTCTTGAGAAGCAAAAGAATAAAATTAATGTTTCCCATTTTCAATCCAAATGAATAAAATACCTCCATCTTACATTGCAAAACTGAACAATTAATTTTCAAAATAAAAACTTTTTCAAGTGTGTTTTGAAACGTTCATGGGAAAGACATAATATTTCATTCTGCCCTAGCTTTTGCTGTCTTGCTCAATACGACAAAAATCACCAGCAAAAGAACAGAAAATAACTATTGTCTCCTGGAGGATAAATCATCTCACATCATTGCTGTGAGCCATCTGCCACGCATTTTTAAGCATCTTGCCCTTAACATCAGTATTAAGTGGCTGCAGGGAGCACTCAGCATCCCAGGCAGTTACCAACCAATTGGACAGATTGCTGGAAAACACCACTCTAAGAGCGCCTTGCTGGGGTGAATCCAGTAGGAATGGCTATGCATGTGGAAAAAAAGGGTCATCAAGTGGTGTGGCTTTTACAATGGTGCCGACTATGGCCTTCAATTACGTTTAGCGTGTGAATATGTTACATTTACTACCTGAGGATTTAAAAATAATTTTAGCTTCAAGGGAAGTATTTAGCTGATTGGTAAAATAAGGCATACAAAAGGTGAAAAAATCCCTCTAGCTGGCCTGCCTGGGTCTGGTAGATCTGCGGAAAGGGAATAAGACACATGGGACTATTTCCTCCACATTCATGTATTGCATGATTCAGTATATAACCTCCTTCAGCCTCCACCACTCTGTTCCTTGGAAAGAGCCACATGATGCTCCCAAAAGCTGGGGATGCTCCTAATGGCATTACCACTGTAACAAAATTAGGCGGGTACTAAAAGATCACTGCTACACCTCTTGCAATTGGTGAAACAAAACTCTCTCAAGCTGAAACAGATAAATAATGGGAAAAATAAGCCTTTTCAGATCAAAATTCTGACAATACCATGTCAACAAGAAAAATACTAGAAAGTTTACAAATATGTAGTAATATTTTGAGTCTTTGTATCTTCTCTGCTTGTCCCATCACATTTTATCATGGACAGTCACTGTACTTCAGCCATGCCCATTTAAGCTTTTGTGGGTTTTTTTTTTGTTAGGCTTCCTGCTGTATTTGTTGCAGAGAAGCATATTTGTTTTTTTTCTGTGCAGCTCTATTTCAACTTGTGTCCTCTGTAGCTTTCCTGCTCTTTTCCTCTTATATTTATTACTCTACCTTCCCTTCCACTCTTTACTTTCAGGCTTATTCTGGTTTGAATTACAAAGAAATGATAAATTCTATTGAGTGTTGTTATAAAAATGTTTCTTCTTGCATTTTGAGGTGTTGACCCCATTGCAGCTGAAGGCTCTTTTCAGATCTTCATGCTGCATTTCTTCCAATTTGACCTGCTGTCTCACATGTGTCCTTTAGTAACATGATTTTAGAGCAGAAAAGACATCAAGATCCACTGTGGGATCTAGAAAAGACCATAACCTTACAAAGTGAGTTTCCTTCCATAGCCTTTGACCATGTGTGATTTTGGGGATGCTTCTTCTTTCACAGGAATGCTGAGTGATGCACAGGGTCTCACATTATGTGAAGAAGCATTTCTCAATAACAAACATGAATTTGACCTCTCTTCCTCAAAGCAAATGTCAAAATTCTAGCTGATATTGGCCACAATAGCAGCAGAATAATGTTTTGACACTCACACATAGAGAGGTATGTGTAGAAACAGGAACTACACAATCATATTGAGAAGCACATAAAGCATGTTATAAAGCTCTGGCATAGTAATAACTGAGCTGCTGAGTTTATTTGTGCCCTGTCAAAGAAAAATACCATTTCATAAATACATGCAAAGGTTCATGCAGGGTTTGATCCTGGGAAGCTATCTCAGACACAATGGGTTAATTTTCTTCTTTTCCACAATTGCTCTGGTTTCCTGGAAAAAAAAGAGGATTTTACTTAGAAGGATAGCCTGCCCATGCTATAATTTATGTCACTGGTGAATCATTTGCCTTGTGAGCATAAGGGAGCTTTCACTCTCCTCTGGCTCTAGAAGCTGTTTTCTAGGGCAGCTGCCACTGCTTCAGGAGGCAGTTAATACAACTTTTTCTATTTAAAATTTACTTGTTTCCTCTTTAAAAATCCTATGCTCAAAAAAATTGAATAATGCAGTTTCAGTTTAACTCCAGTTCAATTTTCTTGAAATCAAAATCTCTATCCTCCATACAATATCAAAAAACCCCACAATTTAAATACTGAATAAGCATAATTCTTAAAATTGTCTGAAAGCCCAGCAGAGTTATTAGTTATTAGATTTATTAGTTATTAACAATCAGTTATTAGACTGACCATATAGCAGCTGATTTCTGGATGCCCTGGGGAAATAATGCCTTTTCAGCACCACAGCAATCAAATTATCCCTGATTTCTGCAAACAATAGCTTTGCCCCAAGATGACAATGACCTGGTTGACTCTTCTCTGTTCCATCCTGAAGCACTGGTATAGCCATGCTGAAAAATCAACCTTCTTGGGCTAGAAGTAAGAGAATTGGTCAATGTACAACAAGCTTACCAGTTCCCTCCCCTTTGACAATGAAGAAGGCTTATTAGTTGGGGGCTGAAAGACTAAAAACCATGAAAAAATGTTCTGCTTTCAGTCAAGTTCACAATACCTGACTACCTGGAAATGGAAATTAGTGGGTGAAAAAGCACTCTGAAGTTTCTCTTGTGCTGCCATTTGTTGTTACTGCTGGGAGATGACAGAGTTAATACCGTTAAGGGAAAGCTGTTTCAGCCAGCAGAACTTTGACTCAAGCAAGACACAAATTATGACACCAATATTGGCATGTATTCAATAACTGGTGTGAAATTTGTGGTTCAGATTACTGTTTCTTGCTGTGTACAAATTCACCAAGGTAGGGGGGTGAGGGACAGAAACAAAAGAAAAGGAGAGAAGATGAAGAATCAAAAGGCTTAATTTTATCACAGGCTTACTCTTGCTGTAGCAAACAGCAAAATCTCTGTATTTCCATTACCTGTGGCTACCTTTCAAAGCAAAATTCACCATAATATCTCCTGTGCTCAAAGGTCTGAGCTGAGTTACACAGTCAAGTTACAGCAAGCCAGAGTCTGTTACCTCTGTTACCTCTGTTACTTCTGTTACCTCTCGTGCTTTGGAGAGAAAAAAATGAAGATTTGAGCATTAACATATTTCTAGGTCCTGGACAAGATGAGATTAACTGTGTATGTGTGTGAGAGAGAGAACACCATCCCTAGTTACTTCATGACCTGCTGAATATTTATTCAAATACTGCAAATGCTTACACCCTTCGTTTAGGATGCAGAGACTGTCATTCAAAACCTCATTAATCAGCCAGTAGACATCTCCATTGCAAGGAACTAGTAATGACATCAAGAAAATCTGATAACTTGTCAACGTGTACAGGACGTGCAAGAACAGCAGCCTTCTTTGCTTCTGTGACAGAGCAGGAGTCATTATGTGCTCCCTCTTCTTTGACACACACGCCTTTGCAGCCTTGAAGGGAAAGGGTGACATGGGGCAGAAGGCAACACCTAGAGAAACAAACCAGATAAGAGAGACAAGACATGGTAATGTGAGCATATTGGTGTGAGTGTGCATGCATTCTAAACAGCCAGTAGTGAGCCCTGAATTTGAAGGCAGAGCTGGCAGTGCTTATGAGCACACACATAATACCTGCTGTCAAACAGAGCTGCACTGCAGAAAGATGGTGACAATCAGAGTCTCTTGGAACAGTTAATGTGAGAGGTGGAAATGCAATATTAAAAAAAAAAAAAAAAAGGGGCAACCAAAAACTCATGTCAGGTGCTCTGGCATGTATGATTTCCAATATGATTTCCAACATTGTTGCAGTGTATTTGCAAGGGTTAGGCCATAGTGTGCACCAGCCAGCCTGGTTCTAAGTTTCTTATCAAAGCCTCAGGAATTCGTTGAGGCTACTGAAACAAAAATTAAGAAAGAGGCTGAGAAACTGAATACCAAGACTGCAAGAACTAGACAACAGAGGACTGTGAAGCACCTGGACTGTAACCAGTCACATACTCTGAGAAACGCAGGCAGAAATGGGTGAGCAAGACAAAGGCACCGATCACGAAGTGTGTACTTAGCGTGTGCAGTAGTTTGTAGAATCTATAAATATGTGTGTAACATAAACAATAAACGGCTTCTGCTTAATCACATTGGTTAGTCATATAGGAGGCCTGAATTCCCCGCAATACAACATAAATAACTGTTTATATTGAAAAGGAAAAAAAAAAGAAAATGGAAAAAAAAAGAGTTTAAGGTTTTATACATGCTAGCAACTTTTGCATGTGTCTTCTGTGTACATGTGTCTACAGATATGAGTGTAAGCACTAAATATATGCATTAACATATGAATACCACAAATAACATAAAATTGAGGTAGACAAAGCTCTCTTCCAAAAGCAAAACCACAAGCTTTTTGCAGCCCATAGAGTAAAATCCAGAGGAGAAAAAAGGAGTTAGATGAGGAAACCAGTACGCTGTGCAATCTACTTGTGTGATACCAGGCCTGCATGTCTGTGGCTGAGACTTATATCAGTGTTTCAAAATGCGTGTATAAAACAGCTTGGACAAAATCTCTGTACATGGTGGTTGGGGCAGACAGTGGAGCTGAGCCAGCAACAGCCTCATTGTGTTGTAGGCTGAGCCAGTTCAACAGTATTCTCAGAGTGGCAAATGTGGTGGTGTTTTTGTTGTTTTATTCATTCCAGTTGTCTTTGTATTTTTCTTGGATATGTTTTTAATGGTTGGTTCCAGTTACCCCTATTTACTTGGTTGAATTCAAAGTTATGCCCTCCCCTCTCTCGTCAATTAAGCTTACGTAACTACCCCTATTTCCAGACCTTTCCCTGCCTGTCAGGGAAAACCTGCCCTCCTTCCATGTCAATCTATGTAAACCCAACCCTTTGTTCTAGAATCATCCTTGTCTATCATGCAATCCCTTAGCTTCCATTGGTTGTTAAGTTGTACTCTCCTCCCCTCTTATCTCTCATCGGTTGCTGTGTTATGTATCCCCGCCTTGTGCTCCTCGCCTCGCTGCACACAACTGGTTACTTTGCTGTACCCTCCCCTTGGACCTCCTCTCTTTATGAGCTGCTGCAAGCCTTTGTTCTGTGTTCTTCGACCCTGACTCCCTTTGAGTTGTGTTCCTCTGCCCTTCGGGGAAATAAACCTTCTTGGAGACTCAGACAAAAGACCCTTCCCGTCTCCTTTACTCTGGTCTGTGGCGTTATCCTGAGGTTCTTTCTCCATTGTCAGGATTATGTTCCTGGCCGCACCACTACCTGGGCTGGCCTGTTGCTAGGACCAGGAGTGGCCACTCTTGGCGTGGCCACAAGAAGCCTCAAGCTAGCGGGCGAGGGCTTCTCTTGCACGCCTGCAGACCACCTCAGGCAAAGGCCTTCAAATCTTTGTAACTCTATGATAATTGCTTCACTGAATTCATTGTGGTAGGCAAACAGCAGAGTTTCTTGCACTATTTTTGTTCCTAGTGTTCTGCAATAAATTTATTGAACTTCTTCTGAGAGAGACAAAAACTCCTTTTGATATGCATTTCAAAAAAATTTGATTAATTTCTCTTTTATTTCAGGGTCATAAATAACTCTGAAGCTCAGAGGAGGCTGCAACCTTCAAGACAGTTCACCCAGCAAGGAGATGACTCCCACCTTCTGGAAATGCAAACCTGGATGCCTAAGCATGCAGTATCCTTTCCTTCTTCCCATTAACTTAATGCCTCTGATAATATTTTCATCGAATAGGCTGAACTAGTTATAGTGAAATGCAACAGTGCAACAGAAGAGACTTTTGAGGGTTCTAGTATAAGTTAGAAAGTGATGCAATGTTGGCTTAAATTTGTAATATGGTTTTTCTTGATTTGAAATAAGAAGATTAAAAAAAGTTCCTTGAAGCAGAACTGTTTTCTAAATCTGTTCATCAGTAAATTTGCCTGATTCACCATAAGCAAGGTCTCTGTTTATTAGTTCATTGGCTAGATTATAAAGCCACTGTTTGCAAAACCTGTGAAAAGTCCCATTGGCAAGGTAAAATCTGGTAATACAATTGATGCAGCTGGGGAAAAGTAGATAAACTTGGGGCCTTATAGTCTTCTATAACAATGCTTTTATACATTAGAAACTAATTAGGAATGTACCATTCCTCCACAATTTGTATCTGGCTTATTACTGCTTTACCATTAAACCATGTCTAAGCCATAACAGAAGTACAAAGGTGTCAAGATGTGGTGATCTTGCTCAGAAGCATCAGAGAGTTTTCAGAGTTGTTCTAACCAAGACTTATTACTGAAAAGATGCTGTAAAAGTCATAACTCAAGTGTGCCTCCCTGACAGGGGAGTAAAGGTTAAGATAAATAATTGGAGAAATTAAACATCCTCAGAAAGCAGAGGAAAGAGGCCGAAGAATGACTATACATTGCTAATAAACAAACTCTGTCTTGTTTGCCTCACCCAGACTAAAAAACTCAGATGAGATAAATACTAGCAGCCAAAGCAGGGCCCATTGTGTGTTTCTTAATGTTTTCTTTATGATGATTATAGACTTAGAACCCAGTAAACTTGAACCTGCTAATCACAACTCCCATAATTTCATCACAAATTACTTAACAATGCTTTTTTGAGGCAGTTTAGCTGCAAGCTGTCCTTGAGATGTGATGACATTCTTTTTGCAGACTCAAACACTTATTAAACAAAAGACTATTTTATTTCTTTTTGGTAGGGTTAATTTTCTGCTGCTTTAACTTCTTGAACTATCTTTACAAGTGCCAGCCCACCGCTGGTGCCAGCACAAGGGAAGAAATGTGAGTGTCTGGTGGAGCTGGGAATGTGTGTTTCTTCAGAAGAGCCCCTGGAGCTCAGTGGCCCTGTGCAAGGGCACCATCACACCCCTCTTGGGCTCACCAGACCCAATACACGGGTCACTCACCCTCACACAACAGCTCTGGATCCAGAGGAACTGATGTCATCTGCAAGGTGGCAATGCTGCTTTGTGGAGCCAAATCTCTGCTGCCTCTCTGTAAGTCAGGGAACTGCATATATTTGGAATATAAACTAAGACTAAATTTTTTTTTTTTTAATTTGCTAATGGGAACTACTTGTGACTTGAAAGTTAGTGCATTGCTGGTATGGTTTTGCAGCTAGGAACCTAAATATGAAGGCACCTTAGAAATACAGCTTTGGCGAGGATGAGCTCATGATTTCAGATTGCTCCTTGCTGCCAAAATATACCCTTGTCTCACATTTGCAATGAAAGAGTTAATATAATTGTTGTCCTTATCTAGTCTAAGGCTTTTTTTTTTAAAGGGCTTAACCAAGCTGCATCACTTTCTAACTTATACTAGAACTCCCAAAAATGTCTTCTGTTGCACGCTGTAACCACACTCTGGAAAGTTATTAATGAAAGTGTTTATTGTTTTAACCCTGAGTGACCAAACCCAACTTTATGCCCTGTACTGAGTGTTCCTCTGAATGATTCAAGGGAAATTAATGTTATTTATCCTGAGGCTGAGAAGCAACACGTGAATTAGCATGCATGTCCTTGTGTTCAAATCCCTGCAAAAATTGACAATTGTATTTGCAAGTATAATTCCAGACTGTCCAGGGAGATGACAGACAAGCAGATGCAGACTTGCCTGAAAAGGAAGCTGACTTAAGGCTGCACATGTAACACAAACAGAAGGAATCTCCCCACTTTCCTGGAAAGATTTTAAGGACAGGATTTAATGAATTGTTAGACACAAACTTGAGTATATTAAAGAAGAGAGGCAACAGAAGGCAAGCAAAGTATTAGCCTGTGCATTCTTTCCAAGCCTTCTGTTTGCCAAGGCAGGAATAGCCTTGTTGTCTCCTCTGGAAAACTGGGGATCTGAACATTCACATTATAAAGCAATGAAAGAAGGGCACTTACTATAATTATTCAGGGAAAATGCTTATGGTACTGGAATTCACTAGCAAGGAACAGCTTTTGTAGCTGGCTAAATGCAGGAGGGAAGCTTGACAGAGGCTGTTTTGGCAGAAAAACTAGATGTTATGTTCAGTGTATTCTGAAAAAGTACTTGGCACACAAAGTGAACTCAGTTAAATGTATTCAAGAAGCAACAAGCTGTGAAATGTGTGTTTAGCTTAGTAGACTGGCAATAGTGGCTTCAGTCAAAGAAAGGACCACCTAGTTTCTCCTGTTTGGAAGTCTTACCTACTACAATTCATCACAGACAGATTATATACTGTTCACATAGTTTTGGTTTATTTTTTTCCTGTAATTTGTCCATTAATATGGGCAGGTGATTTTCCTGTAGAACATTTATACTAGTCAGAAATTCATTAACTTGATAAACCTCATTACTAATTGTCACTGCAGAACATGCGACATTTCTGCTTAGTTGTCTGTCTAGCATTGGTTTTTACCCCTGACAGTGTCAAGGCCACGGCCATGGAGGTTAAAAGGTGTCCCTGCTACCCCTAGCACTGCTGGGGGTCTGGGAGCCAAGCAGAAAAAAGGCTTTACACCTCAAGTGCTTGCAGTGAAACTTGCCTCTAAGGAAGAGACAGTCAGAGCTCCTTGTTTGCTTTTATCATGCAATCTGCTTTGTTTGGCTAACAGCAGCTAGTGGAACAAACCATAGGTGAGAGCAAACAGCAGTTCCAGGCTATGGCTGACAGGAAAGCTGGATAAAGCTGGATGTGCCTGTGAGACCCTCAGAGCCTGTACAATGCACAGCCTGTGTGGCAGAACAGCACTGGGGCTGCTGCTCGGGCCATCTCTTCGCATGGAAGTACACAGCGTGAAGGCAATTTTATTCAGGGAAATGAACAGGTATGGGGATGTGTTTTCCCCAGAACTAATCCTTAATGTTTTTCTTATCCATTAATAGAACAACATATTGATTTAATAATGTTTTTATTCCTCCTTACATAAAAGGAGATGCAGGTTTGTATTTTGTTGTTGGGTCCCCCCCCAAAAAAATCTCAATTGAGAATGTTCATAGCAAAAGTTTGAGAAAATTAGACTAATAAAACAAAAAAATAAAACAAATCTTTCTTATTTAACAGCATGCTTTTAAAAAGACATAGTTCTGTTGGGTTTTTTTGTTTCTGTAAAAGAGGCAAGTATTTTACTAAAAAATTTTACGTCACTTTCTCCAATGTTATGATTAGATGCATTTCTAGAGTTATCTATTTATTCTAAATTATTAACTAGGCTACAAGAACTAGCTACATCTGCACTTCAAAGGTAGATATTCTTCTTCAGGATAATATATAACATTTGTCTACTGACAAGCAAGAATTTTATATTTAAAATTTAAAATAATTTAAATACAAATTTTGGGTGTACTGTAATAAACTTGCAAACAGATTTATTATTTTAAATGACACTTTATTTCCAAAGGGGCTGGGCTTTTTTCCACCAATTGAGGAGGAAAAATTAGTATATGAAATGTAAAATATGACACAAAGCTGCACAAGCTTGAACTGTTAATTTGATTGCATTTTAAATTTCTCTTTGCGCAATGTTTTCTACAATTTTTTTTTTCTATCATGATCTTAGTTCTGTCTTCTCTACTCCCCCACAACGCTTCAAAATATTGGCATAAAATATGATATTTAAAAACAAAACCCCCTGAAATGTCACTAAGATCCTTCACATTTGCTCGCTACCTTCTTTTTGTGGGCACTTAATTTCTTCAAGTCCAAAGACATATGTCCGGGGCCACTTGAGTTTATGTCACAATCTCTCACATCACTACATGACCCTGACATCTGACTCTAAGAAAAACACCTACTATTAAAAAAGATGTGACGCTATCATGATCTAACAATGATCGAATAAACCCTGGCCTGAATTCTAACAAATTTCAAGTGACAGGCACCTCTGTGTAATGCTGAGATACTGACTCAGCAGTGCTTAGCAATATGACATCCAGATCAGTCTGCTGTTCTTTCATACACCCCCAAATTTAACATCCAAATCTGTTTTGGCTTCCTCTGATAAATCTCTGGCTTTTTAGTGTGTTTATGATACTGTTATAAACTTACTGACCTCCCCTGCTACTACATGCTCACCACAGTTTATTCCATCCTTGCACACTAGAAGTTATTTATTAATTTGTTCTTTATTTGTGAAGCTGATTACTACAAGTGTATGCATACAACAGCCAACGAGACAAACCAAATCAGGCACTATTAAAAATCAGTGCTGTTTGCAGGTTTCTAAGTGATGTAAAAGGGAGCTGGCATTCAGGCAACAGGCAGCATCTTGTCACTTAAAATACAATATATTTAGCACAAGATTAGAGCAAACCCCACAAAATATTCAGTACAGTGCATCTTCCCAGGAATTCACTAGACCCCCAGTACTATTGTCATGACCTCTTATGAAATTGAGTTATTTAGCACTCACAGCAGATTAAGTGAGGACAGAAACTGCAGAAGTAGTCCACTTACAAAAGCCCCATTCACCCCATTGAGCAGAAGTTCAGGTCCTTTATTTGAAACAAAATACAGTACTCAACCAAAAAGCAAACCCAGACTCTACTACCTCAGACAGCTGAAGCATTACTGAAAATTGTCATGTTGCAGTCCTCCATGACCTGAGCCAGGGGCCAAACTCACCCGTGGTGCAATTCCTTTGACTTCAGTGGAGTTGTGCTGGCAACCACCTCAGCTATACTTGGCCCAGTGCCATTATTTATGCAAGGCTGTGCTGTGTGTCTTCTCTTGATAAATGCCAGCACTGTAGAGCTCTGAAAAGTAAAGAAAAAACATTCTTCAATAATCACAACAAGACAAGAAATGCAGACACACAAACTGCAGCAGGACAGATAAACAAGAATTTACAGCTGTGCTATGTGCAAGCACTTAGCAGAAATTTTTCTTGTATTTTAAATAAAAATTTATTGTCATAACTAGCATGAGCTTCTTTCTAGTAAATGGACTACAATTTGACTCTTTCATATCTGCTTTGAGCCACAGTTTTTCAATTAAAAATAGAAGTGGGATGAGATAAATTCTAACTGACTTTTATGCAGAGATGCTGGCCTGCAGTTGAACAGACTTGAGGGAGTGTAGATCTTGCAAATATACTTTCAACATCTTTAAATTTGGAAATATTTAGCACTGCTACATGAAGCAAAGCAAAATCTTCAAGGCTCACAGGAACATGATCATTAGTTTATATTCAGGTAACATGCCTGTCATGTTACTAGAGGCTGTTACTCTTTACTACAGGCTTTACAAAGCCTTTAAATATAAACATGAAGGCTCTTACCTACCGTTTTGTTGAATTGGCGTAGGTGATCTTAGCACACTTGTAAGGCAGTAGAAGGCACTAAATAGCACCTACAAAGCATGCTCTGTGTGGCACCTGTTTCTCAGGAGCTGACTGATATGTGAGGAAATCAGTGTCAGCACGTAGCCTGGCTGAGCAGCAGTGGATGCAAATTCCCCCAGAAGCTCCCTAACGTCAACATTTTTCATTTCCTATATGTTGGTGGTTTTTTTTAACAAATCACTCTGGTATGTGTATCTATATGTACATATGTATGTATGTATGTGTATAAGATCCGCTTACTTTGCTCCTCGCATTTATTTGAACAATAATGATTTTTAAAAATTAGATGTCATCTGGAATCAATGAATGCATATTCACATGTCTTTCTTTTGTTTGCTTAAAGGCAATGGTTAACCTTTGTATATTCATTTACACATGCAATGAAACTGCCATGCCCTCCTGACATTGCAACAAATGAAAATGTGCAAGGGTAAATAAAAAAAAAAAAAAAAAGAAGAGTACATAAGCAGTTGTATATTCAGTGTTGTTAATACTGCATGGATCAGTAGTCAGAGAAAAAAAAGAGTTGGCCCACTAAGCTGGGATAAACACAGATTTGAAGAAGATATATGAAGGTATATTTCAAATGAGAAATAAGAAAGGTTTAAAGCAAACCTTTACTGAAATCTGATGCCACTAAATACCTTTGTTACCTTAGTCAGCCTATTTAACTGCTGCCTCAGCTTACCCATTTGAAGTATGAGAAAATATCTTCTTATCTGAATGATAACTGAATTTTCCTGGGAAGGTAGAACAGCTTATGACAGAAGGGACTTTTTGAGTTTATTCAGGCTACTCTGTCTGCTCAGAGCAGGACCTACTTTGAAGATCTTAGATCCAACTTCAGAATGAAATCAGTTTGCTCTCGACCTTACCCAGGCACGCTTCAGGTAGCTCCAGTGGTGATGCTTGAACCTGCCCTAATTCTTTATGAACATTTATTTTCTCCAATTACTCCAATTATTTTCTCCAATGTGAATTTCTTGCATTTCAGCTTGCACCCATTCTCTTATCATGACACTGTGGAAAATCATCTGTCTCTGTCTCCCCTCCACACTCCCATCAGACAGCAGTCTGGGCTCCTTCCCATCAGCTTCCCCTTCTCCAGGCTGAACATCCCAGCTCTCACAGCCTTTCTTTGTCTATTCTGTGCTCCTGCCCTGACCAGCCTATGTCTCACTGCTGGGCTCCATCAGTACCTCAGCCTCTCTCTTCTACAGAGGAGCCCCAAACTGGGCACAGTGCTCCAGATGCAGCCTCTCCAGTGCCAAAGGATGGGGAAGGATTGCTGCCCTCAGCAGTACTCCAGTGGAGAGCAGTCTTCAGCTGAGCTTTGTGGTCCTGGTTACAACTTGGCAGTCCTGCCAAGACATATTTTGAACTGTTCAAAGTCTAAAAATAACTGCAGGAATTGTTAGGTAGTATTTATGCAAGAAAGAATGACAACTGGTGCTTTTTAACCTACCCAAAAGATTTATTTAGCTAAATTATCAAAATTTGAACTTTTTCTGACCGAGAGTTCTTGTAGAGAGATGTCAGAGACCTTTTAGAAAGAATATATTTATTATCATGATGTATTTACATTGCTACCAGATGGAAGATTTAGTCAGGGAATAAAAAACTTAATTTCATCATCTGATGTGACAAGTGAGTTGCTTCTTCCTATTTAAAAAGAATAAATGAGAAGACGGTATATTTAATTAAAGAGAAAATCAGCATTTGTGGTTGCCTTCAGTTAAAGCACATGTCCCTCTTTCCCTTTCTTAGTTTCTGTATCGCTATCCTTCACTGGATCATCCACCCTAAATATGGTTATTTATCATTCCCTTAACCCAGTCTTGCTATCAGCATAACACAATTACCTCAGTTTTTTGATGCTTTATCGGTTTTTTTCCACTAGTTTCGTTCCAACAACTCTAGCTCCATCAATGTGCAGCTATTGTAAGAAGAGATTTGTTTATTCTACCTCCTTTTTAATAAGCTCCTGGTGTGCAGCCTTGCTGAGAATATTTTCGACAGTTTTGCCATTCCCATCATGTCTGTTATTCTTCTTTTTCTTCTACAGACAAGAACACAAATCTGCATTCCTGCAAGTTTTCTTTTCAGTGGCAATCAAGGTGTTCATACCTGGACAGTGTCAGATACAGCACCCTATAAAGTGAGATGCTCAATGCTATCCCATCTGCAGTGGTGTAATACTCTATAATCAAACACACTTTTCTACTATATGAATTTCTGGGCAGACTAGCAAACCAGCTTTTTACATTCCCAGTGATTTCAACAGTAGTAGTTTACTACACTTTTGAGGATTTGTCCAAATATAATTTTTATTTTTCATGGCTATATTAATGGTAGCTTAAAAGCATAGGACTAATATGAAATTATCAGGTATACTAAACCTGGTCTGCTATTATAAAAAAGGTTGATATACAATCTTGCTTATAAATATATCCTATTTCATTTTACATAGACTTTCTTTTTGTTTTTAAATCCCCCATTGCCATGGAAAGGCATACCTGAAGCTTACATCACCTTCTTCTCTCTAGCCCAACTGTACTCAGCTTCATTGAAATATCTGCTGTTTCTTGTACATAATCCTTTCACTTAGGCCTTTGCTTTTATTCTTGTCACTCCTTTCATTCCTTTTTCTCAAGTGATATAAATAGAAGAGTTTCAGCATCCTTTTAAAGAGAGACACTCCTTCCAAATCACCTCGGCACCTCTTTTGTTTTACAGTTCACCTCCCACGATTGCAGAGGATCAGGACTTCAGACTGTATCCCAAATGTAGTGTTCTCCATTGGCCAGGCAGAAAGGTATTAACTAATGACTCCATCATTGTTTTGGAAGTGTTTTGGCTGAAATGTGAGGCCTTTCTGTGGACACAGCTTGACTGTAGCTGTCTCCTGTGTGTGCTGTTACTGCAGCCAGAATATAAAGCCCGGCTCTGGTGAGAGAAAGAAGTCTGTGCTCAAAAGTATCCAAAGCTGAGGAACTGCTACAGGTAGTGGGGGCTGAGGAGACCTAGGTTGATACTGGTTGAGAAAAACACACTGATGAAGCAGGAGAATAATTAGTAATACAATATGAACTTCAACATGTAAAAGCCATATTGTAAAAGCCATACAATATGGCTTTTACATGTTGAAGTTCTTAAATTTCATGACAAGTGGGTGCAGAGTTACAAAGCATTAGACTGTGCAGTTCAACACTGCAGCAACAACTGCCAGATGTGATTATCTCTGACAGATGCCTGTACAGTGGGCTGAGAAAGGCAAATCAGTCTCAGCCCAGTCCTCACCTGAAAAGTCATCTTCATGAAAGGCTTCATACTGTAAATTTGCACTAAGAGGTGATGGTAGAAGAGACAAAGATTGAATAGATGTTTTGTGCTGTTTCTTTCATGCCTCTAGGCAATCCCTCTTGGTCATGGTTGAGATATTTTGCTGAGAAGTAAAGACAGGGATGTTTATCTTCCCTCCCTGTATCCAGCTGTCTTCTGGGGAGTAGCAAATAGAGATTAAATGCTTTTCAGACAGAAGTTAGTCAGGTGAATTAATTTTTCTTCAAATTCTTTTTATATGCTTATATCTCACACTATGTTTGCAGGGAGATATACACATTCTTTAAAATTTAAGGCTGTTATTGAACATGTCATGTGAAAATTTTACCATTTACATTCAAGACAGCCTAACAGACAGGGGCAGGGGGGAGAAGAAGGAAGGAAACAAAAATTGCAGAAATCTCATTTACCTTTCCACAGAAGCTAGACCCCAGTTATTTACTTTCCAGTCTTTCAACATGTCTGAAACATTATTTTGTGCATTGCACCTTACTTGGATGCATACTAATTTCCAAGTCAGACTAAGATATCTTAGCCTCTCTCACAAAGTGTCTTTAAATACCAATTAAATAAATATTTCATTGTCTAAATATTTGATTTATTTTTTTGCTCATCATTTGCTTAGCATGCCTAGAGAAGGGGAGACTGAGGGGAACCCTAATTGTGGTCTTCAACATCCTCATGGGGCGAAGAGGAGGGGCAGACACTGACCTCTTTAGCCTTGTGATCAGTGACAGGACTTGAGGAATTGGCATGAAGCTGAGCCAGGGGAGGTTTAGATTGGATATCAGGAATAGGTTTTTCATCCAGAGGGTGGTTGAGCACTGGAACAAACTCCCCAGGGCAGTGGTCACACCACTAAGCCTGACAGAGTTCAAGTTCAAGAAGTGTTTGGACAATGCTCTCAGGCACAGGGTGTGATTCTTGGGGCGTCCTGTGTCAGGAGCTGAACTCGGTGATCCTTGTGAGTCTCTTCCAACTCAGGATATTATATGATTCTGTGATTTTGCATTTTATACCTCCTCATACACATAGTTAAAATGCTCAAGAAGGGACAAAAGAAATGTAAAGGTTATTCCTTGGGAATCCCTGGAAATATTACACACATTCAATTTAAATTTACAAGGAAACCCTTTTCCAAATTTCCTGGTTTATTTTCTCAAATAATATATGTATCCGTCGTCCGCTAGAACAATAAAATAAAAGAGGCACAAAAATATTTTAATACTTAATTATAACTGTTTGCTGCATTATCTCTGTATTTTCTGTCCATTCTAGTTTTTAACGGCAAGTTTTTAATGTTTTTAATGCCTACACAGAATATCCCAAAGATTTCATAAACTTTCAGCTTCACAGTAATTGATCTGGAACCTTCAGGATCCTAGCACAGGAGATGAGGAGACAGATGAGGAGGTAAATAGAAATAGTGAATGATTTAGATTGGAAGGGAACCTAAAGACCATCCAGTTAACAACCCCCTGGTCATGGCCAGGGACACCTTCCACAAGATCAGAT
This sequence comes from Leptocoma aspasia, assembly GCA_013399835.1. Lineage (NCBI taxonomy): Eukaryota > Metazoa > Chordata > Aves > Passeriformes > Nectariniidae > Leptocoma > Leptocoma aspasia. The sequence goes on along the minus strand of VXAX01000921.1, from coordinate 193,983 downwards.
TACTCAAAGCCACATCCAACCTGGCCATGAATATTTCCAGGGGTGGCGTATCCACAACTTCTCTGGGCAATGTATTCCAGTGCCTTACCACCCCTCACAGGAAAGAATTTCTTTCATATACTTCATCTAAACCTGCCCTCTTTCAGTTTGAAGCCATTCCCCCTTGTCCTTTCACTACGTGCCCTTGTCAAAACTCTTTCTCCACCTTTCTTGTAGGCTTCCTTCAGCTACTGGAAAGTGCTATTAGGTGTCCCTGGATCCTTCCCTTCTCCAGGCTGATCAACCTAACCCTCCCAAACTCTTCTCGTAGGAGAAATGTTCCTTCCTTCTAATCATCTTCATGGCCCTCCTCTGGATTTGCTCCAACAGACTGATGTCCTTCCTGTGCTGGAGACCGCAGAGTTGGATGTGGTTCTCCAGCTGGGGTCTCAGTGAGGAGAGCAGTGTAGAGGGCTGGAATCCCCTACCTTTACCTCCTGTCCATAAAAAAGGCCAACCAACAAACAAATCAAACCAAACCAAATTAAATAAACCAACTGCCCTCCCCCCCCCAAAAAAAAAACAAACCCAAAACAAAACAACCAACAACCCAAACCATTAAATTTATAGTATTTTAAGTGCTGTAAAAGAAAGAAGATTGGTCCAATTGGACTGAAATACAAAAAGCTCAGAAAGCAGTGTGTTTAACTGGAAAATCAATGTGTATTGACAATAGCAGGAGTTACAGGAGAAAGAAAATAAAATAAGGTTATATCATAGTATCTGAGGTTAGAGGGAGAGAAAGAGACATTGGGACAAAAAAAATTTCCAACAGAAATTAATGTGTTGACATTAAGGCTGCTACTGAAACCTGATTGTCTCATTCTTGGTATGAAAAATAATGCCAGTATCAACAATGAAAGTTACATGTACAATGAATTGCAAAATTATATGCAAACTTCAAGGTGAACTTTTTGAATTACAGGACTTGTAAGGAGCTGCAGCAAGTTGATGTGCCAGGCTTATTAGCATTCCACAATCTCTGCATGGGAAACATTCCCTTTTGTACTGTGAATTCAAACTTTTACACCTCCTAGAATGATTTTATTCAGAAAGCTCTGTCGCTGGTGTATTTTTATTTTTTTAATGGATAAAAGAAATTGAAAAGTAAAGGACACACAATCTAAATGAAAGCTAGCTAACAGGCTCCTTGCTAAGAAATGCATGGAATTATTTCTAAAGCCTGTTTGTAGAGCTAAAAGACTAAAATTTTCAAGCTACAAGATCATTCTTAAATATTTGTTAGACTGCAGATGAATATATTTGCACGGGGAAGTCAAAATGAACAAAGCATCCATACTTAAGAAATCTCCTATGTAGCAAGTCTTCCCAGCTATTAATGGAGGAAGCACAATTTACCTCCCTTGGCAACAAATAAAAAATAAATTATTTTTGTGACCAATTTTTTAAAGAATTTAATTACCTTATCTACTTCTAGAATTCTTTAGCCCTTTTTCTTATTAATACATGTTGACAAGAATGTGATAAAACATTTAAAAATATGCAAACCAAGCATTTCAGATGATGGTGTATCACTGAATGATTCAACAATTCACAAAGATAAAAGATATCAAATGTGTCCTTCTCCTTCTCCTGCTATATGTATTAGGATTTTACAGAGCACAGGTTTAAACCTCAATGGATTTACTGGAAAAGGGGAGCGGGCTGTTGAAGGACAGGAAGACACATTCCTTGCTTATTCAGTTTGGTCTGAACCATGGTCACATCAAATATCTTCCAGTTTACTAACTCGTACTTGCACAGTTCTGATCATACCACTAAGGGATGCTGAGCATTGATCATCTGGCCATTTCTCTGGGTTTTTTTTTTTTGCCAGGTGACTCTTTGGAGGTAGGCTGTGCACAAACAAGCATTGACAAAAGCCTGTTTAGCATGTTTGGTCAGGGCCTGATTTTGGTTCTGGTTTGATTTTGAACTTAACCACTTTGGTCACGACCTAATACTTGTTATTAATCAAACCTCTAGGGTTAAGCCCCTTGAACACTACTAGTTTAAAGAAGTATGGGCTGTGGACTTCATATTACCTTTAGATAACCCAAGAAGATTTTGGCTTTACAGAAATATCTATTTCACTACTTAGACAGATTAAATTCAGTTTAACTGGTAAAGCTTTGTCTTTAATTCCTGCTGCAATTCATTACCTCCAGTCACAGGGTGTAATAATCTATTTTGCCAATTATACCTTTTTTTCATTTCTCTGCATTTCATCATTATTATTTGATTTTTAGGTATAAAAGGAAAAGTACTAACCAACAAAATTACTTAGGACCATAATGACTTAGCACAATGAAGCCATTCATCATCAGTACCAAGTCTCACTCTGAACAGACCCTACAAGTAGTTTCAGTTAATAGCTTCATACAAGTACTTCTGTAAAACATACATTAAACATCATGGCTGATTTTGGGGGCTGCTGAGTTTGAATTAATAACAGCTGGAAGTCTTTTATGCCACTCAGTCTGGATCAGAAGTAGCTGATCAGTCCAATCAGACCCATTTAAGAAAGTCTTCACCACAAAAGTCTTTATGCATAGAAATGTTTCACACAATTTAGCAGGAAAGCATTGAATAACTGTGGCTCCCAAATTAGAAATGTTAGTTAGGGCATGCTGGGAGATGAGAAGGAACAATGAAGAGGAGGAAGAAGTTGATACCAATCATTAGGTACTCTTTCATGATATTGTTTCTATGCATGCATAATTATTTGCAATTTACATTTGTTTATAGTAAGGTACATAAGTGAGATGACAACCTTAATGCAGAATTTCCTATTGGCTATCACAGAAACCCCTCCCCCTAGCAAAATTATAATGAACTCGTATACATGTATCTAGTTTGATAATTTTGGCAGCAATTTCATTTCTTAAATTAATCTTGTTACCAGATCCCTGCACAGATTCCTTCTTTCACAGCACAGATAACGAAGTATTTTTTTATCCTCCACTTGATATGAATACAATTAATGTATAGAAGCTTCAATAAGAATATATCAAAGGCAAGCCACGACAGACAACATTGTACATAGGCATTGAATTGTCCCATTTCCAAAGTTAAATAACACATTGCCCAGAGAGGTCGTAGATGCTCCATCCTCTGAAACATTCAAGGCCAGGTTGGATGGGGCTCTGAGGAGACTAGTCTAGTGGAAGGTGTCCCTTCCCATTGCAGGGGTTGGACTATATGGCCTTTAAATGTCCCTTTATATTTAAATGTCCCAACCTACATAATTCTATGATTCTAAGTTTTGAACAGGAGTCTGCTAAAGTGGAGGTATCATTTCTAGATGAATGACGGCTAAATTGTATTTGAATTCACTGGTTTAAGCAACCAAATACTTCTGCCACACTAGGTGTTACTTGATAAACATAATCTCTTTCACAACAGCTGTCCTGTCTTATACACAGTTACACAAAGTTAAATAAGTAGCTATATATCATACCCTTAAATTTCTGGTTCTCAATAGATTAATTACTTAATGAATTACACAAAGGCATTAGCAGATAACATATTTTAATTGCAATTGCTGACTAAAAGACCCCAGACTTTTTCTTAAAGATATTGAACATCCTCTGTACAAACACCTCAATTTGTATTGAATACCTTATAGCATTTTGAAGACCATTAGCATATCCATGGCACAAAATATTTCCATATCAACGTGTAGCAAGGATGCTTTGTAACCAATGAATTTTGCAGCTTTAATTTCTAACGTTTTCCACACGTACTGAAAGTCACTAGATAAGAAGAGACATATTGGGCTGTCACCATGTAATATGATGACTATGAATTTGCACTGTGGTTGACTTAACATATTTTGTTTTTATGTAAGTTGTTCTATTTTAGTGATGTAGATGAAGGACAGTGTTGCATTAAAGATCAGATTTATGTGTATGTGTCACAGACTTGGTCATAACTTTTTTCATACCAAAAGTGGAAAAAATAAGCCTCTTCTCTTTTAGTAGTGACATATCAGCTCCAGTAAAACTGTTATCATGATTGAGAGACCACAGGTAAATTCAGAGGTGTGGAGGGGAGAGAGATTCAAATAAACAGCCAATGGTTAGAATTGTTATTTGAACCAGTTTTCCCACCTCTAGGTATTTGGGTAATTCTACAGTATAAATCTTTCTCTCATACCTCCAAGGAGCGAGTCCTAGATGTAGGAATTCTTGATTCTAGGCTATACTTCACACTTCTGTGAAGGAAAAGAAATATCAAGAGCTAAATACTCTATCCCATTACAAAGAGTAGCCAGGTAAAGAAATCTCCACATACATAAATTTAATTATCTTGTGACCAGTCCAAGTAACTCCTAATATTATGGTTGAACTATTCTTAAGATATATATACCAATGGAAAGGAATAATGTTCTGAAGGTTACTCTCATGTAAACCTGTTCTATTGACATGTAGATTGTGCTAGAAAGGCAGCTTGATGGCATCCTTTTATTTGTAACATGCCTATTCCCATTACTTTGATTGAAATGAGCAGTTTAACTTTTTGTCTGCATGACCCTTGGGTCAGCACATCACAGTTTGCCAAGCACAATGCACTTGCCAGAGCTTGTAATAGTAAGGTTTCATGCATCAGCATTTCACTGTAGCCATCTCCCATCAGCGTTGCTCTACCCAGGATGTTTTCCACCTAAATTTTCTTGGCTTTGTGTACGTGCTTGCATCACAGACTCCACAATGAAGGTTTTCAGTGATACACACCTAAAGAGAAATAAATAAACAATATATATGATGCAGGTATTGTGGATTTTTGATCAAAGAAATTTTGGGGAAAAAAACCAGCCAAGATTTAAATTAAATAGAAGGATCATGAAAGAAATCTAGGATTTGAATTTTCTGTGTATGTAGAGGTAAATGCAGGTCAAGCACACTGGCATGTCATTCCTTTTTGCTTTGGCCAGTCTAGCTCCAATCTCTGGAGTTACCTAGCAGAACATATGCATTAAGATCAATTGATTCAAGATACTTACATATGCCATAGAGACCTTGTGATAGTTTTAGATTCATGCTGGACATGCTCTGCACCTTTCTGAGATCTCTGCACCATGAAAGAAGATTGACTGTGTGTCTAGGTGATGCAGAAGATGATGTAGGTGAACTGACGTAGAAGATTTAAGTACCAGGATGCCAGCACATCTGTTACCTGACTGAGGCTAATCAGCAGAAAATGTAGGAAAGCAGAACACACCTTTGCTTTTGCCACTCAGATAAAACAGGTTTTAGCTCTGTGTCTGAATTTGAGGGTGGGAAAAAGGCAATTTCACTTACAGAATGAAATGGTTTTTTTCTCAGTGTAGATGCCATCTTAAAGAAGAAAATATATAACAATACTTTAAAAATGACACCACACATGCAACAACTTTGCTGTATTTTTAAAAGACAGTGTGTGCCAACAAGAAGAAAATTTCTTGTTTTGAGAAGCTCCGATTTTCTGATCCTTGTTTTCCAATACATGTCTTAAGACGCAACACAACTGCTTGACAAAGAAACCATTATTAATGCATGGAAGAAGAGGGCAGAAGATCTGCTGAAAGCTTCAGCCTATCCACCCTGGTTTATGACCAGGAGTGGATTGGCTCTGTCTTTAACTAAAGCTCATAACTCTTGCTCACAATAATAACAAGCAAACAAGCTCAGCTGCTAAACTGATAACCTCAGAAGCAGCCTAGCATGACTACACGAATCCATTTTAAAACCCATTTAACTCTGGTGCTAGCTATAAATATACACTGTAAAGTTTTATCCGAGGTCAAATATCTCTGAGAGTTTGTGTAGCGGTTGATGTGGTTATAGCACTAGAGGGTTCTCCAAAAGCACACTGCTAACTGACCACCCAGCTATGCATTCAATGAAAATCAATACTAAAGCAGGTGCTGGTTTTCAGTGCAGAGTGTTAGCATTATCACTGACCTGTCATTGATCTGATGTAGGAGTGTGATATTGAAAGAGAGTTCAGGTAAAATAAAGAGATTCATGTAACTTTCACTTTCTTTGTACCACATACTGGGTAACCACTACTGGAGTTGAAACCATCTGTGTAATTTTTGAGCACACATAAAAATAATGCTGTAGCATTTCTTTCTTAACCTGAAATCCACAAGATCAAGCTTTTAGCAAATTTATTTAGACATTTATGTATGAAAAAGTTCACTGGGCAACAAGAGCTAAAATAAGCAATTTTTTGTTCTAACCAGGAATTTTGCTGTAGGCAGCTGCACTTTACCAAATAATTTCAGAAAAAAATATTATTTATAATATTCTACTATGAAAAAAAATCCAGATGATAATGCTATGTTTCTAAACATCATGCTACATCAAACTCTGATACCCACAAAACTCTCTATATATGGGACACTCTTTATGAATTTGTGCTTTCCAAAAGAGAGAGTTAATGCTCATAATTCTGCAAGCAGTAATTCCCTTACCTGTGGTGGTGAATTTCTGAATACAGTACAGGTTAAACGTAGTTCTTATAAAATCCTTCACAAAGCAAAGGTTGCATTTCAAATTTTTTGTAAACTAAGGAAAACAGATTTTGCAGCACTTGAGAGCACTTACAAATAATATAAAGTACAAAAATAACTATAAGTTCACAAACTCCACAAACCCAGCTTTTATTGAATTCAAATTTGAAACACGAAGGCATTTTACAATTTTATCCCCTAAAAGTCAGCTTATATTTTATTTCTTTCATCCAATGTTTTATAAATTTACAAGGTGACGGATTACTTGCAGTACCCTTAATGCACATTAGTTTTATTAGTTTTACTAAGGCAAGAGAAATCTCAACTGATATTTCATGAAGCTGGCTGAGGACTGTAGACACCAGAGTCAAGTGCCTGTTCCCTCTAAGTATATCTCAGCCTCTCAAAGGCAACATAGACTTTCCACTTTCCTCTGAAGCACTAAGCTCAGATGTTTGTGAGACAAGATATTAGAGCTGATGGACCATCAGTGCTATCTAATAGGTAAAATCATAATTAAGAAAGAAATTCTGATTCAAGTCAAAGAGAAGCAATAAAAGAAGAAGGCTTCAAACATTTAAATATGCACACATTAAACCATTTTAGTAGTACAACCTTTTTAATCTGTTTCACAGCAAGGAATTTATTATATTCTGAAAGAGTTAACAGCAACCACTTTCCTTTTACTCCTAGAAAGTATTTATGCTATTCTTATGACTTTCTCTTTTGACAAGTAGGCTCCCAGCAAAAAAAAAAAATAGACTTTGAGGGGTTTTCTTTGAGGGAAAAAGGGAAAGAAGAGGATTTGAGCAGATGAAGATGATCAGGTTTTCTAGTGGTGGTGGAAAGCTGTATGTGAGGAATTAAGGAAGATAGAGAATTTGATGAAAATCTGATATATAAACAGAAGCAAGAAGTAAAAAAGCAGCTTGGCTGTCCAAAATGTTAGAATTGTTCCATGGCATGGCAATTCCAATATCAAGGAATTGTTTGAGGCACATGACCTTATCCTTTATGGGTTTGTGAGGTGGTGTTNTTTTTTTTATTAGTGCTGCAGTGAATGTTGGTTTTTTTTTTATAGCAGGCAGTGGCTTTTTCATTACTTACGTATCTAAGTAAAGTAAATGTTTCTATATGAAGAAAGACATGGAGTATGTTTTAAGGAACTGACTATTTCATTTTAAAGTGGGTTTTTGTCTTTTTGTTAAACCCTCAGTGGTAAGCATGGTATCCCTCACCTCCATCCTGAATTCTTTCCTAGTTCATGAAACTTGTTGAGAGAAAAGACTATTGATCTGCTGTCATCCACCAGCTCTGATCCAGCATAATTTCTTTAGAAATGAAAGGATTAAAAAATGGTCACATGACTTGAGAGCAGACACCTTGTGATAAAGAACAAATAGTCCCAGACATATGTGTAATTCACTTGAAGATGGTTCAAAGTTGAGCTCAATGAATAGCTGTCTCAAAGTTTAGAAAATGTTTTCTGAGTGCATAGTTACAAATTAGAGAATACTCAGCTAACATTTCTGTTGTGACCTGGTTAGAGGCTTGAAAAAGCCTTCCTGTGTTACTGAGATTGTTCACTTCTTTATTGTCATTTATTTCTGATGATGGAAATAGATCAGGAGACTAGTTCCTGACTTCTAGGAATGTTTCCTTTCCTATATTCATGTTGAATATACTATCTGACCAAAGTAGTACGGTACTGTAATGTCTAAGGAAAGATATGGTACCAGCCTGATGAACATGGCTAGCCAAGATATTCTACTCAATTATGCGTTTTTGCAGCCCAATATCTGAAGAGAGAAATGTCTCACACCATGCTTGTCTCTCAAAGGAAAGATCCCCAACCCTTCCCTGGATTCATCGCTTCTTTACCACAGTCACCGAACACTGCCTGGCAATTTCAAAGCACTGTTACCAGAATCCTCATGGCTCAGGAGAAGTATAAAGTTCTGCACCAACCCCAGTAACATTTGCAGTTAAACAATACTTTTAAACAATAACTAGCAAATACCCAGATATTAAGAGTCTTGTGATGACAGTCAAACAGAAGTAACTGGCAGAAAACCCCCCAGCATCTAGCTTGATTTGATGACTTATCCTCACTTTCAACTGGAAGATTAGAGAGCACCTATTTGCTTCCTCAAGAGACCATCTTGAACAGCTTCCCAGCCAGATCACTTGAACATTTTTAAAAGCATTTAATGGTAAGCTGAGAGACTAAGTGATAGAAATCAGAATCTAGTAAATACACTAATTAAAGTAGACAAATGCTAACACAATTTATAATCCATATTTCATTAAAATAAGAAATACACGAAATAATTTGAAATAATGTATGCAGAATAGAGCTTTTAGTAGCTGAACACAGATACTAGATTTTTGCTTTTCTTTTTCTGATTTAGGTTTACCATTACTGATTTGAAGGATGCTTACTATATAAAGGAAGCTGGTGGAGAACTGCCTTAATTAGAAACCTAAATCTCCTATATGTACTCTCGAAGATGATCAAGACCTCATTCTATAGATGTAACACAGACTCTTACCCTCTACAAGTCCAACTGTGTTTTGTGCATTGGTATTTTTGATTATTTTTAGGAAACTGGTTCTTCAGTGTTGCTGGCTTGGGCTGTGTGCAAGAAACTAAGGAGAGATTGGAACCAAGAATCGATGATACTCAATTCATTGAGCTTGTGGTAGCACACTTTTCCCCTTCTGTTTGCATTTTCTGACCTTAAATGCAGCCACGGTTGACGACTGAGAGGATTCATGTTTTTCTAGTATCTTGAGGACAATATACAAGTGCTATGTGATTGTTAATAAAATGTCAGAGAAAAATATCTTTGCCCTCTAAATATTTACATCTAAGGAGACTAACTTGATGAGCCAGAGATAGTATGCATCAATGGCACCAGCTGGAAAAGCAGGCACACTCAGGCTTGACCAGGTCTACTCACCAGCGGATCTGACAATTAAAAATCTCCTGCAAAGCACAGGTAAAACAAAGGCATTCCCCATTTTAAGGTTTAGTTATAGAGCTTTTCTGTTGAGGCCAAAAACTGGTGTGGGTTTTTTTTCTCCTCAGATTGTCCAAATAAGAGATTAACTGTTTCTTTGTTGGGATGCTGTTGCATCTTCAGGCCATTGTCACAGATACAAGACAACCAACTTTTATATATTTATCATCAAAGTGAGTCTGATTAGAAATACAGATAGAAATGTCTAGAAATCAACAAAGGATAACAAAAAAGACAGATAAATGTTTGTTTAGTTTGATTTCAAAACAGATCTGCCAACTTAACACCCTATACCTAAGTTTTGAATAAACACTGTGTACCTGCTGTTTCCCTCAGCTTATACTCTAGCAAATAGCAGATAAAGTCCTCAAGTTAACTGCAGTTTATGATAGCTTTAATTTTATTTTTTGTGTTGTTTGTTTTAAGGGTAAACCGCAGTCCACTTTTGAGAAGCCAATATAGGTTCTTTACATTAGACTAAAAACCCACCAAAACAGTATAATTCATAAAAATTCCTCTTAGGTATACATCTGGAGAGACGAATACCTCAGTCTGAACCCCACATTTCCTGTGATTGCTTTAGCATTGTTTGTAACAAACATTTAAGGCATTTGTTCAGCAGTAGGATGATCCACTTCTTTCTCCTACCCTCTTAATTTATGAAAAGGATGAGCTTGCATCTCAGAAGGAAATGTGTCTCACTCTGTTTTTCCTGCCATGCTATTTATTCCCTCATTGATTTATTTACTGGAGGGCAAACATATTGTGCACAGTTACTTGTGATGCTCTGCTGCTGAGATGCTGGTTCTAAGCATGATATAAAATTGTTGATGTTACTCCTAGGGTAAGTGCTTGCCCCCCCCCCCCAAAATGTTTTGGTTTTTTAATTTTGGGCAGTTATATCTAATTTCTTTACATTTTCTACATATTACATATGTAATATGTAATTATTACATATATTACATTCTTTACATTTTCTACACTCATATTACCCCTATTTGTTAAGCTGCTGGGCTACTATAATCTATAAGGCCAAACTGATTTACTTATAGATTCTAATTCTGCTTTGGAAATGGAAATCACCATGGCTGTTTTGCTTTTAGACTATTTTTGTGTGAACATTTGTACATGTGTACATGTGTGTGTATAATTTTATTCTAAGAATAATCTGCCTTCAGCAAAAAGCCTATGTATTTCCACTGAAATAATCTAGTTAATATGTTGTACATTTCTGCATGCATTTTGCTGCAGAAAATTGTACAGCAGCTGCTACTTCAGTAATATTTCTAGTTAAGGGAAAAAGGACTCCAGTCTGCATCAGCTAAACATGTACATTCCCTCAGAATTAAGGTTAACATTAAAAATTAGAACAGAAGACTTATGAGATGAAAAATTCCTGTAAAAATTTCCAACAGCTAACATTCATACTCCCTTTAATACATATCCAGAAAACCAGACGGTAAGAAGTAAAAGGTTTTCAGAATTCTGCTATGCTCATGGTGATTTCCTCAAGGGGTACCTTTTTTTCCCCAGTATATATAACTGAAGGATCCTGGGCCATTGCTGAGGCTTCTAGATGCTAATGAAATAAAAATAACTGGGGAAGAGAAGAGATTTGCATCCATAAACAGACAGAGGCACAGAGCGCACAAGATCTTAAAATGCTTGCCATAAATAAATATTTGTAAAACATAATAATTGCTCTATACTACCGATATATTTCCTTTTTAGAACTGAACCTCTGTGAATCATAGTGCTATTGAAGGCATGAACTGCTAAACTGGTGGTGACAATTTTAGGTTTCAAAAAAGAAAGCTCTTAGAAAAACTTATTTGCTTGCTGAGTGCAGCACCGTAGAAGAAATGAGAGCTGTAAGAAAGGGAGCACAACATGGCCAGGGAAAAGGTATCACAATTTTAGGGCTGCCAAGTTTTAGAACAGGAGCTGAGAGGCAGCAGGAGGGGGAAGTGGAAATAAGGAAGACTTTTACTAATTTTGTATTCATACAACGAAGCTCTCCTGAAATGACTAGCCAGTTGGAGAGAGGAAGTGTCTGCCCTGAAAGTGGGTTATGGTAATTCCAGCATGGGTGGATGGGGAAAGGAAGGTCAGGAGACAGAAGTCAGGAAGGCATGTACAAACATATCTGTATTCTGCTTTCAAGTGTGTTGCTGGCAGTTCTCCTGCTGCTTCTCACTCTGCACTCCCTCTCCAGGGCTGAGCTGCCGGCTTCCCCGTGTCCTCTGCTGCTCCCACTTGCCTTGCCTGTGCACAGGCTGGAACACTTACTCTGCTCTGACTGTGCTCTTGGAGTCAAAAGTCCCCCTCAGAGGGACAAGCAGGTCAGGATTTACAGCAGGATGTCAACTCTACGTAGGAGTCTGACATTTGCGGGTAGGAATACTTTAAATGTGCTTTAAACAGCACCTGGTAGCATGCACAGGTGCAAGCATTGATAATCATACAGTAATTGTGGAGATGATTTTCCTGTGCTACACTCAAGGGAAGAAAACTTAAAATAATTTTTAAAAGAATGGATGAAAAGAAAAGGGGGATTTCTATAAGTTCTAAAATCCTTTCTTTGTTACTCTGAAAAAGAAAAACTATTTCTGATTCACATCTTGCTCCTTAGAAGCTCAAATAAACCTGAGTAAAATATTGGCACTGCTAGTAACACTAACAAAGCTATGATTCAAGTGAAAAGGAGATTATTGATTTTTTTTTCATTCTGATATTGGTATCTGACTATAACATGTTAGGCATTATCTTTATGAAATGTCTATTAGCACATTCAGCCTGTTAGGTGAAGTTATACCTGGTCCAGTTGAGCTGGTAATCTGACCTGAGAGGTAAGAAATAAGCAAGAGAATCACATTAAAAGAAGAGAGAGAACTAGCCAGACTTTAATAATAAGGAAATATGCTATTCAGAAGTGCAGTCACTATTTCACCATAATACTATCAGAAGGAGGCCCTAGCACATCCTGGAGACATGAAGTTTTGCTCTGCTTGGGACACCCAGGGTTCAGCACCAAGAACAGGCTTCAGGCTCTGATCACATTATGCCTCATGCTCATTATAAGCATTTCTTACTTAATAGAGTTTGTCTGTAACAGAACCTAAGAGGACTATTATTAAAAGATTAGGCTGCCTCCATCCTCTCGCTTAATTAATTTTTCAGTGTAGAAGGGAAGCTCCATGGTCCCCAGTCTATCGCTGAGGTAATGCATTACAGTATGTGATCACAGTCAGACCACTGAGCCTCCATGGACATCTGTGTGATGAGCAAATGATTCTGTAGCCACTTCAAGATCAGTCAAATAATGGATACATTAAAAGCCATGCATCAAGCTAACCAGGAAAAAGAAAAAGCCACATACTGGATTCTAGTCCTTTGAAATGAAAATAAAACTATTTTAAATAAACAAAAAAAATTTGCTTGGGGGGAAGTCTTGTACTAGGATAGTCTTTTTACAGAAAGTAAACAATAATGTGTGCAAAATTTTTACTGGAATATTTAGAGAAAATTTTATGCCAAACATCATTTTATGATGTTTCTAGATGGAAATTTGCATTGGAAAAAATCTTAAGCATAGGTAGGAATGAATCAGGCATTGCATGTCCTCAGATAGCCAATGACCCTGTGTGAAGGGCATTACTTTATCGCTCTTTATTACTTTATTGTCATTCAAGTGACATGAGCCAAGTCCTGACTCTTAAGCAATTAATTTAACTCTTCTTCTTCCCAGTCTCAGTTGATAGTTCTTCCACTAGGCTGTTGCCTCCAATTTCTCACAACAAGCTGAAAGGTCTTGACTTCCTCCTAATTTAGCATAGGGACATTTCTGAAAGCTTTTCATCAGTTTAGCAGCCCTTTCACTGTGGCTTCCTAGCCAACACATTTCACTATGAAACAGAAGGGAAGGAGAAAATGAGAATGTCTAACTTCTCAGTGTCAACTCAGAGTGAACACTCAGCTTACAGGCTGTGTCAAACAGAGAAGAGTCCTATCCTTCCTTTTTTTATTCTAGTTACTCAAGGGGATTTACTGGGGCACTTGCAGGTGAAACATGGGATCTGAATTTTGACAGCTAACCAGACAGGCATTCTAAGCTACATGCATGTAACTCAAAGAAGAAAATGTGAGGGATATCACGTTTTCCTGATATGTGACTTGGTCACAGCCAACAAGCAGGTCAGTAAGGAAGATGCTAGACAAAACCATTAGCTTAGTCTATACACCAACAAGGAGGTAATTTCCTTTTGCCATTGATGTGATGCCAAGTTCCAGGTCACCAGCTATTTCAATGCATCAACACATTGCTATATCAACACAAATAAAATTTATTAAAAAAACTAATAAAGCTGAATTATTCCTAACAATTGTAGCCTGAAATACCTATCTAATGAATGGCTGTCCACAGCTTCTTGTAATTCCTTACCAGTACTTCATCCACACAGACAGCCCCTTGTGAAAAGGTTCATCCAAGGAGAAGATCTGCCAAGTATACAGTTTTACTCAATCTAATAAATACTTGTATCTCTACCAACAATGCCTCATAGGTAAAAGCAGCATTAATCTTGATAAGGCCGTAATTCAAACATTTAAATCTTTCCATTTGCCAGTTGCCCTTCTCTGGGCAAAATGACACTATTTTCCTACATCAGAAGACTATAATGAAGATTTATACATAAATGTTTGAAAATTCTCATGTATTAGAGGAAACGATGAGCACAGAAATTTCTACAGAAATGTAAATCTAACTTAACAGCCTTTCTAGATTCAAGTCAAATATCACTGGCTATTCTTGTGCTCACAGTTCAGCTCCTTTCTGCAAAGGTAACTGAATTCATCTCACAACATGTACATAAAAATATAATCACAAATGTGATTATATTGCATACTAAAATGTTAATGTTTTGCCATGAAAAAATGTGTGTTCCCTTGGCAGTATTTTTATTATTTCTGTCCCACCATGTGTTTGTAATTTGTGGCAGCTTTGCTTTTTAAACCTGAAAATTCGAAAAAGCCAGACTCCTGAAAAGCCATGTGTAAAAAAAGGCAAAGTCCACACACATTTAAAATTTTGACAGTTTCAGTACAACATAATGGGCTGTAGAATAAAAAAATATATTAGTTACCTTTCCTTCCCATAAAAACCCTTGAAGTTGTATATGCACAATTTAAATTTCAAGAATATAGGGAGAAGCCCTTTCCACTATAGCCACAGGTCCCTGTAGGTGAGAGAGTTCTCTACTGGACACCAGGAGTGTCAAGAATTGTTTCTCTCTAATGTTGAAAATTTATTTTATACCCATTATTCTCATGAGTGGAATTAAAAAACCAAAACCCTTCAACAAAAATTTCAGCAGCAGAAGGAGCACACTTACATAAAGTTCCAGCAAGTACGTTTTACCAACATTTTTGTTTTGCTTTGTTTCTTGCTAAGTATAACTTGACAAAAGATGCTTTGATAATGCAGAACTTCAAAATGTATACTTCAAAATCTCCAGATTACAAAACTGCCTTAAATTAGGTTTTTATCTTGTTCTGAATTTTAACTTTAATTATATACTTTGCTTATATTTTATAGTTTCTTTCGCAATGGTAATAACTAGAATATTCTTTTTCTTTGCAAGCTGTACTAGAAATTTGATAAATTTAAATAGTTTCTGGAGAAGGCAAATTTAAAAAGACAACTTGATGGGATGCTTGTGAAAAAACTTCAGAACTACATACTTTCAATCTTTTTCTTGAGCACTGAAATTTCTCGGACTTTTGACCAAAAAAATCCAACAAACAAATCAAACCCAAAAAATGCTTAGGGAAAGAATGTAAACAACAAGGAAGGGCCAAAAAAATCTTCACATCAAATATTTCCTAGTACCAGAGTAATTCTCTGGATCCAAAGACCTAGTTATAGTCTTCTATTAAAGTGCTTTCTGACAAAGCCTTTCCATAAACTACTCATTTACCCAAGCCGTTCTCCTTCTAGAATGAAAACACTCCTTTTGTAAGTTAAGTGGCTGTACAAATTTGGTTCAATCTAAAGGGAAAAGTCAGACCTAAAATGCCTGCAAGCAGCCAAACTGGACAGTCATTATCTCAAAAATGTTAGCATTTTCCAACTCTGCCAGCTAATGACAGACCATGTGATGAGAATATAGCCTATCTCTAGGAAGTGACTCACCAAAACATTGACATATGTTTGTGTTTGTCCCTCTAGAAGAGCTCAAAGCAATTTGGAGAGAGACTTAATCTGCTGCAATAGAACAGGATGTCACAGAGTGTGCTATGCATTTGTTTCTGTCTGGTTTATTTTTTTTAAATTAGGTTTAGTGTTTGTGAGGCATCATAGATATTCCCTTCTTTTTATCTTCCTTAGGGGAAAAAAGACAGCTTTTAACTATTTGAGTCTCTAAATTGGCAGGATTACTTAGAATTTTTAAAAGGCATTATAGACAAGTGCTATATTAAGGCAACATGTTTCCATCCTCCCAGATGACCATGGCACACAATTAACAGTTTTTTCAGTCTTATCAGTGTCAAGCCAATAATAAATTCCCTCAATTTCTGATGAAGTACTTTTTTTAGAGGTCTGTTTAAGAGAAACAAAATAACAATGAATGCTTCTCTAGCTGTGTTATCATTCTTTGGTTAGATAGTTGTGCTTATTTATAATTCTGACTTTTGCACATGCTCCCACTATAGTAAATAATTTTAAACATAACAAGGTTCAGTGGATTATTTTTATTGTTAATAGAAAAAATATCTCATTGGAAGATTTTACTGTGCTTATATGATACTATTTTCTAATGAAAAGCAGATAAACCCTACTTACATTCTGTATAGTGTAGTTAAAATAATTTACAAATGCAGATGAGAATTTAATTAGCCCCAAAGTTTAAATAGTCTTTTGTTTCTGGAAGCAATTAACTTAACCTTCCGGGTGTATATTCTTATAGCAAGAGAGGGAGTTATATTGTACTGCATAAAGAATTAAATCAGAGAATTACGGTGTGTCAAGTGATCAAAGCATTCATAAATGGATAACTGTACCAACATTACCTGTGTAATTAGAGCTCATCAAAATTATTTCTTCCCTACCCTATTATTTGCAGCATAATAGGTAGATCCTAAAACGAGATGCTAAGGTAGCAAATTCACAAATATATATGTCCTAAAAGCCCCCATTTATTTTCAACCCTATTGTTTTATCAACTCTTACTACAATAACTTAGCAGCAGATAATTGTTGAAACAAGTGCAAGACTGTCCAAAGAGTTTGATAGGACTGATGCCCCTTCACAGCACAGCAGGATTAATCAGACATACTCCTGGTAGTGGGCTGCTCTATTGAGCAGATGTTTGACCCCCTACAGAAGGTTCTACTATAAAACATAGTGGTATAATCCCTGTTCAGATACAGGGAAGAAAATTAACTTTTAGTTTCTGCAGACTTAAAAATTATTTCAAACCTGTCTTCTGTGAAAGTCAGCTCAACCCCATTGTTTCAGGAGGTANTCTCTTCAGAGAGGAGTTTTGTCCTCTGGTATTGTTCATTTTTTATGCTGGGGAGTGCTTTGCTTGTTAAATAAACCGTGTTTTTCCACTTCTCTCTGAGGAAATTTTTCCCGAACCAGTTGGGGGAGGGGCTGCGTGGGTTTGCTTTCTGGGGGGGACCCCTTTTGAAGGTTTTCTCCCAGATATGCCCTAAACCAGGACAGGTACCTTTAAACTAAATGAGAATGCTTGTCTGGCAAGCAGCTGAAACAGTCTGAGATACCTGTTAAAAGAAGACAGCACAGAGAGGTGGCATTAGCCCCTTTTATTATTGCAAGTCAGCTTAGGGAAAAGCAACCCCATCTCAGAGATCAAGATGCTGAGCAGACCCAGCCCCTGCTGGAGGCAGAATCCATGCTGAGGGCTTTCTGTGTCCCAGCCCTTGATGACACCTGCCCTCTGCAGCCCCAGCTGCCTGCCCCAACCAGACAGGATGCCTACTGTGGTTCACTGAAGTGCAGGGCAGGCCTCTATGTCCTGGAAACCCAGATAGGTTTCGCAGTCTGTAACTCATGATTTTGATCCTGTTTTTAATTATTTCCTAAATTCCAGATCCAAGCCATTTTCATCTTTTATCTCTCTCTTGTGAGTTCAGCTGTTCAGTTCAGAAGTGAGGCGTGGTCCTTTGGAAACTCAACTTTGCAATTAACCATTTGAGAGTATGAAGAATTATGTCACACATAACATTTGATTGAAAAGAAACGCAGGCCTGCAATAGATAGCTTGTAGAACAACAGGATAGAACAACAGATGAAACAACAAGATTAGTCTTTTTTTTTATTACATGAAAGGATGCTTTCATGTTGGTCAGGAGCACCTCTGTTCATATTGATACAGATCTCTTTTTTTTTTCTCCTGACTTTAATGAAAGGAGAATGAGGCATTTCAGATTTTATTACCACAGTCACCGCTGAAATGTGTATTAAATTAGAGATGCGCCAGTGCTGGGATTCTAACAATAATTCAGACAGCTATGGAACCATTACAGACATGTCAGTCTCTTCTCTCTACTTAACATCTGCTTCAAATAAATCCAAGGCAGATACTGGCTCACCAAGTCCACACTAAATCCTATGAACTTAAAATAAATACCGTCCTAAACCACCTATTATTAATGATAGATATCTATAAATGTCAATATATTCTTAAGAAACTAAGTTTCTCAGACCAAGCATGGCTCACCATTAAATAATTATTATGTACAATAGTAGAGTGCCTTGATTCCTGAGCTACTTTTTTAAAAAAAATACATATTTGGTAATTTAAAGAGAAGGATAATAAATAAACAAACACAGCTGTGAGACTTGTATTTTCTTGTTAAGGTAACAGAGTTGGAATGTCTTTGGGTGTATATGAACACATATGTACCCCTCACCCACCTTTCCTAAGCCTAATTTTGGTTTTTGGGAGCAGGACACCACAGTGTCTCACTAATCTCTCCCTAACAAAAGTAGGATAAAACAAAATCTTAAATGTCAAATCATAATATGTCTCTAGAAAGGAAACTGGGGAAGGGGGAAAGAAAATTTCCCCTTGTAGCATCAGGAAGATGGTAGTTAAGTTTATTTGATTTGCTGTTATTAACCAAATATTTTAACTCTGTCCCTTGCCTATTCTTTGTGATGTATTTTTCACACAGCATTTTCTTTGATTCCTTTTCATGAGAATTAAACTCATACGAGAAGTGCAAATGACCAAGACATTTGCATCAGAAATTCACCTACAACTATTTGAAGGTACAACACCAAAACATCCTTGAGTCCTACAGTAAAGGAAAAAAGTCAGAGCACTGTTGACAAACACAGGAAAGCAGAAGAGGTCATGGCAACTGAGGATATCATAGACTCCTCCAAGCCACTGGGAAAACAGTCACAGAGACAGTAAGTGACACATGGCAGCAAATTTTTCTGTGGTGGCAGCAGGAGCTCAGACAGGTCCCAAAATACTGGTCACTGAGGCAGCAAATCCCTGTTCAGAGCATCACCGAGCTAAACACGCTCATACATGCACAAACAAGTCATGCCTCTACCCCACTAGCTACTGGGGGAGACGTGGAGAGAGGCCAGGCTAAATTTGGAAACATAGCAGAGAAGCTGTCAGAAGGGATTCTGCTGCACCTGCACTGGGGCAAATGGAAAGTACTTTTTTGCCCCAACACACTTAGGTTAGGATTTTGCTTTAGAAATTGCCTCTTGGCAAACAGCAGGGATAATTATGTTTACCATGGGCTAGTAAATAGCAACGACCCTCAAAAATATAAGGCCTTTTTAAAACCAAGTCTGTGCAGGGAGGAAGCTCCCTTGACTTGCACTGCCATTTGAGTTCACACATTTCTCCTGCCTGCATAATTTGCTACACATTTCCAGTTTAAATGTCTCATATGAATGTACACTTTTACAGAGTTATCGTAATAATTTTTAATTATCTGAGATTGATTTAGCCCCACTTTTTAATATATGCTTTATATTCTACATCCTTGTAAAGGTTGGTGGCAAATTGCTGCAGTTAGAAAATATCTTACCATAAATTTTGAGGCAGGGCAAAGAAGAGTTAGCAGCCATTCCATGGTTTTATAAATACTCACCTTTTTACCTGCTTTGAATATCAAAAAAGGGTAGAACAAGTCATTTTGGTTAAGGGAAAGTTTATGACAACTGGGAGAACTGTGAACACTTCAGTTAGCTTTGCTCAGTTCTGCCCTGATGCCCAAGTAAGTGCAGGCTCAAGTGTTTTACTGACTCAACTAGCAATTATGGGCCTCTCTTTAATGAGCAAGATGGTGAGATGTTAGAGATGCCCCAGGAGGGAGCAGATGGTGCAGGAGTCCCACAGAGCAGAGCTATCACCCCGGGTGCATTGACTGAGCTGTACCAAGCAGCCCAAATGCAGTGACATGTTGAACTGGCTGTGTTGCTTCTTGCCCTGTGCAGGACAAAGATACATCCAGTGCTTACCCACTGGCCTGAGCAACTTCAATGATTTTAGTTCTCCTGAAGGTTGAGTATAAACTGTGCGATCCTCCAAGTATTTGGTGTGCTCAGTGGAAATATTCAACCCTTATATTCTTTTCTTAAGTGAAAAATTGGGGGAGGGAAAGATTTCATTTTTAATAAGATTCTGTCAAGCCTAGACACATATGGGAACACAACAGCTTTCCAGAACAAAGTTTTTTTTAGAAAACTATTCATGCCTCAAAGACCTGAACATGGATAAGAAGACCCTGATAATTACATCAGGGTAGCTGCTTGGGAGGAGGTAAGCCCCCTCACTGATAGCAATTCAGTCCCTGCATCCTAGGTAGTAACCTAGCCACTAAACTGCTAAGTCTTTTGGTATATCTTCCATCTCCCAGCAGAAACCTTTAAAATACCCTGGTTTCTTTCTGCTTGGACTGGGAAAGCTTTCTGAGACCATCAGTGTTCTCATTCACTTCTTGTTGAAATGCCCAGGGATCATTAAGAAGCCATAGGAGGAGCCAGTGGTCATCTGGTCATCAAGTTCCTTGAGTTTTTGTTTGAGTTTGTTGGTTTTTGGTTTTGTTTTTTTTTTTTTAATTCTCACAAGACTGTATTGAAAGAACATGACTGCACTTTACAATCTAGAGACTTTTAAAGGACTGAAGCAGCAGTACAAGAAGAGATAGTAGAACACTGAGGGGCAAAGAAAGTCCTTCTTTCTCTGCTGTTAAAATCCTGTGTCTAAACAAAGCAGGAAAAATGTAGGAGTAGCTCGGGAAAAAGAGCCAATATAGTTCAAACATTTTGCACTTGCTCAGATTGGTGAGCCCTACACAGCTGACGCTTCCACAAGGTTAATCAGCTCCAAGGATAATCGTTCTTACCTTCTGAAATAAGAAATGTTCCAGGGCAAATTTCTTTCACCTTCTCACCTTCTTCACCTTCTCCCACATATAGCTCCACAGCTTGCTAATTCAGGGTGGAAGCAATGCATATAGCACATTGCTGCCTCTTGTTGGGGCCACAGATTGATCCACATTGGGAGATAACGGAGACAGAATTTCCAGCTTGGTCTTTTGAGAAATATCTGCTAAAGAAACTATTGCAGTTTTCGTGCTAAAAGTGGTACAAGACAGCTTTCCAATACTGATTAGAATCATGAAAAATAGGTGAAATATTTATACACACAGTTTATAACACAAAGCCAGAGTGCCTCTTCTCATTTTCTCAAGTCCTTATCTCCTCAAATAGGGACTCTTGAAAAAAAAAATAATATAAAGGCAGAAAGCAAGGCAAAAACAAAGAAAATGATGAGGTATTTGAAAAAAAAAAAATGTTGCAATGGATAAATAACAATTTATAGGGATATTCAAATATTCACATTTTTCTAAGTGCTGCTGTTTCTAGAAAACTCCTCTGCAAAAGGAAAAGATCCCTACAAAAGTGAAAAACCATTTTTCCTGGAACACAGGAAAATTCATACCTGTGCAGGTAGCAATGCTTATGCATTTCAGCTAATGGAATATGCTTTAATTATCCAAACTCACCCACAAACTAAATGCTCAAAATTATAGATAATTTAGCAAGCTCATGCGAAGGCGGCCAGCTGAATTTCAGCTTTTTCTTTCCAAGACATAGGATGCAATATGATAGAACTATCTGTAAATGCTCTTGGGTTTCATACAGAAAGAATCAGGATTCATTAAGGGATATTTTAAACATGCTAATGTAATCTTTGGGTATTAAATAGAAAGATATTTTACAGAGGTTCTTAGACTAGCAGTATGATGCAGAAAATTGCCATAATACCAGGATCCTTCATTTGAACACAAAATCTTCACCTCTTTCTGAGTTTAATTCTATTTCTTTCCTCCACAACAGCTTGGATGAAAATTTGAAGTAGTGTATTCTCATCATGACATAAGATATCCATGCTTTCTGATGATGCAGATTTATGTGTGCAATGTGTTAGTACATATATATACATGACTAGATGTGTATATACATACAGACAAGTGTACAATTGCATCTCTCTGTGTGTATATATATATTTGTGCTTTTCAATTGAGGTGAAGTGCAGACCAAAGAAGTTGGTAAGTCAAAGCACTGCACAATCACATACGGTTTTCTTGCTGCTGCTAGGACAACACAGTCACAGCTGGAGCCTGTTTCTGTTTGGGACCCGTCACTTACAGGGCTGTGAGATGCGTGACTGAGTTGGGGGCTCCAGACCTATCTGCTCACACTCTGCCTTTTGGCCTGCTGGGCGGTGGCAGGGGTTATGCAAAGGCTGCTGCTTTGCTCATCTTTGAAACAAACTACAAAAAAATCACAGTAAGATGAGAGATTTTATTAATCTGGTTTCTTCAGTGACCACAATATCTTTTTTTATACCTCAATAGAGGTAATTTAACTCCCCAAGCAGTGTAGAGTTAGTAACATTTTAATGGCATCATCCAAAGAAAGTATTAGGTATTTCTAAAATTTTTGGACTGTATACCACCATCACCCTCCTCCCAAACAGTAATTGAAAGATAACTTTCTATGTGAGCCTAAATTGGCAAATTTCTGTAAACAGCTTATGGCTGACACAAAACCCCAAAATAATGCATCTTCACAGTGAGTATCATAATTCAGTGAATTTAATTTGGCATATTTTGGGTGGGTTGTGGTCTAATTCAGCTTATGCTTGGACCTAATCCATTAGGGACATGGTACATGGCAATTCTCAAATTTTACAATGTTAGGCTCATTGTGAAATGAGCTGTGGACTAGCACTGTACAGCCCTGCTGCTTCTTATTGGGACCAAACCGACAATTTTTTGCTTTAATTTGCTCTGTCCAATCAGATCCTCTGTGTCCATACTACAATATTTTGAGCATTATATCTATTTGTCTGAGAATTTCTTTTGTTGCCTGGACCACACCTGGATCTGTGAGGGAATTCTTTGCACTATGAGATAGAGGTTTAGGGTCTAGAGTAAAGCCATAACAATACAACTATCACTGTGCTGGTTTTTTTTGTTTGTTTGTTTGTTTTGTTTTGGTGGGGTTTTTTTTTTCTTTTTGACTGAATTTTACACTTGCTGGCAAAAGGTTAATGAAAATGACAGCTGCCAGACTGAAATATTTGCTATTGTGTCATGATGATAAGCACTGCAGTTGGTCATTTCACCACAACCACAGTCAGGGCTGGGTACTGCATTTATCAGGATCCAAAAAGGAATGCCTTAAGATGTGTAGTAGCCACAAGATTGATTTTGACAAATGCATATATATATAAAGTACTCAGTCTGCAAAGATGAGCCACTCATTCCAGCACCAAGCAGCTGAGACAATACAGCACATACTTCATTTCATATATTTTTTTCTTGTCTAAGGATGGGAGGTCCCATTGCACTGATACTGGCAGTGTCCATACAGAGACCATCACTATTCTAGAGGAATTACCTATAAACTCTACATCTTGTACATGCATTTAAATGTGAATTACTAAAGATCAGGACATGGTACTACTTGTGACTGTTCTTGTTGACATAAATGCCAAAATCTTAGTTTCCTAAGTTTTCTGCCTCAGTAACAGTTTCTGCTCCAAATAGACTGCCATCAATTATCCAAGTGCCCATCCTTCTTCTGCTCAACAGAGTCTTGTGCTGCAGATAGCGCAAATGGCCTGGCATACACAAAATCCAGTATATGACTCTGAACGACTGCCAAGGCAGAACACAGCTCAAATATAAGGTCCAGTGGCAGAGCTCTCCAGAGGTTTTTGATAGCCCTCAGACAGGGCTCTCAGCTCCCCTCTTCTACAGGAGCTGTGCATGAAAGTCTTTGTACCTCATTCCTTGAATAACTTGGAAAGTCCAGACAGACTGCCTGAAAATAGGATTCCAGATGGAGAATCAGGCACATGGCCTGAAACAAGTGTTAATTTGATGTAGCCTTCATTTTTCAAAGTGCTTTGGGACAATTTCTTGAGCAAAAAAAGTACAGAAATTGCTATCAAGGTAACATCAAAATTACTATTTCATTTTAATTTGTCAGCAGCTTACTCCTTCAAACATTTAGAAGTTTTCAGTACATTCAACTAACAGTTTTCTGTGAGACACTGTGGTTACAAATCACAGTGCTTGGCACACCAAAGCCCAATGCAATTTCCCTGATACTGATCACCTTTCAGAAAACATAGGAGTTAAATTAAAAGGGTGAAATATTCCTGAGAGCCTCCAAGTTACCCACATCCCTTTGCAAGGCTCAGTACTGCAAATTCTATTTTCCTTCAGGTATTCACATTTCCTGAACACAGACAGAGCTGAAGCATGCTGCACAGCTCATAAAACCTATTAAAACCCAGAGCCATTCAAAGCAGGGAGGAGTCCTCTAATTGCACACTTCTCCCTTTTCATAAATCTTCATCAACACCAACTTCACAGAGAGAAATTGTGAGACCTGTATTGCAGGCATGTTCTTCAGTGGTGAAATCTCAGTCACTCTTGGCTGAACCTCCTGATAGGAATAGTCAGTACAGAGCAGGTACTGATAGCACAACAGAAAGGGAAAAATACAGCACCTGCAGAGACTTCATAGCTACTGTCATCAAAAGTCATTGTTAAGGCTCAGGAAAAACTCAGAAGAATGAGAGAAAAAAGTATATTACTGTTCCCAGCACTACTTTTTATTTACATGTAGTACTGGGAAGCTTACTTCAAAGCATTTCTTGTAGGACTGGCACTAAAATAAACTTCCACAATATGTTTGTGGAAAGATTCCAACTACAAAATATAAACATACCTTAAAAATAATATTCCACCTACCATGAAAGATGCTAAAGAGTACATACAGTTATTCCAAATTTTTTTTTGAGGTATACAGTTTTACAAAGTAGGCTCTTGCTCTCTGGAAATGAATTTTTCAGGATAAATGAGCATGTACTGGTCAATGAGCATGTTTTTATTGCTTTGAAATAGCAGTAAGAACCCTTTCTCTTTAGTTAAATTTGAAAAGAATAAGTTTTTTGTGATTCTGACAGTGATTCCATTTTGCTTTCTGTTCTGCTGCCTTAAGCCTCCACATTCATCAGAGTTCTGTGGGCTGAGTTCCTGGTTATATTTCAGTGTTATATTCCTGATTAACATGCTTTAGGCAGAAGCAATAGGTTGCCCAATTAAAAAAAAAGTATATTTGAAGAGAGAGACAACAGGACAGCCACCGTATGGGCAACATAATGCATTTAACAGTTACAGTACTTATAAATGATATTGTTGACTGATAACAAATAGACTATGCTTTAATTGATAGAACAGATAAAACCACTCTTCTGTCAAATTAAACTCTGGCAAATGAGTCCACCAGCCCTTTCAAAATACAGCTTAGGAAGATTAAGGTTCATGTTCCAGATGGCCCAAAAAAACCCACTAAAAGCTTCCAGCTATGCTTGAATTAAGAAGCTACTATATACATCCACAAATTTGACATAATATGAATTAAGCGCACAATGATGGGGAAAGGAAAAAGAACGAGGATATGAAAACAAAATTGGGAATGATGCTCTGGCTTTAGATATCTAATTTCAGCGCTCAAAATATAAGGATCATTTCCCATGGCATCTTTTATTATCAGGAAAACAGCAATCAGTCCTATCACTTTCTGTTTTCTGGAGGAGTCCGTTCTGTGCTCTCTTCAGAATCCCATCTGGTCTGGCAGCTTCATCCAACACTTAAATGTGAATAGCACAAATGATCCCCTAAGACTTATGAGAACTATCACTAATAATGATCGTTTCAGATCATTAAATCTGTTACTGGTGACTATTAAGGACATTTAAACAAATAGGTTTGTTATGGCATCCCATTACTCTGCTTTGCATTACTTGAGAAGGGGACACTAAATCCCCAAGGAAATATTTTTCTTCTTTTTCCTTAAATAACTCAAAATATCAGATGAAGGTACCGTAAATTATTAAATTAATTTTCAGAGATCTGGCAAGGGGATGGAGACCAGAAGAGTCTATTACAAGCAGTTTTACAAGATTTCCATTCCAATTAATGAACCAAAGCTGTTCATTTTTGCTCTAATTAGCTGACTTGCCATAGGTCTACCATTCAGATTTACAAGGAGAGAGAGAAATTAGGTGTTTGTATTTTATAAAACTACAAAGATAGAAAAAACAAGAGTAACAATTTAGTATGCCCTACTATTTAAACTACAAAATATACCCAGCAGAATAGAAAGATAAGTACACAAATGAAATAGGACACACATTTCTACAATTGTGGTATGAAGCAGTCACCAGGGATAAAGATTAATGCCTAAGTAGCAGATATAAACTTTACCGTGAGTTATATCCCTGATGCATTTTTCTGCAAGCCCACACCTGATGGTAGTCCACATGATGGTTCAAAAGCCATTTATCAGAGATCTGGTTCCATCTGGACCAAGACTTCCTTTTTGCACAGATAATTAGCAAGTCTTCCCAAGGCCTAAGTGAAACAGTGGCAGCTGGTCAGGAAATACACTCTTTCAAACTTAAACAAACAACACAACTTCTCCCTTGAAGGAAATGAAATGAGGAAAAGCAATCAGAAAATTATCAAAAGGGAGACATACTACATTTTGTACATTCGAATAGTAATTTGGAGAGTATTTAAAAGGCATATTCTCATATTTTGAAAAAAGCTTGGGTAAAGAACTGTCATGAAATAAATATTTCAAACTGCCATATTCAGGGGAGGGGGAAAAAGAAAGAGAAATAATCCACTGAGGAACACAGGAGGAAATGACAGTAGTCTTAAAAATAAAGTCCCTTTCCAATACATGTCAAAGAAAAGACAACTAGGGAAGATATTAGTTGCAAACAGCTCCTAGGAGGGAGGGATTCACAAAGATTCATCTTTCTACAGGAAGAAGACAAAAAACAAACTGAGAAACTCAAGCCTAGTAAACTGCTAAATTAGAAAAGTATTTATTCATGTGTCTGGTCTGAATGAAAGAAGACATGAAATAGCAAGTGAGATGAAGACAAAGCACCAAACCACAGCCATTTCTGACTATGTAAAGCCTGCAACATAACATTCATTTTTTATCCTGAAGTCCAGAATAACTCAATAAGAATATGAAAGCTTTACCACAAAGCCTGATAGACATTTTGGAGTACCACACAAATACAAACAGGATTTAATCTGGTCACATTGTCATACTTTTGGTTCAGCCTTCCTGAGGGGTCAAACCAGTATGTTTTAATGACTTGGAATACTTAAACACTTCCAATTTGGAGATCATGCTGTAGATTAAGGTGACACAAATGTTGAAGTGAGCTGGGAGACACAGTTAAGTGACCAGAGACCTCAGAGCTGCCACAGGTGTGCCTATGGGATCAGCTCTTCATGACTACTGTTTTGTACAGGTATGATCAACACAGCAAAGAGCAATTTGAGAGAATTTGTTAATGAATCACATTATTTTTTTCTTTAACAAATACTGAAATAATGTTTCCCTGTTCATGAACACCCTGCAAAACAACATCATGCTACCAAAGTTCCTCCCTTTAGCACTATCACTGATAAGACCATCAGACTGAGGAAGAATATTCAGCATAATGGAGAAAGCGGAAACCATCCCCTTTTCAAGGTAAGAGATTTTTTTTGCCATGGCCTTAAATAGCATTCAGAACGTAGAGACCGAAAACCAAAATGGTTCCAAAAAGTTGCTCAAATTAACAGATGATTTTTCTACTGCTTCCTTGTGTAAAGCATACAGGAAAAATAAGCCTTCCACCACACTCCTAAGCAAGGTGCTGCATACCAGTTCTGTTTTTTGTGCTTTGAACATCACATTGGACAGCCAGTAGATAACCAGCAGTCAAATGGACTGTGCTCTGTTTTGAAAAGCTTTTATGCTATCATCAGAAGAAAATAATATTTTAAGGAAGGCAACCACAAAGACAATCATAAAATTATAAATAGATGAGAACAGCATGCAAAAGAAGGTTTAAAGCCCCCAAATTGGTTATCCTAAGAACAAGAGAAATAGGTATGTTTCCTTTGTGAGGCATTAGAGAATTTTCCTGCGACAGCCAGTATTCCGTTTTTACTTTTCAGAAGTGCAAGAATGTCACCATGAAAAGAACAGCAGTGGAATTTAAAGAGAAAGAGGACATTGCTTCCAGGTATTCACTCTCATAATCTGTGAAATTTATGGCCTTAGAATACAGCATTGAAATTAGCCATTCCTTTTTTAAATTGGGCTCAGGATTCCAGGGCCTATGTAACAACTTTATGCTTTTTAATATTAAAATACAGGCAATTGGAAACCATAGATGAAGACATCACAAGAGCAAAAGTTTTAAGATTTTTTTCTTCCTTGATTTATAAGGATTAGTCCTTTGCAAAATCAACACAGCACAAGTGGAAGATTTTTTTCTTTTTTTTTCTGCAAACCTCTTTTTTTTGCCCTACTGTGATATTATATTCTTTTACTTTGTTATTTACAACAACAATAAACCCAAGGCAAAAAAAGAAAAAAAAAAGCTCCACAAGCTCAATAGACTTTAAATGAAAAGGTATCAAGTTTTGCATGTCACAACTGAAATGCGCATGGTTCCATGACCTAGCACATCTGGGGTGCAGAAAGACCATTTTTACAGGGCGCTGGCAAACTGCATTTGCTAAATTAGCCAAGGCTGTAGAATTGAGATAGCTTTGAAAGAAGAAATTAATTCAGTCTGATGACAAAAAGATGAAGCAAATTCTTAGCTCTGTACAGCCTATTATTGCTAAATTTTGACTGAATTGTCAGTTGCAATGTAACAATATAAGCAAAACCCTGTTGCTATCACAGCTGCCAATTAAAATTTCAGAAATAAGAAGTTTCTGCTTCGTTTCAAACACAATTTGTATGTACATAATGAGTATAAGTAGTATTTCTAATGGATTTTTCTTAAATATGTAATGGAAGATGGGAAATATGTGACTTGGGCAGGTTTTAATGAAGAAACTTAATGATGAAACCGTAGCTATACTCTCACCTCAGAAAGCAAGAGATATTGAAGTTACCAAGTCCTGGAAGAGACAAAGTATAAATAAAGAAAGAATACAGAAAGAATACAGAAAGAAAAGGGATGAGCTGAAACTTTACTAGCAGTTTTCAAGTAAGACTGTGACAGCATTGTGACAATAAAAAAACCTGTGAGAAAAAATCAAAGGCAGCTCAGCAAAATTGTGGGTCATTCCATCCCAAGATGCCATGAAGTTTTACTCTTCAACATCTGACTAGAAGATATTTGGCTAGTACAGACTCATTGAGAGAAAACACCAGAACAGCGAACATAAAATCTCCACCCAAAAATGATAGTCCCAGCTTGTTACTGTATATATTAATAAGAGATAATTGTTGTATCCTCCACATGGTTTATGTGTGATTTTCTTGGCACAACAGAAAATGCCTTCACAGGAGTGACCCCAGGAACTGAGTGTTACAGCAAATGGAGTAGGAAGCTGTGCTAGAGTTAAGAAATTAAATGAGTTTTTACCTTCAACAGCTGCCTTAGCAGCCTCTTTTGTATTCTACTCTTGATTTTAGGTGCTTTGTACAAAAAGCATCATGATGGTAGTCCAAGTGTGTGAAAGGTGGTGGTGTCCTGGTGCCAAGGACATTTCCATACAAGTATGTATACATTTAGCAACTAGTTTTACTCCATCTAACACTTATGCAACATAACTTGGTTTATTATTATAATTTAAAATTGTAATAAGCCTCCTCCTTACTCCCCCCACCCCCTCCACAAATGAAGCTGGTTATTAAAAATGAAAAAAATGATCACTGAGTAACAAAACTATAGACCTTAGTGAGTCATATTGTCCCTAGAATCAAGAAACATCAATAGCTCAAAATTTCTAGTTTTCCGCATGGTTGGATAGTGAATGAGTAGAAGCTGAGGGAGAAAAGCTAGCAATGCTCAACCTTTAGACAACATCTAAAAAATGTTCCCCATAAACATAATATGGAGAGTATCTTTTTACCACTTAAGGTCTTGCTGACTTGCTCTGCAGTTGGATTCTGTATCCAAAGTTGCTCTTTCTGAGAAAAAAAAAAAAATTAAAAAAAGGTCAGGTAAGCCAGCATATATGGTTTGCAAAATGTTATCTATTCACAAAGTTGTCATTTGCAGCAGAGTGTTTTCTAAGTAACCTTTACCAATGACAATGAAATTCAACTATAAATGAATTAACAAACATCTGCAGATCTGGACAACTTCCAATAAGGCAGAAAAACCAAAACTCACAAGATCCAAGAATTCCAGGTTTGGGAGCAGTTGTACCTCTCTCCCCTTGTGGTAAAACACCTAAAGGAAACAGATATTGCTCTTCTGTTCAGGGCTCAGTATCTCAGGAAGACAGTCATGGTCTCCTGAAAGCCACTTCAGCCCTGGACTGATCTTCTTGACTCCTCAGTGGCACCTATGGATCCTTGTGATGTCTTTTGCTCCTACACACACATCTACAAATATTTGAGAAAAAATATAGTGTCATTTGACAATTCAACACAAGAAAATTATCCACTATTTTGTCTAAATAATTTGCTTCTTTAATCTGAGGATGGTCAGATCTTCTATGTCTTGCATTTGGGACTGGGGAGGATTGTTTTTGTTTTGGTCAGGAATGGGAAGAAAAGAGTACAATTGTTTCCCTGTTTTCTAGGTCAGGCAAACCAGCACTGCAATTGCTGTGGTTAACTGCTGTCTCAAGTTGGTTTATTTTAGTTATGCCAAAAGAGCAGGGGTAGTACCATGTACTTAAGCAAAGAAACTGGAAGTCCTTGGACCAAACTTGCTGATTCTTTACATCCCCTGGCTGGGTAAAGAAAGGTCTCAGAAATCACATGTCTTCTCCTCTCTATCTCCAGGCTGATCTCTATCTCCAGCATTATATTGCATAAGGATGATTAAGCGTCCTTAGCTTTTCTCAGCTGGACCCTCTGCAAGTCCTTTAGTGAGAAGGCAGCAGTACAGGTTTTTTCGGTTTTGTTTTTTCAGCTGAGAAAGCCCAGCTGCTCTCCCAGGACACTAGGGAGGCCTTTTGCTTTGCTGCAGTGTTGAAGTTTACCAATTCATAAGGCTAAAGCAGAAAAAAAGCCTCTCATTTAAAAAGCCATAGCTTTTGCCATAGTACTTTTCATTAAAACATACTTTGTGTGTAGAAATCCTGAAAAAATCTGAACCTTCCTAGTAAAAAAATTGCCTGGTTTCTGCTCATCAGAAACCCTGTGACAGGGTCTGTATTAACACAATTCTGGTGGGATGGAAAACAGCCCCTCACAAGAACTAAAAGAGATAAGCTTCACAGTTGACTCTGAGGTTATCATCAAGCTTTTAACACTAAATTAACTAATAACCAATTAACACTAGCTCAGGTTATTAGTCTCGCCTGCAGAACGTTTCAAAGTGGAAGGTACCTTGCTAGTTTAAATCTCAGTGCACAAGCATTATAGAATTATATCATTATTGAGAGCCATGAGTTGCTCTGACTGCAGGGCTCACTCCAGTGAGGTATTCACAGATAATAAAATTATCTGTGGTAAAGCCTAGATGTTTCTTCTTTTAGTTAAGTGGTTTCTTAAGAGCTATGCAAATAAAATGCCAAGACACACTTCTCTCAGTGAACAGCTTAAGTTCTCAGAGAACACAGTAGTCAGACAATTGATAAACTCTGGCTAGCTCTTCGCATCAACTGCTTTTCACCATTTAAAAGCCCACCACACACCACCAGAAAAAAAAAATAACAACCAAACACCTAACCAACCAACCAAACCAAAACCAAAAACCTAAACAAACAAGAAAACAAAAAATCCCAGAGGAAAATAACATACAGCTAGGAAATTTTTACCCTTTTTTCTTAAATATTTCCAACTTGTAACAAGCTCAGACTATGGATACATTTAACTTGATCTCCTTGAGTGACTGCTTATCAGGAAAACAATAAAGGAAATAATTTAGAGAACAGTATTAATCAATCCTTCATAAATTTGATTGTGCTCACTGTTTGTTTTGAGATAACAGGTAACATAAAAAACCTGCATTTTTTCTTCATTCATGCTGCTTCCTACTTTATCAACCAATGGCTTTAATATTTGATACATTTATTTTACTCTACAGCAACATCAACAATTGCCTATTAATTTGGCAGATTAACCTTTACCTAAGAAAGACTTTCACTTTTCACTGTTATTTGCTTCTTCTTTCATAAATTGGCAGTCTTATCACTGATACAGTAGTCACTAACATATGCCATCAGCCACTGAAACAGAAACACCCTGTTGTTTCAGTTCTTTCATATTCCTTTGGTCTTCATACAAAGAAGTCAGAGCAGCAAAATAAGAAACACTGAAACAGCAGCAGAACTGCTAAAATAACTGAGGTCTCTACTATTTTTCCTCTTAGAATAATGAAGATACTGTTAATATAGTTCTTCATCCAATAATTAAGTCAAAACTAATATTACTAATAATAATCTCAGCAATATCTACTGTAGCAATACTTATAACCTTTGAATAATTTCAATATTTCATAAATATTTTTATTTTTTAAAAAATTCATTTAAAAAATTATTATAGCACATTTGATCTTTGGCCTTTAATCTTCAATGCTTCAATAGAAATAGTCTCCTTAAGTAACTAAGTAAAATGTAATATTAGACAAGGCAAAACTCATGGAAAAAATGTTTCAAACTGTATTTTAAGTTTTATTTTCTTCCTGTTTATACAAATGCACTTGTCTTTGTTTTCTCTAAGAGGGGAAATTCTTGTGAAAGTATTTTTACCTAGTTGCTTAAGTCTTGTGTAATACAAACCCCAAAATTTTTATATTAATTTGTTTCCAGTCTCTTCATGCAGAGATTTGGTTGCATTACTCTGCTCTTTTGGTAGGCCAAGTAACAGCACAGTTCTTACAATCATCACCACACTTATCTTTCAAAAAACCCCAGTGTTTTAATGTGAACAGAACAACCTCAGGTCAGCACCATTTCTTATTCTTTTTTGAGGTGTGTGAGAGAGAGTCTTGGGAAGTTTAAGAAATGGTCTAAGCAGCACTGTGTTGTCAACTTCACAGAGTCAAAACAACTATTCAGCTACTTCTGATTTTCCAAATGCCCGATAAGTGCATCTTCAACAGTTTCCTAGTGTTCTCTGCAAGTAGCCTTCATACGTTCATGTACCCCTGCCGCCAACTTCCAACAAAGGGGCTGCGCTCTGATGCCTTGAACACAGAAAAAATTTGCTGCTTGTGACATATCTGCAGCTTTAGCAAGACAGCAAACAAGTATCATCTGCCCTTGCTACACTTTGTACTCCTTGCTTTGACAGCTTTTTAGGAAAACCTCTCACTGCCTTCCCAGACTTCTTTGCTGACCTCTGTTTCATCAACTTTTTACCATTCGTTGTGTTCCATGTTGCAAAGAATAAGTAAGAAGAAAGCAGAAGCATTATAACTTGCTGCATTTCTTCATGTGCAAAGCTGAAGGACATTTCTACAGAACTGACTTGAGGCCTGATTCAGCAACTTCAGGTACTTAATTTCATTTAAGAAGTGCACATTCCCATCATTGCCGATTTCACAGAAGAAAAAAAATTAAAAACAAACAAATTAATCTGTGGTTCTCTATGCATCAAAGTAAAAGTTTCCGAAATTAGGTAAACAGTAATGTATAGTGTATTGCGAAACAGTCTTCTGGAGCAAAAGAGAGAAGAATGTTGGAAACATTCTACTTCAGTGAAAAAAGGGACAATAGCACTACAAAGATTTATTGCAGTCTGAATACTGAGAAGCGTACATGACCCCAATAGTTTTCTATTATCAATTTTTATCATTCAAGTGTTTCAAACATCTTCACAATAGAATTGTCCAAGTTCTACCGTTGACACGACAAGTAGCTTTGCAGGTGTTGACACAACACCTGGTATATTCTATAACTTCTTTTTCTCCTCTAAACACATCCTTTCAAGTATGTGCTGTCTTCAGAAAAAGAGCAAAACAATGCTCTTTTCAGACACTGAGGAAGCAGTTGCCCTTGAGATACTTCTCAAATGTAGCTGGAGTTCTTGAAGTCCACAGGGAGGCACTTAGGGTAATGAGTTCTGCTGGGAAATACAGACAGTTTAATGGTCTCAGAAAGGCTTTGCAAGTTCATGCTGGCTTTTATGAAGGTAGATTATATAAATTTTTAATTTATAGTGGTTTTACTGTGATTCTTCAGCAGAGAACACCCTTCCCCACCACCCAGCATGTTTGTGTACCCATGCTTAACTACATTTTCAAATTGGTGTGATATTCATTGCCATAGGACTACTGAATTAATGGTATGGGAAATTAAGTGACTGGAAAACTAAACAACTTGTTCACTAATTTTTACTGTTGTAAACTGCTTATTTGAACTGCTTCATATATATATCACAAATCAGTTTCCCACCAGAGAGCATAAAGCATTCCACATGCCAAAGGGTTTAGGCTTAAAAAAGGAAAAAAAATTAGATTCATCAGCTATGCCTAAGATTTCCAGTCAGTGGCCCTTAAATTTTAAGACTTTGCAACTGAATGCATGCACCTCAAATGTTGGTGATTGCCAGAATTTACAAGCTTGCACCTTTATTGTTTTCTCTGCAGACGTCCTGACTGTGATTGATTTAACTGTGCTGACCTCCCAGCTGTGACAACTGCCTGTTCACTATCACCTGCTAATAACAGTCGTAGTTTAGCTGCATCCCCTGACTGCATACTGGTGGTAGATGTCTAATAAGTTATTCAGCCTGGATTTAGGCAAGACATCAGAGATTTTGTGTCCTAATAACATTCCCTTAAGCCATCCAACATCTCTGCCTTTTAAGTTGTTTACTAACGAAGATAAATGAGCTTGCCTAGGCAGGACAATGACAGTAGTTGGCAGATACATTGCTCACACAGCTGACCCTATTCAATTTTAAAATAAAATAAATCTATGCTGTTTTGTTTTATGTATGGCTTATTAAATTACTGATATGGAACTTGTCTGCCCCAGATTGCAGGGCACCGCTAATGCATCGAGCTGCAGACACTACGTAGCCTTAAAAAACCCAAACAAAAAAAGGTTTACATTAAAATTAACATGAAAAAGAGACAGGTTCAGACAGAATGAGAGATGAGGGGGAAAAATACAAAAAAGTCTTGTCTAATTGCTTTCCGGGAACCCAATATGGTATCAACTGCCATGATTTACAAGGCAGCTGATGACAGCTGATGACATAGCTGATGGGAAAGACAGCTATGACACATTAAAGCTATTAATTTAGAAGGTGGAATCATAATGCTTCAGAAATTGCTGTGTCCAAAGAGTTTTTGTTTAACCTCCATAATTAGATGCACTCAGGAACATTCTGTGAAAACATTGTAGTTATTGCTGATTAGAAAAAGACTCATAAAAACTATTAGTTTGAGGCTAAACATTTTTCAGCTGGAATTGGGAATTAAGGAAGTCATAGAGTCATATCATAGAAAAGCTTGGGTTTGAAGGGACCTTGAATTCATCTAGTTCCCAACTCCCTGTCACAGGCAGGGATGCCACACACTAGACCAGGTTGCTCAGGGTCTCATCCAATTTGGTCTTGAATGTTTCCAGGAATGGGTCATCCACAACTTCTCAGGGGAACTGGTTCCACTTTCTCACCTCCTGCACAGTTAAGACCTTCATTCTAATATCTACCCTAAATCTTGTCTTTAAGTTTAAAAACATTCCCTTTTGTCCTGTTATTGTCTGTCCATAAAAAAAATTGCTCTCACTCTTTTTTTTTTAAAGCTCTTAAAGTCCCCAAAGGCTGCTCTAAGCTCTCCCCTGAGTCTTCTCTTCTCCATGGCTGAACAGTCACAACTTTCTCAGCCTGTCTTTAGAGGAGAGATGTTCCAAACTTCTCATCATCTTCATGGCCCTCCTCAGGACTTTCTCCAACAGGTCCATGTCCTTCCTGTGCTGGGAACCCCATAGCTGGATGCAATTCTGCAGATGAGATCTCACGAGGATAGAGCAGAGGGGCAGATTCATCTCCCTTGCCCTGCTGCCCACAGTGCTTTGCATGCAGCCCAGGATGTGTTTGGCCTTCTGGGCTTCAAGTGCACATTGCTGGCTAAGGTCCAGCTTTTCATCCATGAGAGCCCCCAAGTCCTCCTCTGCAGGGCTGCTTTCAAATGACTTCATCTCTCAGTCTGGTCTCATGTCTGGAAGTGCCATGACACGGATGCAGTACCTTGCACTTGGACTTGTTGAACTTCACAAGAGCCTTGGATTCTACTTACTCTTTCTTGTGAAAGGTGCAACATGCTGCTCTTAGGGTCAACAAAAAAAGACCTTGCAAACATATATGCAACCACAATTCCAATCCAGTTCATGGGGAGCTACAAATAATAATTCATATGAGCTCGCAAAATAACCCTAAAACTATTTAGCATCTCACTTCCAGGTGGGATGTACATTTGGTCCAATCCTTACCAACATAGACTGTGTGTCTTTCTTTACAGCAGCTCCAAATAGAGAAAGTCAGAACGCAGCCAGTGAAGGTCTATAGGACACAAAGATTCATTCAGGAAAAACTGTGCAAAATAACAAAGTGAAAAGAAGCCTTATCAGAAAACCCTTGAAAAATCTCAGCACCCAGAACACGTAAAGGCACAAAACATGAGTTTTGCTGAATTCTTCAGGCTTTTTTTTTCTACATTTCTAACAAAAACAAATGAATGCCATTGTTCATTGCATTATAGGAGAATGTTCTGTAATAATGAAATTAGAGACTAAGAAATAAAACACCTATTGCTCAATCTGTCAAGTAATTATAACTTACTGCATTTTAGACCAGCTAAGCAGCATGAGCCATCCTATTTGCATGGCTACAATAACTCAGTTTTTGCCCCACATCTCCTTAATAGTAGGCAAAATGGCATCCAGCCAGAAAAATAATATATGGAAAACAAAACACTTTACTTGTAATATTTTTTAAAATTATGTTCTATATGTATTTGCCC
Source organism: Leptocoma aspasia (assembly GCA_013399835.1). Classification (NCBI taxonomy): domain Eukaryota; kingdom Metazoa; phylum Chordata; class Aves; order Passeriformes; family Nectariniidae; genus Leptocoma; species Leptocoma aspasia. Next base: position 156,868 of record VXAX01000921.1, on the reverse strand, counting down.
AGGTCAGCGAGCAGCCAGTCTCAGTGAAAATTCGCTTTCCGTGTAACTAAAAGGATATTTCATTTTTTAGTCTTCAGATATTTGTCTGATTTGTTCAGGATTTTTTAATAAGGTAAGCCCTAGTTACACTCCAGACTTCCCATACTCCCCAAATTTATTCCCTCTCCTGGGAATTCATTGTGTGCACAGACACTCTGATGCCTGAAATTATCTCCATTGTTCTTCATATTCTGCTAGCAAGAATACAGAATGTTTATAAATAACTAACATATTGCATGGATAAAATGCAAATTGCCATAGTAGTCAGAAAAATACTTTAATGTGGCCTGCAGTGCTAATCCTACCCAGTGATTACTTCCACCTTGATCCCTACCAGTTTCAGGGCAGCTTCTTAAAGCAGCACTTGAATGACACTGTAGGTACAATGCAACAACAGAATTCTGTGCTGGACAAGTCTGAATAGAGTCAGGGAAGTGCCAAGACACTCTGCAGTTTCTCCGTTTCCTGACAGCAAAAATGTGAATAATTGTCTTAATTACAGCTTCCCATCATTTGGCTTCACATGTGCATTGGAAAAAAAACATGCAGAGAGGTCCCAGAGGCTTGTGCTAAAGGCATCTATAAAAGTTCAAGCGCTCAGTTTTTACAGGACAAGATGAGACAATTGGACAACTTCAGACTGGAGAAAGACAATGAATTCTGCTGCATGAATTCGGGGCTCAAGCATACCCTGGGGCTCAAATGAAATCACAGCTGAAATCTGCAATGTGACCTCAATCACCGTCACACAAAAGTCAAACAGGTTCCTAGCTTGCAACCAGAACCTAGCTAAAATCACAGAGACAGGAGTTCAGCATGAACACAAAGATCAAAATACAAAACGTAACAGCAAGATGTTTTGTCCACATGTAGTGATCCAGTAATAGAGGATTTAGCTCATCATGTTGTGCTCAGTTAAAAGAGAAAATAGTTTTTTCTTTTTCAAAATGATGGATAATTTTTTAAATGCAGTTGCATGTTTTTAAGCAAAAAATCAGAGTGAATCCCAGACTCCATCTTCTGCTCACTTATCTCCAGTGTTTTAGGAGATGATCATTAACAAGAAGACACTTCTCTAACCTCCTTCCTGAGGTAACGGTTAATTCTGAGACACTATAGTATATCTAACTAAATACCAGTCCAAGAAATATTGATATTCTGACACAAGACATAGTCAAGCAGAAGCTAAAATGTTTAAAACTATAGAAACATATGTAGAATGGAACACTTCTGATTCAGCTTTTGGTAGGTGCCACATGCAATTTCTCAATGTTAACACAAATCTACTCACTGTTAGTCTAGATTTCACTAGCCTATGTCCTAACAAACTAAATGCTACCTGATATAACACTTCATAGCAAAAACCATTGTCTTTTTACAAATGGGGGCATAGATCCATGAACAGATCTATTATCATATTCAATTTAAGTTTCTTTACAAATTCACACTGTTTCTGAAATAAGACTGAATTTTCCATTTCATCCACCAACACGTGCCCAGTGAGAATCAGTAATGTTACTTCAAGCCTTGCTGTCTTAGGAACTCACTCGTGCTGTTTCATTTCAGTTTCATTACAGAGGCCAGTCTGAGCAGAAAAAAACAGCATTCCCAGCCATTTGGGTACAGCAACCTGCCCACAGCTTTGCATATGTGCAGACAAAGGTGTCAAGTAGGGTTTTAAGAAGCAAATAAGGAAAACTAATGATTATTCTACCAGGGTTTCCAGACAGTTCTAATCCAAACACTCCCACTTTTTTTTTTTCCTTATTTTCACTTTCCTTGTATTTATTGTTCTGCCAATAACACTATCCTCAGAAGCTGCCCTGCCTATCAAGCAAAATATTAAGATAGACATGGTGGTATGAACAGATTGAATTTTTTAGTGAGCTTTTACTCACTAAATGGTCCAACTGGCTTAGCAGTAATGAAAAAAAAAATTGTGTGGAACACAGAGAAGACAGACAATGACAGGAAAGCCAGAAAGAGAAATCAAGTGTCCTGCTTAAGAACTGCTTGATAACTCAATTTTTAATCCATAACTTCCTTTTTGTGGCTAACATAAAGTTTAAATAAACTTCAGATCAGACAAAGCTAAGTAGATTTTTCTTAATTGGCATCCAAATTATGCTCTCTGTCTTCTGCATCCTTTTCTAAGCTAAAAACTGTGTTGCTTTGTGGCAGCCTTACTGGGAACTTAACTGTTGCTCTTCCATGAGTGCAAACTAGTACCCTTCCAAGATCCACTCATATTACTTTACAGTTTTAGACCGTTCCTGCAGTACAGCCCCAAATCCTAAAGCAAGTAATCTTCACTCGTGGAAGTTCTGCTGCCTTAAAGAAAGTGGCCATAAAAGTTACTCTGATAAGCTGAGTTTTGTGGGAAAAATGAAATAGAAAAAAGATTAGCCTAACTAAAAAGGAATAGTATAAGAGAAGAAATGAAATTTTTTCTGACACTGCTGAACTGCTTTTTATCTATCTGAAAGACACGGCTGAATAGTGTATATTGCTTTGTTTACAGGATATATTTGATATAGTAGTTTCTTACGTAGATTGTATCTGGGATGTCTTCTCTGCACATTAAACAATTCCACATGCAGGAAGACTCCCTGCATTTACCTGGTGTAGAACAAACAGTATAAATGATACTTTAAAATATAAATTCCATTTATTCCCAAATGAGACCTGTAGTTCAAGCACACTCTTTCAAATTTAATCTTTAACTGAATTGTGGGGATACAGTGGTCAGTACCCAGAATGAAGACTGTTTGTCAAAACGGAGTCTAAGCAGTGATAGAGTTCTCTGTGTGATTCTCATTTATTCTGAAAATCCCTTCAGACTGAAAATACAGCATCAGCAAAAGTCAGGGTCAATGCTTAAAATCTCCATATTCAGCTCTGAGACTGCATTAAAAAGCAAGCAGCTCCTGATCAGTTTTGTATTTTTAAATTCTGTCCACTCCCATAGATCCTTTTCTTTCAATAGCAAATGCAAAAACTAGTTTTTGAAAGACCTCAACATCATACCTAATGGGTAAGACAATTCACAATCTTACAATGCCTTTCCCTTCACTCCATTCTCTCTGAACAGGCCAATAGCTCTTGTCCAGGAAGACCATCCATTATCACAGTGACAGATATTGATTTTAATTAAAGTAGCAGAAAGAAGCTGAAAATATTAAGCTCTATTCTTTCACATTCCAGGAATCAAAATAAATGGTACTGAGAATTTACACAGACACAACCACATATTTATGCCTATGTCCAAAGCTACAGCCAGTCTGCACAAGAGATGCCAAGAGAGAACTCCAAGAGATTTAATTAGTATAGAAAGCTGATTTGATGACAAGTACAACATGTAATAGTCTTGGCACCAGCAACTCACCAGGAGAAGTGAGTCCCAATTGCAGTGAAAAACTTGATGGGCAGCAGTAGTCACTTGATTTGTTTATATAACCAAGCAAGCTGTTTTGCCCCTTTGTTTTCCACCCCTATTGCTTATTCCATGCCTGCAGAGAGAGAGAGTGTTTGGGTTAACATCCAGCGACTCACAATTACAACTTGAAATGCTTGCCAACTGCATAAATCTCAGGAGCCATGAAAGGGAAAAAGGGTTTTTCCTACAATAAGAGACCCAGGCACACATACATACACAGTACAGTCTGTTCCTAAGCTATGTATTCTTGCATGTATATCCTCAAGTTTCAGAAAAATACTTCAATTCCAGACTTGGGAGAAGTAAGCAGGTTCAGAAAGGCCGTGTTGCATGTAAACTTGCAAAACATGATCTTGTTGAAGGTTTGTTTTTTTTCTGGTCCATCAGAAACAGCATTTTATAATACAGCTTTGCTGCCCTGCAAGAACTGATGAAATGATGAAATGATGCTCACATCATGGCAGACCATTGGGTAAGTGCCAGATACAAAGGATTGCTGCTCTAATGATTAAAAAAAAAAACTGTTCATCTCTCAACCTCCACCTGATCAATGAGCTAAACTTGGTTTTAAATGTGATCCCACTATATTTTAGAATAAGCTGACTAAGGACAGACTTATGCAGTCTATCTTCACCCTTTTAAAGATTTCATATCTCCACTGTTATGTGGATAAATTAACAGAAACCTTTCTGTGTTACATTTTCTCTGTAATCCCTGCAGTAAAATAAGGTGATTTACCCAATGATTGTCACGTGTAAGTGCTTAGATATTAACCAGCAATTTTACATATCAGGGCAATTTTTCCTACTTTCTCTCAAACTACAGAAATATGATATCAAATCCATAACAGCCCTGTTCTGTCTGTAAATCCATCTGGTTTTCTTAGTAAGTATCCTTGAAATACTGATACACTTGGGGAAAAATACGTTGCAAATATACAAGTTTTATATACAGAATTTCAGTTTTGAATGCAAGAATTCATCCTTTCAATTTGGAATTCCACTGCCTTCTTGTAACAGATATCTCTGTCATGCAGGTTGTAGCATATTGTTGTCACCTGAATATTTATTCCTTTCTCTGCAATACCTTTTGAACAGATACCTCTCTTCAATAAATGAAAGATGCAATAGAGAAGCTATTTGGAAGCATGACATTTATCCATCTTTTTTTTCCCCCTCAAGGATCTGTGAATTTGGCCGTTTCCTTGGTGTTCCTCTTCTGTTTGATTATCTGTATCTTATGGGCATGGAGATTTCAGGGGACCTGCTGTGACTGTGGCTCCTTTTGGAGCAATGTACAGAACAAGCTTTACTGCTCCCACTGTCTGAGTGACAGGTACTGAGCACAGGTGTGTCTCTGATCAGGGTCAGAGAGGTAAACCAGCTACTTCTGATGCACTGTGAAATAAAATAAAAGCAATTCCATGCTAGTCAGGAGCATCATCTGAACCAGTGACACTTTTTCCCGGACAGCACTAAGAAATTCACCACTTACAATAATCTTCTGCCACCTAGAGAGAGACTTGGCAGAAAAATAGTGTAAAATTAGCAATTGTCACTAACTCAATTTGCATAGAAAAAAAAATGTTTCCACTCATTTTGAGCTTTGACAAGGAAAGCAGGATGCTAATGTTTCCAGCATGCACTGTGTGGGATAGTCTGCAGCATAAATGTTCATCAATCCTGAAACCAATTACTGTTCTGCCCGTCAGAGCAGACACCATTTTCTCTGCATGAATATTCATTAATCAGACCACTATACACTGCAGGTGAGTTAATAGAGGCTTTCCTCATCATGAAATGCAGGTTAAAACTTACTACTGCAAAAATACATTGTAATGCACATTGTTGAATTTTGCCAATATATCTCAATCCACTCACAACACCATTGGAAATTCTCAAGACATGTCACTTCTTGGCTTGGACTTAGTTAATGACTGAAGGAGAGGACAAAAAGGATTTGGGGAAGGTATGCAAACATTTACCCACCAACACATGTCCCATCAGGGAATGACCCTTGAATCATAGCATGAACAATAGAAAAAGAGTGCTTTGGAAACCTTGTGCAACTAAGAGATGCTTATACCAATAAGAGAAGGGAATGAGGAATGCTGATGTATTGAAAAAAAAATTATTTTTTTTCCCAAAGACATGAATCTTTACAGGTTTTCAAGAGCTCCATGTCTCACTCTCAGCTGACAATACAGTCACCTTGGGGTTATATTGAACAGAAGTAGCTATTGATTAGAAAAGTGTTTGCAGATTAGGAGCTTTGCGAAAGAATTGCTCAGCAATCTCTATTAATTGGATATCTTCAGCACTTGAAACTTAATTTCTATCTCCATTTAAGTGGGTCAATATTGTGGAAAAAGCTAGAAAACATGTCTGGCACAATAAAACTGCAGTTCTCTTCCGATTTGTTTGGACCAGTCTAGGCAAAAGCAGAATGGGTGTACCTTCAGGCTAAATAACCACTGGCCTTATGCTCCATGAAAAGGTTGTAATGGTTCCCATTTGGCACTATACCAGGGATTCATGGATTGTACCAAGTTTCCAGAATTACAGCTTGTCTCTGGTCATTTCCTGGTCCAAACCCCTCAGCTCAAGATACAGCAAGTTGTCCAGAATCATGAACATTTGGGTCTTTAATATCTCACAAGCTGGAGACTCCACAACCTTTCTAGGCAGTTTCTCTTTATTCCAGTGTTCTGACTCTCTCTGTAGCAAAATGTTTTCCTTGTGCTGAGCCTTCTCTTCAAGGGTAAACCATCCCAGCTCTCAGCTTCTCTCTGTATGTCCCTGTATGTACTTCCTTAATCACTGTGCCCTTTGCTCCAGTATATTCATGTCACTTCTTGTACTGGAGAGAGAAGATCTGGACACAGAACTCCAGATGTGGCAGGCGTGACTAGAGCCAAGGGTCACGTCTCTCGAACTGCTGGCAGTGTTCTTCCTAATGCAGCCTTCTTTGCCACAAGGGTTTATTACTGGCTCATGTTTAATGGTTTTGGTACACCAGGCTCTCCAACATCATTTCTGCAAAGCTGCTTCTCAGGTCCTGGTCTGTACTGGTGCATGTAGTTATTCTCCTCTGGATCCTGCACATGTCTTTGTTGAACTTCATGAGCTTCTCCTTGGTCCATTTCTCCAGCCTGTCAGGATGCCTTCAAAAAGCAGCACAGACATCTGGTGTATCAGCCATCCCTCACACTTTCATATTTCCTTCAGACTTTCTCAGGCTGCACTCTGCCCTGTTGTCTAGGTGAGGAATAATAGTACTGGCCCCAGTGTTGACCCCTGAGTATCCTACCTGTTGGGGTGGTCCCAATAAACCGAGATGGGGGTTCACCCAGACTTGCCCTAGATCCAGATGCTGAGCCAAGCGGCTGCTGCTGAGGGATTTGTTTTCAGAGGAACGACGGCTAGCTAGGAGCAGCAGGCTGCTCGGGCAGGCATGTGGGAACAAATCCAGGCTTGTCTTGAGCCCCGGGAAAGCAGAGAGATGGAGGTGCCCCTTGCAGGGGTCTGCTCTTCAGGTACCTCAGCTGGGAGGCCTCTAGACTGTGGTGAAGAAGGAGCCAGTCCCAGGGAGAGGTTTTTCAGTCTTTATTCCAGTTCCATGCAGTAACCCCACCAGCCTCTCTCCACTGATGTTCCTTCTGGCTCCCTTTGACCACGTGGTCACCTAGCTTTTATCCTGGGGGAAGGGGCATGGAAGGAAGCAGGTAGCTACCAACCAGGTGAGGAGAAGGGCAGGTTCCGAGGGGAGATGGACACATGGGGAGCTCTGTCCCTTTGGGAGCATTCTTTGAATTCAGCCAACCACACGATGCCCTTCTGGAATGTCCTAAGATAAGGGAGGACAATAGACCAAACAGGTTTTGTGTATTGGCCTGTTACCTGGGTGGGGAGAGGGGGAAGAATTTTACACAAGGAAAAACCAGGGGGAACCAGGTTTTTGGGAATAAAACTCAAAAGCACACTGCTACACCTACCAGTGACTGACTTCCAGACAGACTTCAAGTCACTATCACAACATGCTGAGGCCAGCAGTTCAGCTTCTTTCTAGTCCATCTCCCTGGCCACTTGTCTAATGAATTGTTTCACCAGTTTGTCTACTCTTGGCCACTTTTGAGACATCAGGATCTCCAGAAAAATCAGGCTCTATTCAATTCTGTTTCTAGGAGGATGAAGCAACTAATCCTTACGGACTGTAACATGAATTCTCTTGAATTGGCTGTGCTGAAACGAGATGACTGGTCATAGTAATCTTGTCAGTTTTGCTCCTCAGTTCTGTAGAAAACAGCAGATCATGCTGAATAGGGATGAAGAGCAATTAAACCATTGAAGGAAGCCTGTTGTGTTTTTGCCCTCAGAGGTTAATATCCCAATGTGACTAAAGGAGAAATACTGAGGACATTTTCTGAAAAACAATATGACCTTTAAGAGAAAAGAAAAAAGCCTTCTTTTTCTTCTGCTATATAAAGCAGAGAGCTTCTGCTTGAAATTGCAGTGAATTTGAGCCTTAAGCTAACATCTGGAGCCTTGCACATCTGTAGCTTAACTAAGAATCAGAGCATTTTTGTTAAGTAACTTGCAATATGCATGTTCTTGTAACATTGAATAGAAAGACATAACATTTTACAGGGCTAGCAAAGGTGAGATGGAGACACCAAATGAAAATAAGTCTAGTTTGAGTTCATCCATTTCCTAATTCTCAAGGTTACCCAGGTTCTTCATTTTTTATAAACACAGCACCTATTTAATGCTTAGAAATACCTGAACACCTCATGACAATTCCAATAAGAAAAAGCTTTTTATAGGTCAACTGCACCTACTGAAGAGCAGGAATAACAGATTTCCCATAAACAAAAAATATGGACACAAACTCCAAGAGTCTTAGTCTTTCTGATTGTTGGTCTTACAGAGGGAGAGAGAACTCTTCATATGTTTGAAAACACCACCTGTTCACACTTGTTGAGGCATGGAGTTCTGCAGGAACATAGAAATCACTGTGTTCTTCTCTCATTCTGTATAACTGCTGCAAATGCCAGTGCTTTGCTCATCCAAGTCCCATTGCACAGCCAAAGTCACCAGTAGAAAGTACCAGTATCGAGTGAAAATAAAACTCAGCTAAAGCTTGTTTACAATGGATAATTGTGCCCTGTCTTTCCTTTGATGCATATAACCATTTCATCCATATCCATTACCTGCAGTGAGAAAACCAAACTTTTTGAAGGCATCTCCCCAAAATTCTTAAATCCCTTACTCTGTCAACAAAGACTCAAAGGTCATGCTGTTTTTGCTGTGACAAGATGATGTGTGTTAATAACCTTCTGATTTGCTGCCACTGATGTCTCAGCAATTGTTTTTTCATCATGGAGTTCTCTTTGAAGATTATTAGTCACTGTCAAGGGTGACCTGCTAGCTCCATTGTTAGTGGTTAATGAATGATTTTTCTTTACATAATTTATACCAAAAATTAAACTCTAAAGATTATGCTAGATGTTACCACTCCTAAAGACCAAGTCTAAAAGTGCAGGTATTAAAAAGGTGAGACACATGAAGCAGCACAGCTATTCTTGGGCAAGCATTAATAATTAGATATTACTTTGGAGAAAGGGCAATGCTTCATCTGAAGATGAAGTATTATCCTCAATATCTCTTTGTGCATTTGGTGGAACATTCTCAGTGATTGTGCTTCTAATCTCAAAATAAGTTGGCAGGTTTGCCCTTTTCTAGCTGAAATATAGTCTCTTCTGGGAAACCTTTACCAACACATCCTGACAACTGTTATGTCCTATTAAAGGTTGTTCACTGATATTTGTAGTATCTTAAACACACACTGCATTATTACAGGTGAATTCTACATCTACTTAGAGTAAAGATTTTGCTGAAAACAAAAGGCAAACATTTCTAGGGGCCATCTTGTTTAGGAAGCACACTCATTGCTGTGCTAGACTATTGCTGTATTTTATGGAGTTGCTTCAGGAGCAGCAAAGTCCGCTGAGGATGAAACACAGCCAGAAAAACAAGCAGGTGTCAGACTCCAGGAGAAATGTGCTCATTTATGATCTCCTGCTCTCCAAGAACAAGATGGTTCCACAGACAACTTTTGATAGAAAAGGCAAAAACACAGTATGACTGAGCACTACATCAGAGTGATATTAAAAATTACTCTCAAATATTATTTCCCTTCTTCCAGGTGTCTTTAGGAAATTCCTCTTTATGTGGCAGATGTGCTTTTTGGTTTTGGTACAGTTTTGTTTGGTTTAAAAAGTACCCAGCCAAACTGTTGATCACATGAGAAAATACAAGATTTCATTGCTTTTATGAAAAAGGAACATTCACGTTAGTCTCATTTAATGGTTGGAAAGACTTACCTTGTCTTCAGTCAATTAAAGTAAATTTAATTTTTCAATTAAAAAAGAAAAAAATCTGCTTGCTTGCATTATTGGAGAAAATATACCTGAAACTAATGCACTCATTAAATTATCCCTTTAGGGCTGGCAAAACAGTCCACACTCCATTTTTGGCAAAAACCTACCCCAGAACATCTCATGTCAAGACAATTAAGCTTTTATGTTTCTAGTAATTTAAGGTACTCATTTGTGCTTACCACTGTATAAAAGGACTGCAGCAGTTAGTTTAATAAACAAACAAACAAACAAAACACTAGGAGCTTCAAATTCTTTTGAGAACCAGAGGTTAGAGTTTAGTGAAATATTTCCACTAGATGAATTATTGCTGAGTGTTACAATATTGGCTAACAGACAGCATACTGATAACATCCAACTATCACAATTCACAAAAATATATAAAATAAAACCACATCACATCTTCTTGTGCTTCTTTTAAATTTGTGCACAAGTACCAGGAATGTAACAAAATAATTTTTTCAAGTTATTAAAATATCCATAAAAACAACTCTGCTGACATCTGTCACACATTTCTGAGCCAAAAGGCAAGGGTCTATACTAGGCACTAGAAGGTAATTGCATATAAAATGCTATAGCATGTAATTATTTAATCTCTTTTGTGTTAATAGCCACATTTAATTATTAAGGATGATCAAAATGGTTTTGTCAAATGTGTTTTAGCTAACTACAAGCTCAATAGACATATTCTGAAGACAATGTTTGCATGAAAGGAAAGTTACTTGCCCTTGTATGCAATTGTATATACAGATTTAGAAATAGCACCAACCTGTCTCTAGTCAGTCTGAGTCAGAAAACCTCACCCCATCTATTTCTCTCTGTGAGCCAGCAAATCCTGCTGAGGTGTGTATCCTGTGCTCCTGTGGCTCTCCAGCAGAAAAAAAAATGTGTGCTTAGGAATTCAGCAAGAAAAACAGAACAGTGAGGCATTTGCAGCTTGTGATAGTGCTTGCACTCAACTGCAAAATATAAAATCCCATTAGCTATTTCACTTGTTTTGTGAAAAAAACACCCCAACCTGACACAAGTTTAGCTTGTTTGCTTGCCCATCACAAAAAAGTGTTTTCCAATATTTATTGCAAAAGACACAGCCTTTATTACTACTACTGATCCAGCCACAGCCTATGAAAATCAGCCAAAAGATTTATTCCTAAGACTTTAGAATTAAATACATGCATACAGTACAGCCAGATTTTAACCAAGGATTAGAACTTGTGACCTTCAAGTATAAATTTATAATAGCGACATTCGTAAATTACTCTTTAAGACTAATTTAATGATGTGAGTTGAACACATTGCTAACATCAGCTGAAAAAGTATTCTCTTTATACTTTGCAAGCCCTATTTCTTTGTATAGCCCTTGCATACAAAACCTTTACTTACTGAACAATCACAAGCAGAAAAATCACAGATACACATTAACACAAGTTATTTATTTTCATGTGACACTTCAAGGAAACGGAGTTTACTGTGTGGGATCTGAGTATGCATGGCCCAAGAATTCCCTCAACAAAGACACGTAAGAAGTCACTTGTATCACGTCTCTGAGAATACAAACACAGTTTCACATTTAAAACTTATTCTACAAAATAAATTAAGTTAGATCTGCTTACTTTATAAAGTAAATTGAACTGACACACCCACACAAATGACTTTGAGCTGCCTATTTAATAAATAAGAATGGCTTGGTTTTGAAGGAAATGGATTTCTGACAAAATGGAAAAATATTCAGCCTAGGGTCTTTCATTTTGCCTACTGGGTTGGAAAAAAACAAGGTGGTGAAGGAAGTATGAATAATGAGGTAATTTCACATTTGTGTTTCTTACAAGAAATAAAGAAAATAAATTTTGGAACTTAAAAATCCCAAAAAACTTTATAAAAGTAGATCTTCACTTTTATGTATGACAGACAGCGGAAACTGATGAAAAGTTGACTGAGGCTACTTAAAGCCGAAAATCACATGCATAGTCCACACTGAGCTTTAGTTTGAAGGAGAAAGAAGAACCAGAAAGTGTTCCAGGACTGTAATTACAGAATGAAACGTAGGTGCTATATTGTAAAATGTGAGCCAGTCTACAATCCAATTAAATATGTCTCATTTTCCAAAAAAACATTTTGCCGTAACAATATGTACAAGGTAATTGAGCCTATGAGAGATAGGCCTACAGCGTGAGTATGACTATGCATCTTTAAGTGCTTATGAATTGAGAAGATATTTAAAAGGATTTTCTAAGCAGCTGGAAATCAGGAATCTGGTTTTGACAACTTAATGGGGAAATGGAGAGAAAGACTGTGTGTGAAAGGCAGTGTGCAAGAGGGCATGAGAAGGAGTGAGGGTGAGTGAGACAGGATGAGGGGGGGAGAGAGCAAGAAGAGGAAGCAAGAACAAGTGGGAAAGAGCATGAGGAGAGCAAGGAAGTGCATGAGAGCAGGCAACAGTGATTGCAAGAGCAACAGTGAGGGCAAATACAAGCAAGAAAGCAAGCACATGAAAGCATGTAGGAGAAGGAGAACATGTCTAAGACATTCAGTAATGTCAGCTATTAATAACAGACATAAGAAACTATCTTGTCTGCAGTGAACTGTGTTTTGACCCACTTACTACAGAAACATGACCTAACACAGTGGGACTGGCACCCTGAAATTCAGCTACTAACACTGTGTTTGAAAGCAATATCAATTAGCTGGATGAAAATAAATTTTAAAAAAATCAGCAGATCCCAGGAGAGGCAAGTAAAATACGATACAGGGTGTGGGTTTCTGCTGCTGGTGATTCACACTGGCACAGTTTGTGTTGCTTCTCTGCCTCCTTTGCAAAGCACAGTGTGCAAGGACTTGTTGATTAAATAGAGTCCTGCTACTTGTTGCCAGAAGACTTTTTAAAATTTTACTTTAAAATCATTTTGGCTTCCCTTCTAAAAACAAGAACTGAAAATATAAATAATTAATAATCCAAGCACTGAACAAAGTTAATGCTTCCTCACTTGTAGCTATGTTGCATAGTATAATATTAAAAAGCCAACCCACACTGAACAGAAGTCTGCTTCCCAAACATCCTTCAGCCTTCTGGAAGCAGTAAAATCCTTCTGCTAAAGGCACAGAATAATTCTGAGAAAGCTAAAAAAGAATTTTCATAGCTCTAGGATTAATGAGCTAGGTAGCTTGTCACTATTTGCTCATTATAAAGAAAGCTTAGAATGGTAATGGCTAAAAGTCATTAACTGCTGGCAGCAGCTCAGTGACATATGGGAAGAACTGATGGCCTCAGCTCACTTCTTAAAGCATGTAAAATTTCTCATTTGTCAGTCCCAGCAGAAACACCACAGTTTGAATGCAGACTGGAGAGCTGCTTTCTACATCCCAACTATTACGTCTCATGGAATTTGGAAACCACCAGAGGAGCTGCTGTGGATGCTTGGATCTCTCTTCCCTGAGTTGCACATATCAGTTTCAAATTAGGTAATCTGGCATCTATATACTGACTTCAAGGCTAAGGGATTCTTAAAATAAAGCAACTCCCAAATCACTATATCTTTTAAACAGCCACAGGAACATAGTTAAATGCACTTACTGCTCAATAACACTCTTTATCTTAAATCGTGGCTCTCCAGTTCTCTCTCTTCTATTTTGAAGAGCTGAATAAAACCTCACAGCATTTATTTTAATCATAACTGTACCTGAAACAGGTTGGAATTTACAGCACTTGGGATTTACCAGGAAGTGCCCAAAGAAAAAAAAGCAATCATGCAGGCAACTGGATAAGTTTATATTAAGTTTAGTTTGGGGTTTTTTTCAGTCATAGGAATATGCATGCAAAGCCACAGTAGTTTGAACAGAAAACTTGTCGTTTGATCAATCTTTTGATTCACCCAGTGCTGAAGTACATTTGTCCCTTCAGAGTGAGCAGGAGCATTGTCAGACTTGTGGCAGCCTGTGAGTTGAAAGGTACAAAATATAGAGAGACAGAGAGGAAAAACCACACCAGAAATGCTGACAAGCTTTTGAGTATGTAAATTTTTCTTCCAATAAGCACTGACACAAGCAAGGCCTCGAAGAACTTTGCAAAAGCCGCTACCATGTTTTATACAATTTAGGTAGCAGTGGTTGAATTCAGAATCCAAGTTACAAAGCAGTCCTTGTGCAATTCTCATTTACACACAAAATGTGTCATCTTTCTTTTAGGAACAGACAAATCAAAAGTTTCATGATGACATAAGAAACTAGCCTGGCCACCAGTTTCAGTCAGTTTTGCACTGTGTTTAAAATACCATTAAGTTGTCCTGCCCTATACGCTACCCTGATGTTGTTTACATGTTTGTGTTTATCCCAAGTAGGAATAAAATCTAAACCCCCAAACCCAAACAACTTAACCCAGCCACTTTGCCTTAGGGTGTACAGTTGCTTTTCCTCAACACTTCTCCTCTAAATAGCTACTCCAGTTTGAGAATCAAAGCAGCCAGTGACAGAAATTGCCACTACATTTTGTTCATGTTGTTTCTGTTGAACTCAAGTCAAGAGCTTATGAACAAAAATACATGGTTTCTTTGCTTTTTTTCGCAATGAAATACTTAGCATGAAAAGCATGTTTTACTTCCACTGCTGTTCATTAACACCAAACCTTTTAACACTGAGTAATTCACTGCTGCCTACACTGACAGATAGCAAGCCTGTCATACACAGCTTTGTTTCTGTGTGGTTTAATACACGGCAACTGAAAATCCTGTTCTCAGTCCAAGTAGTTCAGTGTGAAATCAGGACAGCTATTTTTCTACAAATTCAGAATCCATTGCTGAAAGCTTTGGGCAGTATTATTGCTCAGATATCAGAGAAGATATTTAGACATAACACACTTTTACCAGCAAAACCATATGTTCCTACAACTTTATGTTATAAGAAAAGGTCAGCTGTATTTTAAAAGTAGGAATCAAAAAAAAAACTAGAAGACAAAGTAGTGGACAAACTTTAAGCCAAGGATTTAAAGCTGAGGTTTTTATTTAATTCTGTTAACTGTAGTAAATACTGAGCAAAGGAAGTCAGTAGATCCAGAACATCTAGACAGGGCAAAGCAGTAGTTTAAATGGCATGCTGAAAATATGAGAGGAGTCTGAGATAGGATAAGCAGCCACAAAGGACAACAGCTGGATTTTCAACAAGAGAAATAGACCTCAGTGCTGCCTCAGAAACCAGAAAGGCAAGAGCAATGCCACGTTTAATTAAAAGCTAATTGTAAAATCATGCTGATATCCACAAATATTGTGTTGATTTGATAGGACAGGTCACAGTCCTTTCAGCTTAAGACCGTGACATGAGCTGCAGGTGTTCACAGGAACAATTACAGAAATATGAATTTGCTGTTAAAAACCAAAATTAAACCCACACTTGAAGCTGTTCTATAAAGTAGCTACGCTTAAAAGAGGCAAGCATAACAGCTCATTTAAACCACCAATTACTCATAAATGCCTCCCCTGTACAATGATGAGAATATAATTATACCCTTTGCTATATTTTGTAGAGAGCTTATTTGTCTTTTTTAATTTATGACAAAGATTTTCTCAATTTCAGGTAAATTATAAGGCATAAAAATAAAAATCTAAAACTTCCACATAACTTTAAGCCCTCCCCCTGGGAGGGAAATGAGGAGTAATTTCTCACTAGTAGATCATGCTCAGTGTCTTGATAGCCTTCTGGGGATGTATTTTTAAATATGAGTTTCATTATCAAACTGCAAGGAGAAGGTAAATCCTAGCAAAGGTTCTACTTATGCAAGAGCTTTGAAATGTCTGTCTGTGTATATGTGTATATATAAATGTAAACTTCCTGACATTTTAGAGCACTGCCTCTCCATCCCTTCTCAAAAATGTCAAGAGCTTTCATTGAATTTTGAAATTCTCTTTCTGGTGAAGAAGGGCCAAAATACCTGCCAGACCTGTTAGAATAAGACACATGAGAACTCACACTGTCCCCACCAATTGCTACAGCAGATAACTGAGTCAGACAGAGGAGGGGCAGCTACTCCTGAGGACAAGAGGGTCATCAAAAAGTTAACTTCTACATTGGCAAAATGCAACAAAAAACATATTGTGCCAAAGTATTTGGAATTGTAAAATTGAGTTCCAGCAACTGTCGTTTAATCTCACACAGTTCCCGCTGAGGCTTTATTCTAACATTTTTTGAAGAGGGTTGCCTACAATGAAGGATGGAAAACCTCAAGTTCTCCAATTCACCAAAAAGTCATTCAATCTGTAACCAGAAATAAATAAGCAGTTAAAACTGAGAACTACTTTGAAGCTAATAAAAACCTTATTAATAGCAGTAAGATATGTACAAAAATTCTGTCAAGGAAAACAAAAGAGAAAAATAAATTATTTCCTTGATTTTGTTTGATTTCCTTGATTTGTTGCTTGATTCTGTTTACTCATAGCTTTAGGCTTGGTGTCCCTAAGTTGTGTCTGCACCCATCAGATCTAGAACGTTGTTTTTAAATGAGACCTGAGACCCCATATGTACTAAATTGAGACTAAAAGCGAATATACTCAACACTTCCATTCATGAGAAAAACTGTCAGTGAGTCACTGACAGTGCTCATGTCAAAAGTCAGCCCAGGCAACATTTAAAACCTCACAAGATTTCATAAAATCCAACAGGACCCAACTTTGAATCACAGTTACTGATCTAATCAGAGGCCTGATTATGTCATTATTCTGTGCTTCACATTTATTGCACAAAAAATAGTAAAACATACCTTTGTCCTCAATATACTGCTGTATACAAGTACTGTAATTGTTTCCTTTAGAGTGCAATACTAAAATACATTATAATACCGTTGGGGCATAAATCTCTAATGGAGAAACCTATTGAGATTAAACAAAAGCCTGTAAGGGCAGCACGAAGTAGACTTTATTACATTTTTAGACAATTCAAGGAGTTAGTGTTAAGACAGCAGACGTGTTCTTCCCAGTCTAGTGAGAAGAACATTATTAGCTCATACTCTCAGTTTTAAAGTATCCTGTGAGACATTCTACCTCTAAAGATGAACAATTACCAAAAGGGATTAATTTGCAACTCAGAATGGTCTCATTCTCTTCACATTGTTCAGAATGCTTAATAAAACACTATTAAAGGAAATAAGGCTATTTTAGTGATTAAAATTAGTAGCCTACATTAAAATAATTTGCATTTTATTATGAAAATGTCCTAGAATAACAGAAATTGTTTTAACTCTTTGAGAAATACTCCCTTTCTACAGTGAATCTTGAAAAAAGTAAGCTAATTTTATTACACTGTCTTTCTGCAGATGTTTATTTTTATCCATGAATCAATGTGTTACAGGGCTTAACTGAGACCCTCTACTAAAGGATGTTGTAGAATTGATTTACAGGTTATCAAGGGACAACATCTTTCTTTCTCACCTGCCCTCAGATTTTCTATGGGTGAAGTCCTAGCTATGACTATATAAGAGAATGTGATATGGAACTGAATTATATTCCAGTCAATACATATCCTGTGAGCTTCCAATAAGCATCATGCACAGGAGAGGGCAACATTTTTCATTGAGTAGTTTAGCTAAAACACATAATTTTGTTTTAGTCAGGACACATGTAGTCACAAGACCAAAAAGTATTTTTCATTTAATTAAAAAAAGTTCAGTACTTAAATGAAATTCACAAAACAGGGATATTATTCTTCATCTTGTTCTCCATAATCAAATTTTAATTTCCAACAGAAAATTTGTCAGCCAAAAATTTGTTCAAGTTGCTGATAATGCATTCAAAAACACACACCCAGTTAGACCCCTCATCCTGGGAGCAGTCAGATACTTTTTCTTACAATGTGCCATCTACTTCTAAACAAATGAAGTTTCAAGAGAGATTCACCACCCATATTTAAAAAGGGAAGGAATATGGGAAAAAAACCAAACCAAAACAAAACAAAAAAAGGAGCCAGCCTCTCTAATTCTCCTCTTGGGCCATCTATTTCCTTAGACAATGACACCTAGTCACTGAGAAAACTAGAGCCCATGCTCAAGCATCCCAGATTTGTTCCCACAGCTACAGATGGAAGTCCACAGTAACAACTTCAGTTGGATGGCCTTGTCCATCAGACCTAAACATTTTTGCCAAATAGGTATGGGATGGTATTGATGATCCTACAGAAACCTAAAAGAGTTGTGAATGCCTTGATAGAGGCACTTAATATTTTGGGTTTGTTCTATCATTCAAGATAGAGAGGAGCACTCAGAAAATGACATGAGTTAATCAAATATTTTTATTTTACTCCTGACTGTAATTTGAAACCCTGCATAGAAATGTATTATGAAGATGAAATCTAAATCAATGCTTTCTGCCAAACACACAAAAACAACCCAGTGGCAAGTATTTCCAGCTGCACTACAGTTTTGCCAGAATGTATCCATCCTGAG
Organism: Leptocoma aspasia; assembly: GCA_013399835.1. NCBI lineage: Eukaryota > Metazoa > Chordata > Aves > Passeriformes > Nectariniidae > Leptocoma > Leptocoma aspasia. Next base: position 138,538 of record VXAX01000921.1, on the reverse strand, counting down.
AGCTTGCCACACTGCAAATAGCTTTAATTGAAGAACTTCATTCACAGAAAGTCTTTGAAATATGTTGCCTTGATACTTTTTTCTTCCTCCTTCCTTCCACTATTTCTCCTCTTCCACCAAGGCCCAGAGTCACCCCTGCCCTTGGGCATGTGACAGGTTTGGTAGTCACTCTTGTCACATTACTATCTTGGCTTTCAAACACAGCAAACTTACAAGTGGCAGCACATTAGAACTGAAAATTTATAGGTCTAAGAAATTATAGTTTAAGTTGCTATTCATCAACATAATTGGATGTTAATAATAGGGTGTACAGTGCTGGCATGCATATCAGGTACACATACTATACATTTATTAAGTATGATTCATTCCACCAAAGTTCTAATAAGGGCTGCTCAATTCCAGCTTAAATCAAATGTCAGAGGATCCAGAAACCCCAGCAAAGACTGTTTTAAACAGATGAAATTTTGTGAATAAGTCAGACAGAGATTTTTTTAGTGTTAAATGTGATTATACTTGGCTTTATCTCTGCTGACATACCTTCTCTTTCCTGTTTGCATTTATTTTCCTTGCAGCTTGCAACTGAAAATTAATGGAACTCAACATTATGTTCTGACTGCTGGTTCTAGTGATGGTTCTTCATTGTAAGATTAACTTTAATGGATATATAATATATGTTTTAAGGCAGGTGGGGAAAGAGGTAATCTGGAGATTTTCAAGCATGCTTTTGAGATATTTTTGAGCTACATATTATGTGAGCTTTTTGGCTGCCTATGAACAAGCCGATACACAATTTTGACCCATTATGCTAAATGCCATTTTCTGTCAAAAGACTGAGTGCTAAGCGCTCAGTCTTTTGACAGAAAGTTCTGCCAGTGTCACAAGAATAAAAAAAGTAAGGGAAACTAATAACAGCTCATAATATTTGCTGATCTCCAACTGTCATCCACCATTGCTGGCAGTCACAATCTCAATGCAAACTACTACAAAGTCATACTCTTTAAAAGGAATTAAATATATTGATCACAGAATTACTGTATCCTATCCTCTTGAGAAGATCATTCCAACCTTTTCTTTGGCACATCCTACACAGAAAATAGAACTGGATATGGTAAGATACAGAAGTACCAAGGAAGACCCAAAATAAAGCAACATTTACATCACCTGTTTTGAAAGACAAGTTTTGCATCTTTGGTGGTAAAGTTAGCACATTCAAATGACATTCGGATTACTTTCACAAAAAGCCTGGCTTCTAACACTAATTTATTACATAAATCTGGAAACTCATCTTCTGAATGAGCAAATTTAGTATACTCCCTTATCACCATCAATTTCTCATGTAGCATGACCAGCCACCAAAATAGCTTAGCCAGCCACTAAATTGCTTAGAAGTAGCAATGTACACTAAAATAATCAAAAACCCCAAAGGTAAGCATATCTATTCCTGTTAAAATGCCAGTAAATATCTGAAGCATCCCCAAAGAAAATCCCTTTTATATAACTGCACCCTCAGACTTCATTTTGCTCTGAGAGGAATATATCCCCTGTACAACCAAGAGGATGATTGCACAGCAGAGCTCCCATCAGAGGAATTTAGTCTGATTTTGAAAGAAACACCAAAACACTGTGTAAGAACTTTGGTAAAAGCCTCTGGTCCCACCCTGAACTTTCTGTGTCTTAATCTGAAAAACCATTCCAAACCAGAGTAAAATCATACAGACAAAAATGTCTACTTGCCAGTGAGGGAACAAAAACAATCCCTCAATTTCTTGGTCTTTCATTCCTGAGTGATAAATCACAGGTCTACTGGGCATTTCAAACCATAACTTTATCCTTCCCATACAGACAAGCACTTCATCTCCTTTCCCAACAGCTCTGTGCTCTACAGGTATAAAACACTACTTTGTTTCAATCAATCTCACTTCCGTCCCAGTGGAAGTCATAAAGATTGTTCCCAACATGTATTGGGTTTTGGAGCTTGCTACTACCTTTCCCAGCTTGATGAGAAGCCTGTGCACCTGATAGCTTGTATGTTGTTTCCAAGGTAGGTCAAGTTTGTCATATTTAAAAGTGATCAGCTCTAACTTCATAGCTTTTCTGTGTCATTGTCCTTAAATCACCATGAGTTTAACAAAGCTTCCACTAGAAACCTGACACAGGACATTCAACATGGAAAATCGCTTTTTGCTGTGGTAAAAAATATGTAGACAGGACAAATTCTCTTACATATTAGTTGCAGAAAATAGTGGAATTTAATATCATATTTTATAGTAAGCAGCAGATGGATTTAGCAAAACCTTTTTTCATTGATAAGCAAATAATAGTTACATAAAATATCCCCAACGTTTTTTGGTCATTTTTGCTCATTTATTTTTAAAAAGTTAGATTTCTATCTTACTTTATTAAAATCAGACCATTACATAAATACACACTGTTACATGAATAATTCCTGCAACTTAGTATTTGTAAGTCATGTAATTGTGTTCACAGGGATGCAAGACTACAGGGTCTGTGTTTTGGCATATAATTTGTCTTGGGGAGAACTGATACAAAGCTGATGAAAAATTATGCCCATTTTGCAATCATAGTAGTTGAAAATACATACCGAGCAATCCTAGCAGGAGTTTAACAGAGCCAAGAAACAAGCCAAGGAACATGAAAAATGGCATCTTGGTAACTCTATGTTGTATCTTTATAATAAAGTGCCACACTGATTAGAGGTCTAAACCATCAATTAAAAATTAATGAACTTCCTGTAAAAAAGCAAGCAAGGATCTGACAATCTTGGGGAATGTCCAGATTCATCAATATGCATTTTGACAGCTGTTGCACAGTAGTTAACTACAATGATATTCATGGAGCAAAGTGATTCTTCAAACGGCTGTGACACAACAGCTAGCAATGTAGCACAAATCATCTGATACATAGCTTTTCCTTGGAGGCTTTACCCGTTTTATGTACTCCAGATTCTTTTAAAGTAACACTGGAAACTGTTTGTACAGACTGCAATATCTCTACAATTGCTTTCATGCATACATTAGATTTTTTCTTCCCTTCTGGTAATCCTACAGTTTGCAAATCTGGAAAATCCTGCTGACTCTCAGCATTACATGTGAGGTTTTAGATTTGGCTCCAAAACCAGCACTTAAACTTTTCCCAGCTATTTCTGTGTGTCAGTCTTCTGTAATCAATCACATGTTCTATGAAGCAGAGAAAAAAAAATTATCAGAAAGCCTTTAAGGCTCTAATAAACACAGAGAGTTAGTTCCAGGACCTGAGTCTGACACAGAAACAAAACATCAGTGTAGCAAGTGCTAGGAAAACTTGGGGTTTTTTTAGTTTTGGTTTGTTGTTGGGTTTTGGGGCTTTTCTGTTTTGTTTTTTCTTTCTTTTTTAATAAATAAGTTGCTAAAGAACTTTAAACCAACAAACAAAATATGCATAATGCATGAAAGGTCTTACAAGTAGCAGTAAGAAACAGGCTGTATGACAGGCAATCCAACGGCACCATGGCACTGTACCTTAGGTAGAAGAAAATTTTAATGTTGAGATCACACCTAGAATCCAGAATATGCTGTTGGAAAAAAATAAACTGGGCTGCAAACACACCAGACCTGTCATCTCATGATTACTCTTCCTTCATCCAGGAAGCAAAAAAAAAAAACCCAGAACCAACCAAACAAGCAGAGGCAAATGTGATAACTTATTTCCAAGTCTCCTGTTAAAAACGGTGCAGATAATGGTGTGTAGATATTCCTTGAGAGCAAACATGATGCTCAGTGGAGCTGCAGGATGCTCCTGGGGTCTTGGTATCACAGCAGGGTCAGGGCAACACAGTCCTGCCCTGCTGTACAGACTGGGAGGGTGAGGGCAGGGCAGCTGCAAAGCCATAAAGCCAAGCCAAGGGAATTGCCTGTCCATTTACATCAAATGTACCTTGCCAAATTCAGCCTCCTGGCTCTCAGCAATATACCTTCAAGCAAAAATCCCCAGGACTGAAAAATCAGCTATTACAAGTGTCAGAGAGAAGCTTGTTATCAGCCAAGGAGAGACACAGAACCAGGTAAACACAAACAAGACACCTCCACTTCCTTATGGCCAGATGAAAAGAACATTTTAAGGTCTACAGTTGCTTCCAGTAGTATTTTGTCTTGTGCTTAGCAAATCAAGTGGGGAGTATTGATACCTCTTTAATATTTTAGTGCCTGAACAGTATTAACTGCTTTAAGTTTTCATAAACACCTGATGAAAAGATGGAGAAAGCTATTGCAGAAAACAACTGGAGCTCAATAAAACTACATTAAACTCAATAAACTTGTTAAGGTTCAACCAGATCAGAGTTTAGCAGACCTGTGAGGAAAACAAATATGGTTCTATCTCTCTGTTAGGTCAGTTTAGCACTTTATCAGCCCCATTTTTTTTTGAAATAATGCTTTGGTCCAGAGCAGAGTGATTCTGAATCTGGCTCACATGCTTCACATAAGCCACTGAAATTTTGGAACTATTAGGAAGTCTAAGAGCTTTGTCAGATGCCTAAATATTACCCACAGTTACCTCTGTAAGACTTCCCATGCAGGCAATTTACAGTTGCAGTTCTCCCTTCTCAAATTTCCATTCTGTGCCATCGAAAACCTCAGGGAGGTATGTTCCCTGACAGAGCCCATTTCCCCAGTGAACAGCAGACATATGTAGCACAAAAAAGCACCTCTGCTCTCTGACCTGTAGGTCAGATGAAATGGAAATACTGTTCGTACTCTTGCAGAGACAAACCTGGTGCAGTGTTTATCGTTTTAGAGGTGCCCCAGTGACAGCTGTCACACAAATAATCCTATGAGAAGAGTTTTACATTCAGAATTGCTATCAAAAGGGAGCTTAAACTGCCAGTGACACACAGTATGTTTTATTTGAAGAATTATGTGTTTCATTGTTTTGGGAAACTTATAGCCCAGATGACCATTAGCTGCAGCCAACTAAAGTGTATTACATGCTAGTAAACACCCATTCCCTCCAGGTTTAATTGCAAAATGCCATCAGCCCTCATCTGCGGGGATTCCTCTTCTCTGGAGAAAATTACGTTTCTATTTTGGATCCCTTGTATGTTTTAGAAGTTCCCTCCCTCCCTCCTTCACCCTTATTTTTTTCCCTTCTTGATCCTTAGGACTTGGTTTGATAGAAAAGTTTTTCAGTTCATAGTACCCTCCCTTTTATATATTTTTTTGAAATCAGACTACTCTGGTGAAGAAATAATCCAATTATGTCTTCATTCTACATTGCTTCCTTTAACAGCTGTCTTCTCAGAAGTTGGATCTTTGGGTCACAACAGGCCACAAGCCCAGAAAACAATTAAGCTTTCTAAATTATTCAGCAGTGTGTTCCTTTGATTAAACCAGTATTGTCTGCATCTCTTAGCATCCAGGTTACTAATCAAAACTTGGATTACTGTTGAAACATGCCTTTTAAAAAAAAATTTGCGTTGGAAACCAAGTGGGTAAGTTTGCTTTCCTGTCATAATGATATTTCACATAGAACCGAACCATACTGTATATTTTATCTAAAAAATGTATTGAAATGAGAGCTGAACTGTACAGAAAATGACTGTTCAACAACAGATATTTTCTACCAAAAAAATTAGTGGCTCTCTAGCAAGAGCTTTGATTTCAACAGTCAGCAGGCAAGTTCGCAAAATAGGACAGGGGAAGCAGATCACAGAATCCCTGGTTCACATCTCAGTGCTCAGCCCTGTTATGGTGCTGGAAACATGACAGCTGTAGGCACTCATATGACACTTTGGGTACCTTATTCTGTGGTTGGAAATCATACACAACATACACAACTACAAAATCATTTGAGGGATTTTAGATGACCCAAGTATACCCATGTGTCAACACGGCTGATGCTCTTTGCTCTGCAACAACCAAGAGTAATATATGCAGGCAAGCTGTCACACAAATACAACTTAAAATAAGTTAAAAAAATACTTAGCTCAGTGTTAAAATAACCACTGTTTGGAAGAGTCTTAGTTTGAACTGAATTACTTGGAGCCTTCTCAATTTACCATGTAATTATTCACATTTTAAGACTACATAATCTCATTTAGACACATTGTCCCCTCTAATATCTTGGGTTCTAACTCTCAATATCAGGTCTGTCAATGATAATTCACAATAAAAATACAGTGACATTTCTAAAATCTGAAAGCACTACTGCATGTACACTATCTGTAATGTTGATAAAATAGACACTTTCATTCTGAAGTGCTGACATTTTGACATCTTTTAGTAGAACTAAAGAGTGATGCTAAGAAAAATTAATCTCCCTTATGATGTTGAAGGTAGGAATTTATCCTTCACTGAAAAATTCCTTGTCAAGTTCTTAAGAGATCAGATGTTACTATAGGTAAAGGATCTTGACTGAGAAATAAAACCAACAAAATAAACATGGAATCTAAACTTCTGGGAATTTTGTAATCAAAACACAATCTTACCAGCAGTTACAGAATTTATCCAGCTACAATATATATACATCAGATCAAACAAAAGTTATTAAGAGAAATATCACTATTTAATCAAATCTGACTTCCAAACAAAGTCAGGAATGTGTTTCAGACCAATGCAAAAGAACTGGTTCGTACCTCTTTAAGTACAATCTTTTTTAATTCAGTGTTTCATTTTAAAACATGCTATTGGCCCACACGAAACACATGAGAAAGTTTACTCATCCTCTGTGGAACAGAGACAGTCCATCGCACACAGCATTTTTGCCCTTGTGGCAAGCCTTAGCAGAAAAGAGGTTGAAACAACATACTTATTCTCAGAGGCAGTCTCTCAAAAAAAAAAAAAAAAAAAAAAAAAAAAAAAAGTGGAAGAAACACGGAAGAAGTTTAGACTTACTGTGTGCACAATAACCATATCACACTGGAAATATTGTGTTCTGTAGCTATTGGCCAGGGACACTTCACTGCTGCTTTGCCAGAAACACACCACCACTGTGGAAGAATTCGGGGTGGATGCAAGCTGTGCAGAAGATTTATTTTAACCTGATCTTTATCAGACTTAAAACATGACAGTGTGCTCCAAAATACTGCAGCTCCGAGGATGAAATGTATGATCAACCTACGTTAATGAAAGCTCAGTGATTCAGAGTTGTATAAAACACCCACTAAGGCTCAGGGCCCACCAACTCCAGCAAAACAAGAAGTATGAGGTACCACAAGAGGCACTTCCACAAAAGGTGAGAGAAGTGGCACAGTTAACTGAACTGCCCTGGCTTTAGGAAGCTTCTTAGAAGCAGGTATTTCAGGCTTGTTATACAGCTAAAAGAAACATTTCCATGACATTGTTCAAAATTTCAGAAACATTGATTTACCCTCCCAAGATGCTTCATTCTCTGCATTACCAGAGGATAATGACTATGATCCTAAAATTTCTGCAGTGGGAAGTAAGGTTAGCATGATCAGCATTCAGCTAAGAATATAGTATTTATATAATTCTAATCTGTAAGAAAATATGAATTATACTGGCAGCTATCAAATTTTTTTAAAACTTGAATCATTCACATAGTCATGTTAAAATATCAATGAAAGAAACAATTCATGTTATAACTGACTATGGCATACAACAATAAAGAGCAATGAAAAATATTTGTGGCCAAAAGCAGCAGAGACAGGTAAAATTAAGAGTGAAAATTAAAACATGTGCTCTTTCTTCATTGGGGAATGAAACAATTCCATGTTTTCCCAGTTCTCAAAGACCAATTAAATGTTTGTAGTGTACCAAAAGAACTAGGGAATAAAGATAATAAAGAGGGGAAAAGAGAGAAAGAGTAGAATGGGCACTTTTAAGAAATATGCTTAAATTTGTTCATTTTTAATCTTAAAAGGTGTCGGTCATAGGTCTTTTCCCATACTGATCTATGAATATTAGAAACCATAAAATGAAACTAAAAAATTAAATGAAGCTAAGGCGTTAGAAGAGAACTCTTGGATTTACTTTAATTCATTAAAATATTATCACAGGGTAATATTGCACTATGGAATCTGGCTGATATATTGTTTAAGTGCTTTCCAGAACCAGGCACTTAAAACCTCATTCATAAATATTAAAACTATAATTTGACTAAAATTATGCATTTCAGTCATCAATTAGTGCAAGAATAGTATATGATATTTACATACCAATTTCAATATTTCAACTTTGAAAGGTCTCCACAAAGACTGTATTTCATGTCTGAGGATTGCTCCAGCATAAAGGAGAAAAAAGACAGAAAGAGATGAAAAAAACCCATAACGCAGTATTTCTCACTCCTGAGCTCTGTCCAGCCTAGAACCTCATGCTGCTTCATAAAAATTTGTGATGAGAGGTACTAGACACTGAACATTTTTTGTTCAAGTCAAAGGATTCACAGATCAGAAGCACAGTGTGTTGGCTCATGATATTTGACAGCTTGTCAGGGGTGGCAGCAGAAGTCGCTGTATCCAGCTGCTTCCCCCATCCCACCCCAGCACAGCATGCCTGGGTAATGCAGCAGTCCCTGCAGTGCAGCCACTGCTGTGCCAACACATTTCATAGCTGGGTGCAGTTACCTTCAAATACCATCTATTTCAACCTGGATGTGAACTCAGCAGACGAGGGAACACTGACAATCTGTTTTGCTACTAGGCAGTAAAACTCCACTCACAAGAGCTCAGCTCCTCCTTGGCACCACATCGCACATCAGATACATTTTAGATCACAGTGAAATCTTGCAGACTTAGAAACATTAGGCACCTGGGTTGCAGGAGGAGAAATTTGAAAACCCAAAAATATTGCTGTATGTGTGGATTAGTTTTCACTTATCTTCAAAATCTTAAAATATCCAGTGGTGTGATGAAGGAGGAGCAATAATGAATGTTTTTTAGGTCCTACGGATTCCTGGTAATATGCAGTGTTTGACAACATCCAGCCTGTAATGTACCTGTGAGATAAATATTTCTTCAAATATTCCGAGCATATTAGCAACTTCTACTCATTCCCCTAACTTCTGCAGCTCACTGTACAAAACACATTTCTAAAGGAATCCTGAAAGCGAGGGCTGGATTGAATGACAAAAGATGCATTTTCTCCTTACTCAGTCGTACTTGGGTTTATCTGGAGATTCACAATACTTGCACAACACGGTGTGGGAAAAGGTCACACCAGGTACAGTTTACAGGGCTCCTGTGTGACAGGACTGCTTAGCTTTTATGGATGAAGGATACATATTGGTCTACTAGGATCACCTTAGGTTTTATTTCATGAGTTATATGCTTGAGGTAAACAAGAAAGCTGATTTTGAGGGGCAAGTCAGTGGTTGCAAATCCTTTTTCTACACAAACCCAAGATTATTTAATTGAACTCTGCCTGCAGCTACATGATTTCCAGACATATTGAACAGCAGTCTGGGTTTTCCAGACCATTATTTGCCCTTTGTTCCATTATGTATATCTCTCTGCAGTTCCTTGCAGCCATATGGCTCACGTAAAAATACTAAAGTCACCAACAACAGCTTCAGTTATAAATAGTCATAGGACAAAGTAATCCAAGTTTCAGGATAAGCAGGTGTTAAAATTACGTGCATCTGGGAGAAATCAGCATTCTCTAACACCTTCTGATAAGGCTTGCATGCACATTAGCAAAAACTCACCACAGCTCCTTTGGCACATTTAATTTAATTTAGCATTAACAAAACTATGGAAGCTGAAAAACAGTGACAAAAGCCTCCATAAGCCTAAGAACAGCTTCCCCATGCCTCTTGAGATGCATATACTAGCATTTTCCCCTAAACCAGTGATCTTTGATAAAGATATCCTTTTATGCTAATATATAAAGTTATTAGTATTCAACAGTAGAAGCTCTGGAGAGCTATTTCTAACAGTTTAAAAATAGAATTTAAAAATGTTCCTTTAAACATCACCAAGGGAAATTGCACAGTCAGGAGAGAAATTGCTTACAGTTATGCACAAACACATGGTACTTAAGAGAAAATAAAGGCCTTCAGTCGCAGAGCACCCATTTATGTCCTTGGGAACACAGGGAAAGGAGAAAAAGAACTTGAAGCTAAGCATCTGCAATGTCTTTTTGAGAGTGGGTTTGAAGGACTTGATGCAAAACAATTATTCAGATACAGTAAAAAGAGTATAGATCTGTGGGCAAGGAATGAACAACTGTCAATCAAAGGTCATGTTCTTTAGATGCCTAGGCAGGTCAGCAATCTCATCATCTGTAGTCATTCAAAGAAGAAAATGATTTCCTGAAAGCATCTCTATCTTCTAGACCATAGGAAGCTTCCAAGACCATAGGCCTCTCCTGAGGCATAAAGGTACAGGGACTCATGGCTCAAAGCTCATATCCAGTGATAAACATCATCTAATAGAACACTTTTCTACCACGCTGAAAAGTTTTAAAAGGCTCCTTAAGATCCTATGAAGATGAGAAGCAGAGCATATAGATCAAATCATGATGTGGTGGGTACTGATACCGTGTGAACCCTTCTCCTAAGTCTCCATCACAAAATAATGAGTATTTATAGACTGCATGTATAGAGCTATGTATGAACATTTTACGAAAGAGGAGGATAAATTTTTATAAAATAACATTTTGCCTCTATTTTTTAAGATTGAAATATAACTGACACTTTACTTTCTATGCCCAAAGTCAAGAGAGATGAAAAATGCTGCTTACATTCCAAAAACTCAGTGGAAGCCATCTCTGGATATCATGAGAATTCCTTCTTCCCCAACCCCTTCTTTTTATCCCCTACAGCCTTAGTTCATTGTTTAATGGCATATTACAATACCTTTTTTTTCACAAAGCCACTTAAAAGGATTTATTATAGTTCCACACAATACCACGTGCTTATTTCTCTTCTGAAATTATTTTTTCTCTCTGCTAAGCTGAGGGTAATAGCTACTGAATGCTGGTTAGGGTTTTCTTTATTTGATTACTGTTAATTAGAGTCAAGCATGTAGTGCATCAGACAGGACGACGGCAGATCATCGTGACACTTCAAACAGCCTGTTCAACTTCAGCAGAGCCTGTTGGAAGTTTGGGGTCGGAATAAATCTTCAGCAGAGTTGTTTATGCATAGCTGTGTAACACCACACAGCATGGGGCACTGGACTGTTTGGTTAATTAGTTTAAGAGCCTGTCAGTGGCAGCTCACCTCCAGGTTTACCATTGGAAATTGCAATTAGCTTGAAGCAGTTTTCCTTTTTGGTCCAGCTTCTCCCACACAAATCATTCTCACAGCTGTCTCGCCTAAGAAACCCACGACCGTAGCCAGCCAGCGTTCACTCACCCTCTTCCACTAGAGTCTCCATGGGACGTCTACAGCAACATCAAAGGGCTAGGCTAATCCCAGCTGATCTTGGAAAAAGTCCAGGGTTTCCTGAGGCTTTAGGGCTGTGATTAAAGAATATACCTGTCTGCCCCAGTAATGAGGTCAGACTCTCTTTGCCAACAACAGGCTGCTTTTTTCCTGTGACACACCTCCTGGAGGAGCTGTCAGAAGAGGGTGCAAGTACAAAGCAGTCAAACAGCCACCCAGCATCAAGTAACAGCCTCTACAGAGCCACAACTATTACAGAACTGCTCTCCCACCCCCAAATCCCCAGTCAACTCCCTCTTCTTGATATGACATAGATACAAATGACTTTTGATGCTAAATTACTTCTCATAAAAGGCTGGAAGTTGCTGATATTGTCTGTGTTGGCTGAAGGTAATGTAACCTATACACAAGGTGTTTCTGAAACAAAGGCAACTTTAAATTTACTTAAACTCCAAAATTAAAAGTAAATGCTATCTTCTTCCCCACATACTCAGGTATATAGACAATTAACAGTTTATCTGTAACTATGAAGAAAGTCCGCAATAAAGTTTCTACTTCAGTTTATAATTAAACAACATCTTTTTCTATGTTCTTCATATTAGACAGTAATTTACCTTACAGCTTTATCATTCCAGATTACCAAATTACAGGTGTTAAATAACTAAGCTGATATCCTCCTCACATCAGCTAACCACAAGATATTAAAAGAGTGAAATTGACTGGAAAGAGAAATAAATGATTTCAATCAAGAAAATAGTTTCTCACACACTACATGCTACTGGCTGCATTAGTGGTGTCTTCTATTACCTCAAGTCAGCCTCACTATCTCCTCAGACCCATCTACTTATGCTAATTTCAGGGTCAAGCAATTAAGACATGAAAGTCTTCTCCATATATGTGTCACAGTTATCCAGGAGAATAACTGGTGTTCATTAGTCACATATAAAATTAACTGCATTATATACCAGGCATAGATGGGCCCATCAGATGCTACCAAAAATAACCCCCTTTGTTTTCAAAGGAACACAGCATTCATGATTAAAAATAAATACTTTAAATGAGGTGGGATTAAAGGTGAAGACATACTCTGGGGAAAAGTGCCAATTTTTTAAGTCAGTATGTCTTTTGTATATATTTAAAATTGTTTCAGCCTGTTCAGAAACTGTGGGATATTCTTCTGCTAAATTTTTAATCTCAAAAGTCAATGGGATTTTATAATTGTGGTGCAGAAATCCTAAGATCCTGATCTATGCATTGCCAAAGCAGCAGTAAAAAATCCTGTCACTTTCTCCTTTTCCACAACTTTCAAAACATGCAGATGTGGGACTAAAGATATTCTATTCATTATTCTCACCTTCAGTAAATATTCTAAGAATCTGCTGCTTCTTAAGTGTATTACTTGGTTTTCTTTCCGGATTTGTTAGTTATCAGTTTATTAAAGTGCCCTTGATTCTGCCATGGCTGCAGTCATGGAGAGTTATTTGTATTCTAGGAGACAGCTAAACCCCAATCCACTCGCATACACCAAAGCAAGGGTGAACATAGCCAAGCCAGTGTGGTGATCTGACTTAAGACTAGGAGACATTCTGAGAGTGAGAAAGAAGGGGATGATTCTCTTATCATTTGCAGTAAGAGGGTACTGGGGTGTATTGTCTGCCACCATCACCAGAATGCAGAGTTTATACAGCTGTACAACCAAAGGCAACTTCAAAGCCAAAGTTGAAATCACACAGCATAAGCTTTGTTTTATGTGTGTTTTGTTAGAGTTTTTTTTCTAAGAAAATTACAATTAAGTTTTTATTGCTCTAATAATGCAATAAAAAGTCACTGTAAACGAGAGTGGACTTTCAATAAGCAAAGAAAAATTGAAGTGTAATATATTGGCCCTGTATATAATTTAAAGATATTAGATGATCCAGTAATGTCAGTATTTAATTTAGAATTAGGGAGAGAAGATCCCTCTTTCATCAGATACCTACTTGTCTACACAACTCAAGGCTACAGAAATACCTAATTTGCCATTAATTCAACTTTTCAATTCTTAAATCTCCAATTATGCTTTCAGTGCATTTACAACAAGCATTCAAAACATTACAGAATTCATTTGAGGGAATTTCTTCAGTCATGTTTTTATCACCATGAATGTATGAACTGTCAGCATATGGTATTTCCTACGTAACTTTGGATGATCTTTTTTACTCCAGTCTTGGGAAGCTCCATGATCATCAGACTGTGGTAAAATATATACTTGGAGCAATTGTGGCACAAGTTTCTTCCAGCTTATGATTAATGTCTAGCATGAGCCTTGCCCCTGATCCAGGTAATTGATTTTTGCAGGCTTTCCTTAGAGATGCCAGAAACAGGCAGGAGAGCAGGCCAGATGACAGGATTCTTGTTAAGTCCATCCTCCCATCCTACTGGAAGCTCCTTCTGCTTTCTACTTACAAAACTTCGTACTGCCTGCCATAACTTGTGCAGGAAATCTGTTTTCAGGCACAACATCTACACGGCAAAAGTAGTTTTCCTGGTATCTACTTAAAGCCTTCTTGCACTTCAGGACTCTACTAGTGCTGAGCAGACAACATGCAACTCTCAGTATACACCACTGGAGATGTTTGCCTTGTCCTCATCAACATAACTGTTGATTGCCTCTCAGCTTGTGAACCCCTCCAAGAGCATGCTGTGGGATTGATCATTCATTTTCTACAAAGAAATTCCTCCCTCTTGAGTAGCATCTTATTTGTTACAGTCAAGTTCTCCATTTTATAGAGATAATTTTCATTTTTGACCTTGTCTTCTGTCATTCTTGCAGTCCATCCTAGCTTCAAATCTGATAACACATGGGCTATTCCATCATCCAGGTCATTAATAAATACGTTGAGTTGTATTAGAGCCTAGGCAGGTCCTTGCAGAATCCAAGTCAGTTCTCTCTTTCATTTTAACAATTGATCACCAACAGTGCTCAAAAGTTTTCAAAACAGCCTTGCATCCTCCTTATTAATTTCTTCCACGTTACGTTTCTTAAGTCTGCAAACAAGACTGTCATATCGGACAGTGTACAAAGCCTGAGCAAAGTCAGGGTCCATGGCACCTACCATCTCTTTTCTAACCACAATGCCTCTTTACTGTGGGACAATTTGACAAGAAAATTAGATTGGTTTGACATAATTTTTTTTCAACAACTCCAAGCTTAATAACTGTTAGTCATTTCCCTGTGTTCTTTTCAGGTTTGTTGACCTGAATGTTCTTGGCAAAAATAGCATAATACTGAAATTAATAGCAGGATTCATCCCACATTTAACAGCAAGCTTCATCCTAAATTCCTTTATTAAAATTTTACAGAATGTGAGAACTGACATGACCCAACAATAGAGACCATAAACACAGACATATTCAGTTATCTGTAACTTTTAAATTAGACAAGTGTGAGGGCAAGGAAGTAATATAATCTCCAGTGTATTAAAACAGATGAAATTAAACTGGATGAATAATTTCAGTTTTCATAATTATGAATTTAGAGTATTAAGAAAAAACTTAAAAGACATGGTATTAAACACATTGCCAATAGTGCTGAGCCTCTCACTGAAATGCTATGAAGTGAGAAAGTCTCATTTGAAGTAGATTAACAACAGTTATGTCCTAACTATCTTTTTTTGAGGCTCACTATTTAACCTTTTATTTACTGCAGGTTTCGGATTACCAGCAATGTCAACTAAGGGTATTACTAAGTGTTTCACTTTATCAGGAGCACTCCACAGAACAAAGACCACAGATCACAGATGGAGGCCTAGAAGGCCACTACAATGTCCTACATGGCTCTGAAAAACGTTCCCATTTTTTGTACAAAATGCACGCTTGGGGAACACGTTCCAGATCCAGCCTGCAAAGAAGCTCGTTCAGATCCCAGCTCTCCTGTGGAGTCCTTCGGAAGGGAACGGCAATATGGCTGTGGCTGTAAGAACAATTCTGGCAATTTGGTTCCTGGGGACCGGTGTCCCAAGAACCAAGGTTGTCAGACCAAGACCAGGTATATCATCTGGTACCACAAGGACCCATCAAATCACAGAGGAATGTACACGGCAAATGGAGCTATAGGGCTACATGAACACTCTCAATTAATGATTCTACTCCTCACATTCCTGATCATTTCAGTCATGGAAAAAATGCAACTTCAATAAGATTAATTTAGCACCAGAGGACTTCCAAAATGTTCTATTGCATTTCTATCATGAAAAGCTGAGTATGTAAGTGACAACTGCACGTGTCAGCTACAAGCAAGGATGTATCCTCAAGGAGCCATCACACTACCAAGACAGCTTGAATTATTCATGAAAGATAGGATTTTAACCCAGCATCCAAGTCAATTTGAGGTCCTTCACAGCTGAAGTTCTACCCACTGATAATTTTACACTTGCACTTTCTCATCTAGAAAGATGTTGGAGAAGAATAAACTGTTTCTGTGAATACTAAAATCCATGAAGTCCCAAAACAACAAAACCACTATGTATAGAGGTAAGCTCTACACTCAACAAGAACAGTTTTGGTTGTTTTGTATATAAATAGAGGTACTGAGAATAGTTGAAAGACACAATCTCAGAAAGAAATCTTGATGTAGACATTGTAAAAGAAGGCTGCAGGGCTTTGTTTGCTTTTACATTCACAGGCACTCTCACCATACTTTTAAATATATTATCAGAACAATTTGTTCCTTTACCTCTGCAGCTTCTACTGTTTCCTCCAGCTGGTCTTCTAAAAAAATTTTGTGTTTGAAATCTAATCAAACCCGAAAGTATCCAGCTCGCAGCCTGTGCTTTTATTGCTTGTTAGTCTAAGAAATCAAAGAAAAATAACTACAGTGTTCCCTTATGACAGTTCTGATCTTGGAGAGTAATGAAAGGTGTTACAGGAAGGAAAGGAGACATGAGACATGGAGACAATGACAATGAAGAAAGATGAGGCTAAGGATTAAGCTGAAGTTAAGGACTGAGCTTTGAATTGTTCTCAGTGTAGAACATACGACACTCAATAAGGCTATGTCCAAGAGACACAAAATTGAACCTGAAAACACAGTCTGAAGTTTTTCAAAAGGAATGTTGCAATCAATGATGATAGTGTGTGAGTAGGTTTGGTTCAACTGCAAGGCCAGAAATATGACAGAATCCACTCAATATGTGGGGAAATGTGACAACGGAATTCCTGGAAGATGTAGTGTTGAATAAAGTACTTCTGTGTTAATGGAGCTGAGACTAAAGCTTTGGGAAGGCTAGGTAGGCAGCGCTCCTTTCAATGAAGACCCCCCCCTTTCCAGCATGATGGCTGCCCTGAGTCATCAAAGAGAAATTGAATGGCTTCATCATCTACTCCTACTGCTCTCAAAGTTTGTATGCCCAGCTGGGCTTCAGAGTGAATGTTTATTCCAAACCATATGATATCTACTAATATTAATTCAGAAATAATGTGTATCGTCGTGGTCTACACACAGAGGAACTTATAATATGTTCATAGCAACAAATGTGTGGACAGTAGTCTCACAATCACAAATCCGGGTAACTTGTTCATGAAACAAATAAAATAAGGACCTCTTTGAAATATAATTTAAAAATTCATGAAAAACCTCTTCATTCCTGGCTTCATCCCTACACAAAAGAGATGCCAATATTTACCTATCATTTTCAGGGCTACACCCATTGAAAGGGAAAACCCAATCATTCTCACCAATGCTCAACAGCTCTGGATGAATACCATAGAGATGACAAAAGGCTTGGAGAGTTGGGGTTGTTTAGTCAGGAGAACAGAAGGCTCTGACGAGACCTTATGGGGCCTTCCAGGGGTCCTATAGGAAAGATAGGCACAGACTTTTTAATAGGGCCTGGTGTGTGGTTTAAAGTGGGGTGGTGGTTCGAAACTGAAGGAAGGTTGATTTAGATTAGTTATAAAGAAGTGATTTCTTGCAATGAGAGTGGTGAAACACTGAAACAGGTTTCCCAGAGAGGTGGTAGATGCCCCTTTCCTGGTAACATTCATGGTCAGGTTGGGCAGGGCTCTGATCAACATGATCTAGTAGAAGGTGACCCTGCTTATTGCAGGAAATTTGGACTAGATGGCCTTCAAAGGTCCCTTTCAAATCAAACCATTCTATAATTCTGTGATTTCTGTAGGTGATTTTCATCCATGTATACAGCACCCAAGAGCCGCCCCACATATTGTCAAGGTTTGTGCTAATCTGAGTCTCACAGATAAAACAGTCTAATGGTAAGCATCAATTTCCAACGAACAAAATGACTTTGTTAAACAACTTCATTATGGAAACAGGCAGAATCTCCTGCAGACATAAGAAAGCAGAGCTGGATAGGCAGTATTCTCAGTTTGTGGCAGGAGACGCCTTTGCCTGTATTGTATTAATCGTCCCAGAAAATAGATTATTTCACAGCATAGATTTGTAAGATTTTTAGTTATTTTCTCTTTTTTTTTTTTTCCTTTTTAAGGCTATGGATTACTGCCTGAGCAGCTGAGGGCACAGCATAAACTTTTGCTCCAAGACAACGCAGCCCCTTTCTGAAGAAGTTCCCTCCAAGTTTGGTCAGCAGTAGACTCCTCCCCACGCTCCAACATGCCCTCCTTAAGCTATAAGCAGAGTGGTGTTTTCAACACATGCTTTGTAATCCCTGCTGAGAGGTTGCAGAGCAGAGGAGCAGGGCTGCCATGGGCGTTCATCCAGGCACAGCCTCCCCCAGGCAGGCACAGTCCTCAAGGATCCCGAGCTGGTGCCCAGCCAAGAGGGGCTGGGGTCCCTGGCTTTGCTCAGGCAGGACTAGGGCTGCAGCTGAACCAGAATATCACCCCTGGCCTTCTCAGAGGAGGCTGGACTCAGAAATTAAAGCCTATGGATAGCTCCAGAGCCCAACAATTCCTGGCAGCCAAGATTCCAGTAACTGCCCAGCTTGTCACCATGACTAAAAGGAACCATGGACCATTTCAGTCAGACACTACCACATTTCAAACAGCTTGTTTTAACCAAAACTCTCTTAATTCATCCTCTTACTAAATTTACATTTGGGAATCAGCTTAAAGCTAAAGAACTGAAATAAAGTAAAATAAAATTCAAGCTTCTCCTCTTCTAAATCAAGGCAAATTTTGATGTGGCCTGTAAGCCAAAATTCTGAGTTAATTCTGCCTTTAAGCATGAACAGAATCTTTGGGCATGATGACCAGCAGGCAGTGACCCAGCAGCTCCTCCTCCAATTCAGGAAATTTGCTCCTGACCAGTGTATGAAGCCTAAGGCAGAGGTATGAGGGAAACTCAATTCCTTATCTTCTTACCACATGTTCCTTTTGATATTCCCTTTCCAGTAAGGTTTATGTTGACTCTAAATTTTTGTGTATCCTGTAGCATAAAGAGAGCATTAACAAACCTTCTTCACAAAAGACCTGACATGCTTAAACTCAATTCCCAAAGTCAAAGAGTGACTACAAGTCATCAGAGGTCTGTCTTCACTGACTGCCTTCCCAAGGTTTCAAAATTAATTCTTTAGTGAAAACTTTAAACTGCAAAGTAGCTTTTCAAGTGATAAATAAACAGTATTCAATTATTTAATTGTAATATTAAATAAGTAAATTTATTTATCCTATTTTACAAATCAAGTACCTCATACTGATCTAGAAGCACACTCTATCAAACATAGTTCTCAATAAAGAACCCTAAGTTAAAGATACTTCCCTTGATGGCTGATGATTATAAACGGATTTAAAACCTGTAATTTTATCTTAAGTGCACTTAAGATGTGACTATTTTTACCATATTATAGCAGGTTATATACAAGTTTTTTTCTAAATTGATACCTCCACACAAACATAAGCAATTAAGCTGCCATTATTCTACTAGACCTTATTAATTAGCTGCTCACATTAGAAATATCCTGAGATTTCTCTCAGTATAAGGGTCTGTAACTAGTGTAATTAAGATAATATTTTGATTACATGGCTTCAATCTTTTAGGCCACATAATTAGAAATAGAACACATTTTAAAGTGACTGTCCTTTGGAAAAAAACTCAAGCAAATAAACCAAAGAGTCTAATGGACTAATTTGTTCTGCATCACCACACTGGCCCCTCACTCACACCATGTTACCATTGCCTGGCAAGCTGCACCCAGCTATTAAAGAAAGACAAATTTGGGTCTTCTGTGTGGAACAGCTGGCTCACAGCCAAAGACTACAATAGACCTATTAGATCAGAACAGGAAGGTTTAGCTGACTCACAGCCTCATCCCGGGAGTTAAAAGAATTTTCATCATTACCTTGCAGAAGGTATTTTACAGTGGGTGAAATGAGCTCCAGCTCCCCACATTTTCATTCTCAGCTACATTCTCCCTTCAAAGTTTGGTCCTTAATATAAAATACTCACCATCACTCTTCCACTTTTATTTTTGTCTTTATCCCCATTTTTACTAAGAAATGCAGCACAGTTACAAATACCAAAGCAAGAGGAACCTCAGAGGAGAAATATACAACAAATGGGGAGAGATATGGCACCTTGCATTTGAATCAGTGTTCTTTGCCCTGACTTAAAGCTCGAACTATCCTTGGGGGAGTCATCAAGGCATAATTTTGTTCCTCCTGAGTTGCCATTTTTCTATTTTAGACTCCTGCCCATGACTACAGAAGAGCTGCAAAAGTCTGGATTGTGAGTCAAAGGTGACACATACCTCTTTTCTCCTCCTAATCTGAGAGACATTTTCTCTTTTGTACAACTTCTTGTTTTAAGAATGACACTTTAGTCTATTATATAAAAAAGAGTGCTTTACTAAAACATTAAGGCAAATGGTAGTAAATTAATCCTCAATACTCATATGTGCATATGGAATTAATCTGTCTTCCTTACTCTAAGTGATAATTCAGCACTACATCTGTAAACACAGGCCTTTGAATGTTTACCTGTAGGCTTAACAGAATGCAATAAGAAATAGTTTAAAATATATACACATCCTTAAATCCCTCTACTTTTTAAAGCTCAGAAATTAAGAAAGACCAATGAGGAAGAAATTAAGAGTCTCTAATTAAAGTTCTTGGAGTTTTGAACTTGGAGAAATTCAAATTCAGCCTAAATTCTGTGAAAAAAGCAGACAGCAGTCCTCAGTATCTTGCCAGGTTCAAGCCTTAAAATTACAATAGCAATTGTGATACTGTTTTAGGAATTCAGAAGATCAAACTTCCCTAAATGCCCTTGCATGGAATGGACTGTTTGTTGGAGTAATAGCTTATCTTCAGTTTTAAAAAGTCATCATTAAAACCAGACCAGATAAAAAATTAATTCCCATTGCAGTCTAAAATGCTATCTAAAATTGATGTAATCTTTCTTTTTTCTCCAGTCCAAGAGGTACAGACCAGAGTGGCTCTGGTTGAAAGAAAACTTTCTCGTTTTTTCCCATAGTAAAGTCTAGGCTAACAAGCATTTCCAGACCTGCAACTTGGCTAGGGAAGTTTTACTTTAAGATTCCATTATGTTAATTTTCTCTAGCCTGACCCTCAGCACAGTTCTCCCAGCTCTCATCTTCAGCTCCATAAAGGCACAGCTGCAAAATGGCATTATGAGAAAATCAGCATAGAACTGTCAAACACTCTTAAGGATATATTAAGCTATTTCTTCTACAGAATTTATTTATTTTAATAAAGGAGAATTTGAAAGAGTTTTTATAACTAGAGCACAGCAGCAAAAATGCCTTTCTCAAACTTCTATGATCTAAATCACTTGAAAAAGCAGTTAATCACATCAGCCACTTCTCTACTTGCTGGCTATCCAACAATTCTTATTATAGTCTCTTGTCAAATGAGTAAACATCTGAACCCTGAAATGTTAATGTTTAAGGACTCATAAAATTCAGCCATCTGCAAATTCAGCAGGTGCTTTACTGAGGGCAGGCTTGTATCCCTCAAATGAGATTGAGGAGAAGAGTTTTTTATGTGTGGTGACAAAACCTCTGATCTGCATGAGACAGAGGAGGTGAGCACCCCTCACTAGAGAATGACCTCAACAAACCAACCTTTGTTTAGCAACAACCTGGGTTCTGAGCCAGATAAGGGAAGAGTAAAAAGGCAGATCGTGCTAGGTGAGATAATGTTGTTTTGTCATGCCAATGTCCTCCCTTACACACCTGGCTCAGGTGGAAAACTTCCGCCTGGGGAAGCACAGCACATTCACACGTAGGCCTGAAGGTATTCATCCCTTCTGATGGGGCATAACTGGCTCAGTGAGGCAACTCTCATGCCTTAGAAGGGGTCATAAACCACCAAAGACCACTGAAGTGCCCCCAGACTAATTTGTAGGGCCTTCCACCAGAAGACTCCACATGATTCACAGTGTTGCATCAGACAGTGTAAAACTGCCCCCCCAGGGGAGGTAGCTGGGTGGTTGCCATGTAAAACTAAGTGTATATTAACCCATTGAACTTTGTGTTTCATGGGCTTCTCCCATCCCTGACAGATAAAGACTGTGAGCATCACTTCAACCAACAGACATCAAAATTGTAAACATCAAGACTCATCTCTGGAGCCACAGTGGTGATATCTTTCCTCTCTGCTATCTACTCTTATCCTTTCATTTTCTTTGTTTTCCTTATATCCTTTCTGAAGTGCTTTCCTTTATACTTTGATATTGCTATATTTCTATAGATAATAGCGAAAACAGCTACCTACCTTCTTTCCTTTGCAACCAGCACATATATATTTATGAGCACCAATCACTCAGTGTCATTTCATTCTAATCTACCCCAAATAACCTATTAGCAAGAACCTAAGTTACCCTTGCCTTCAGAGGCAGATCACGTACAACCTCATACCATTTTTATGCTCTTGCAATGATAAAATACTGTCACTGTACACATTGATATCCCCCTAAAATTTGAATTATAATTCTGGATATCCCAAATTTGGGAAAAGTGAGCAGGAGGAGGGTAGTTTGGTCCTTTGCAAGCACAAAGGCTAGCTTAATACTGTACTTACCACTCATCTACCATTCTAAAAAAGGAATTATTTGTAGTCCATTATATTTACACACAATTAGTCCTCCCAGAGGATTGTCTCTAGGATAACTCTAACAGGCTTAACGGGAAATGGTGGTAGAGAATTTCTGAAGGGAGACCCAATTCCTTTCACAGGTTCTTTAATGAAAGACACGTTACCTGTAGGCAATTGATTTTGCTTCTTCCACAAATCTGACATTTTTCTCAGCCAGGGATAACACATCCCCCGTATCACTGAACAGAAAGAATGGTCACTGTAGGTACCTGCCTTGAGTAATTTAGCAGTGGCAGTCTGTCAGGCACCTCTGACATACCACAGACAAGTATTTAATTCAGTTGTTGGAAAACTGGTGTAGCAATACTAAAGGATGTCATACAGCAGGATTTAGGGCCTAAGCAAATCCTTTGAAATGGATGCCAGCTACTATCCTGAATCTCATCGGTAGGCATCTCCTGAAAAGGCTTTAGCAGAGACATATCTAATAAAGAGAATTCCTTCCTCATGAAGGAATAATAATACATTTTATTCTGCAACCATTTTCCTCTCTGGAAGCTCAAGAGGTGAGTACAAAAATTACAAAAGCAAAATCACCCTGCCAACAATGTCAGCAGAAAGAGGAGCAATCGCAAAACAAATGAAAAAAATAGGCAGCACACCTGGATTTGCCACTCAAATTATTCATCCTTGCGCTCCTTGGGCTCAGCTCTCAGACTCCAGAACTAACCCAGGTATTTGTATATTTTATGTGAAGTTGGCTAGGGTTCAGCATAGTGGCCTTTCAGGTAATGTTTGACTTTGTGGATTTTACTATCAGCAAGGCTTGTCTTTCCTATGGATGAGATGTACCACATGCCTTTTTTCTCCATGCCTCAGATACTGACGTTTTCATGCCTGCCTGGCACATTGCCTGCAGTTCACTAATCTTTTCCACACCATGCAGTGTTGTCCACTGCCTGACAGTCTGTAAAACATTTGGCTACATGAGCAACACATACATACAATGTTAAGAAGCATTCTCATTTATCCACCAAGTATCCAAATACAAAAAACCTTAAGTATCCATATAGGAAGCTACTATATTCAACCCACTTGTTTGCTTCCATCCTATCTCATTATTAGCATTTTTCTCCAATACTGTAATGACAGACATTAGGAGTCAACATTTGATGCCTACTCTGAATACAAAAAGATTTCATTACTGTTTCTCTTAGAGTTCTAGTTCATACCATACCTAGCCATATGCTAAAGCATTCCTGAATCTCTGATAAAAGCTATTTCCCAGATGCACAAGAACACTATTAAGAGAGAATTTGAGCTTGTGCCTAGATGGTTGTGCCTAGATTTTGATAAGAGGACACTACTTTAAGTAGTAGTAAGATACAAATATTATGCACCAGCAACAGGTGGGATAGTGTTTTTCATCATGTCACTGTCCTCCCTTACACATCTGGCTCAGGTGGAAAACTTCTGCCTGGGGAAGCACCAGGACATTCACACGTAGGCCTGAAGGTATTCATCCCTCATCTCACACACACTGCCTGTCTTCAGGGTGGTAGTAAACTAAAGAGGTAGAGAGTAGTACAAGTGCCATCTCACCTACACATCTTACTTCAAGCAGTTTCTCTATTTTGTTCTAAGTCAAAGGTAAGAACTCCTAGATTTGTGTTTGCTGCTACTTTACTAACAGTGTGCTAGAGATATCTGCTCTTACAAGGATTCAAGTGTGCTGAGGCACTACAAAGCCCATGATGCACTTGCCCAGCAGAACAAAACTCCTCAATAAATATGGCAATGACCGAAAGGCGAAATCTAAATGTCTAATTTTATACACATTTGTCAATTTGGATCCATTTGCAGCAACATAGTTTTACTTAGCAGAGGTCAAAAAATGCCCCATTTTTTCAGTTATGAGTAGCGTAGATACCAGATTCTGATTTATTAGCAAGATTGCTCATGAGAAAGTAATTTTCTTTTTAATATCTCTCTCAAAGCCGAATACCTCAGACAAAGCAATAACATTTTCTTATATCCATTCAGAAGCAGAGAAACAGTGTTTTCTCTGCTTTCATATCCCTTAAAATGGGGAGGATGATTTAAAATGTATGAAGGTTTAAAATCAAATGACACAATTATATTGTTCTCTGTGTTATGGCCTATACTGTCTATATTCTAGAAAACTTAATCCTTTGGGGTTAATGACACTTTAGAGATAGAATTAAAATCAAATGTGTGCTCTGCTGTCATCCACAAGGTGCCTATTGTTGTACCAAGAGTAGACAAATTGAAGCACTAAGATTACCCAACATCTATACTACCTCCAAATATCTTGCATAATTGCTTTCTTTTCATTGAAAAATAAGTTGCTAAAGCACTGCCTCCTCATATAAAAACCAAAATAGTCAAGCCATTTTTTTTTCCTTCTCTAAAGGGTTTTAGAATATCCAGGATGAACATTTGTTTCTGATCCATCCCAGCCCCTATCACTCCTGGCAGAAATGAAAAGAAAGGATGCTGTCAGGGCAAGTCCATTGACCCAAATCTCTGTCCAGGGACAGGGCTTTTCTATTCTGTTCCATTAAAGAAACTCAGTCAATTGATGCTGTGCTGTAGAAGAATGAATCAAGATGTACACCAGAAGGATTCCTACCCTGGCACCTTCCTTTGTGAAACTGAGCTAACAAAAATAATGCCAACACCTAACTCAGGCATTACAAATACACTGAGGTCAGATAGACATGAAGTCTTTCAGTACTGAATTAAAGTATGGGTTGACTAAATTGATACAGAATTACTGACTTTCTGTTCTACTTTCAAAATAATTTGAAAACTGAAATGAATCCTTTCCCTGTGAGCATTTATCATCCTATTATATTCACCCTGGGAGATGTTAATGGTTTTGGACTACTGCCTCCAGCCCTTAGCTCACCTCCAAGTGGGTATTATGTGATGGCAGTGTACATTTCATCAAGATATATTGCTGATTATATTTCCATTAAAGAATATATCCAAGTCTGACTCCTAATTTTTCCAGACTAATCTATGACTGCGAGCTTCCCTGCACTGATGAGTTCATAGCAAAGAAAGGATTCCTTTCTCCTTTTCTTGCAATTTGCATAAATACATGTCCAGAGTATGAGACTAAGTTAATCAGTTTTGCCCACAATAATTGGAATACTGACACAACCTCTTTAGTTTAACGGAGTGTTGTTCATTCAATTACTCTTTTTGCTTCATAGTACCTCAATGACCATTTTTAGCAAAGTATCTCAAAAAAACTATGATTTTAGACTACAGGTTTGTATTCCCCCACAAGGCATTTAAGGATGTGTTTGAAAATACCCCTCAGACACAGCTGAAAAATTATAGGCTTACACCTAGTCAAAATAACAATTCTGTACTGCACACAGATTCTTCTCCCTTAAACCAGTGCTGAATTAACATGTAGCAAATACACAATGATAATACTTTGAAAGCATCACCCTTGTTAATCAGGTACAAAATTCAAGCATGCAGGCATTAGCATTTGCACAAGGACAAAATTTCCTTATCCAAATAATGGTCTTGAAAGAGAATAAGTCACCCGTCTTTCAGTTCTGCTGTTCTGCTTCCCAAATGTTCTAGCATGTTCTAAAATAATAGCCTGTTGAGCATCCCAGTGCCTGCAGTTTGGCTGTAAAGATCAGCTTGCTTGCTCTGGGCTCTATTTATTCTCTTCCCAGGTCTGTATTTGTATTATTTGATTATTACTTTTATGAAGGGAAATTCAAACTTGTGCTGCTTTTGTTGAAAGAAATGAGGAGTATTTCCTATTG
Source organism: Leptocoma aspasia (assembly GCA_013399835.1). Lineage (NCBI taxonomy): Eukaryota > Metazoa > Chordata > Aves > Passeriformes > Nectariniidae > Leptocoma > Leptocoma aspasia. The sequence goes on along the minus strand of VXAX01000921.1, from coordinate 112,367 downwards.
CTGGGCTTAGCTAGAAGTGGCCCTGCTGGGATATACAAAAGTGAGGACATGCAGACATTTCTGAACCATACTCAGAGCCAGCTATAAATAAGGGGCGCTTATTGCATGAGTCACACTAGCTGCATATGGTGACACCTCCTGAGTTATGTTCTAGTATTTGTTTTTAATTATTAAAGTGTTTTGCTCTGTTGAGATTTATTTATTTATTTCCACAGATCCATAAAACTCATCTCACATTAGTCGCGCATTTCTTGTCAAGACTGTACTGCACACCTGTTATAAATAGGTTAGTTAATTCAGGCTGATAATTTGTCTAATAAATTTGTAAACTAAGATAGAAAATAGGAACATGTGTTATTAGATTTATAAAACTACTGAAACTCCAAAAGCACCAAAGGAAAAATTAGCTGCGGCCAGGACAGCTGGTCAGAGCCAGAGGANCCATATTTCGGTCCCAATAATAAAATTTATATCTTTATTAATATTTGATTGGTTTGATTGATTATTAAATCAGCCGGATCGCGTTTCACTTATAACACACCCTACTGTTTGGAACATTAACAATCAGGTGAAACATTTGTGTTTGACTCACTTTTATAGTTCCCTAAAAATGTAAATATATTACTTTAATTGCCCTCCTCAAGTATCAGTGAGTCAGGGAAAAGAAACAACATTCTATGTCATGCAATACAAAGGAAACAATTATACTGTACAACAGCATAGGGAACTGGCTAATTTCTACATGGGAAGACACATTAAAATCACTAAAATCACTTTTCTTTTTTTTTTTTGGTGTGCTTTCTCCATATTTGCATGAATTCATGTTTGTCCCAAACTAGCAGAACACACCATATTAAGTCCTAAGGTATCATTTCCAGTAAGCCAAGGTGCTATGTAACATCCACATGTAAATAATGCTTCAAGAAACTAGCTGAATGTAGTTCAAGCATAGTAATAAATTAGCTAATCTGGACTGCTCTTCTTAGGGAGGATTCCCAGACTGGTTCACTACTAGAGATTACTTTCATGGGACTCTGGAAACTTTGGTCCCCCTGTAGCTGTGTACGTCCCTGCTAGAGATTACTGGTCTCTACCATACTCTGTGCTTCAGTTTCCTCATTTGTAAGAGGCTGATACTGCTCCTCTCCTTATAGGGCTTTGAGCATAAAGAAACATTTTAAAAAGAATATATATGAGAGGGTTATATATGAATTTGAGAATTGGGAGAAAATTTCTTTTTGTCTATGAAGCCCAGAAAAGCAGAGGAAAACCCTTTACAAATTAAGGCTGGTACTTTGGATGGCGTTGTATATTCAGCTGAACTCAAAGTAAAATATACAAGACTTGTGGTCTTTGTTTTCCAAGTTATACATGATTACTAGATGATTAAGTATTATTTTACTTTTCAAGCTCGTTAGCATTGCAGAGACATGTAAAAGAATCATAGATTTCCAATTGGGCAACAAAACTGTCCATTAAGAAAAAAAAAAAAAAAGAGCGAGACAAAGAGAAAAGAAACTAGAAGGTGTCAACTCTGAATATCCATCACATCTTCCAATTAAGTATCATCAGTGTTTAAGAGCTGGAAGAAGGAGTATTAGTGCTAGAGCTATGCTACAACCCCACCATTTGTTGAGTTATAAAGGCAAGAGATGGAGAAATTATCTGGGCCAGAAGTACATAAATCCCATTAAAAACCACTCAGCATTGTAAATAATTAAAAACTATCACATTAGGGACCTGCCTTCCGTTTCATTCTTCCTGGAATCATGGCATATATGATGAAGTCTGTGGTCACACAGAGCAGTCAAAGTTCTCTATATAGGTTTAGCTTTTAGAAACTTTCTCTTCTAAGGGAGAATACCACATACTGAACTGTTGAATTTAGTCTCAAGAAGGGGATTCTTTGCCTCTTAGGGACCAAAAAACAACTCAGCTATAGGAAAGGCTAGACAGACCAGCAAAACAAAACAAAAAAACACCAGGCACTCACAATGCCTCCAGTGAAAAAAGATAGAAAAAGATTTTTCAAGGATTAATTTTTTTACCTTCCTGATCAGGACAGGAACATCACATAACTGAAAACAAAACAAAACCAACCTGTGTTTATTCTGCTACTAAGCAGTGATTGCAATCCTATATTAAAAAAAAAAATAATAGAGGACCCCAAGATAGACTTTTATACATTGAATAAAAAATTATGAGTTTTAAGAACTGATTCAGTTTTTGAAAAAAAGTAAATTAAAATAATGGAAGAATAATAAGGATGTTTTTAAGGTTTTGGTAATGCTGCAAACAACACAATGCATTTTATCAATGCTTTTTAAAGGATGACTGTAACACTGCACTTCCAGGATCTCCTATTGACTTCTCAAGCTTTTCCTAGGGTTGTCAAGCAGGTAGTGTTTTTGCATGAAAGTCTGGATTTGGGAAAGCAGTTATATGCTTAACTGCATATGATCTAGATTTGCCTATGTATACAAACACTAGGCTGATCAAAGACAGCTCATCCTTTTCACTGTTTAGACTGAAAAGCTAAAAACTTTGCTCTAAGACAAAAACAGCATCCAGGATAATTAGGTCACCCTTTGCACAGGCATCTGCTTTAATGTTCATGTTTCACTCACCCAGCTAAATCTTGGGATTTGTTTATTTAACTTCAGTAGGTTAGTACTGTGGAATTGTCACAGCATTTTCCTAGGACTAGAATACCAATAAAATACAACTTGGGTAGTTACACAGTGTGTTAAAAGCATGAATCACTTTTTCTAGGCCCATTTTTACAGGCTAGAATACACAGTAGATCTCAGATGGATTTCCCCTCTGTATAATTTTTAAACTGATTCCTTAAGATGTGCCCATCTACTAGTACACAGATATACTTGAAAAGTGTTATTCTTTTACAGTTTTCAGATCCTTAAACAAGGCTGAGCCTATTTAAAAGAATCTTTAACTAAAAGAAAAAAGGAAATAGTAAATAAACTATTTCAGAGATTTTTTGTAAGAGTTTAATGAAGAATTAATCAATAAATAAGAAACATTTCACTCTTGAGAGAGAGAAGGAATGAGAAGCAAACACTGTACTGACAATTCACAGGAGCAACCTCTCTCAGCTAGGAAAAAAACTGACAGAGGAATTTTTAAAAGAAATAACCTGTAGTTCAGATAGGCAATTCTTTAAAATTCTCATCTAATTTTTATCAAGAGCTATTTAACCCTAACCTAAAAACTAGAAAAGGAGACCTATTGGCCAACCTTTTTCTACTGTCATTAAAAGCTACATCTCTGAACTCAAAGAGTTAGAGGACTAGCACAAAATCCCACCACAAGCACAGAAATAATGTCTAGCTCTGCACACCCCTCTTTTTAGCATTCCACAAAGACAATACCAATGAAACTGAGCTGTTGTAAATTGTTCTTTCTCCAGATAATATAATTCCTGTCCTGCATCTAGGGGAAGAATATTCTTGATCAATAACACTCTACTGCTGTCTATTAAACAAGATGGTCAGCATGCACTGGAAAAATAACAGTCAGGAGCTTGATGCCTATGTTCCAGTCTTTTTCAATCCCAGTCACTAGTGTGAGTTTTTAGGGTATGGAGGAGAAGGTCACTAGATTCAGACCACTTGACCGTATGACCATCATGGCAAAGACATTCTCAGCTCGTGCACCCTAAACAGCAAAATAGCATCTGCAGGAGGTTTTTCACATGGAACTTATGACAGACATACTACAAACAAAAAGCTACATTGTCAGACTCTGCTTCACGTCTTCAGCAGCCTGTTGATAGCCACAGTGTTTTCCTTTACCACAGCTATTCTGCAGACTGCAACATCTAGCTCATCCCTCTGGGAAGCACTGCCAGCACCAAGCAACCAGCTCCTGAGGCTGCCCAGTTACACCCACATAACACATACAAATTCAGGAGGCTGACAGGTCATTGTCAGTCAAAAGCAGAGGCTGGCTTTTATTTGTCTTTTTGTAACTTCAGTAGCAGTTAATGGCAGCAGAAAATGTTTCTGACACCTATTGTCTAGTGTACATCAGGGCTTTTCAGAGCCTTCAGAAAAATCAACAATATCGGGGCATACCCAAGCTTTCCAGCTCATGGTTTTGATTCTCAAGCAGGTGCAACTGCGAGCTGTTTCCCAGCTCACAAGAATGATACCTTTGGCTAGCTGAAAAATATATTAAAAAATACCAGTACCCACAGAAACAAGAAAACTTGCTCTTATCTACAGGAAAATTGCTTCCTAAAGTATCCAGTGTCTGACAATTTGAATACTTTCATTAACTTACACACAAACATGGAAGTTAACATTCTTTTTCTGTGGCTAGACGAGGAAACTCAATATGTGTTGCAGCTTGGTTTCTGCAGGCGAGTAAAGTGATGCAGATCTAGACTGTCAGAGAACTTTACTGTGTCAGAGCAATATGGTCAACTAAGGAACACAGAGCTCCCTGTACTTTCTGATGTGTAGACTTTTAAGTCTCTGAGTGTGGTTTCTTCTGCTACAGACATTTATTTCTTACTGGTTTTATTTGTTTCCACTGCAGGGAAGTAATGCTTAAGTAACACAGAGATACTCTTTTTTTCTAGGGAGCTGTTCACAAAATGAATACCTTGACATCTTTCAGTCAGTATTTCTTAAAATATTTAGAGAAAAATTGGTTCCAACAAATAAAATTTAATCTAGAAAAGAGTGTGTCAACTTAGAGATTTATTAGCTTAATGAGATGAATGTAGTTCTGGTCATAAAACAGTGCTGTAATGTTGTTTTGAAATAAGTTTTCAAATCCTTTTAAGAAGATATTTGTTTTCCTTAGGCAAGAGCCCTGATAACTCAGGGACAGTCCAATCAATGTGAATGCCTTAGTGCAGTTTGTTATTAATGCAGCACGTCTTGTCAACTAAAAACTAAAAGCCATATAGTCTCCAGAGGCAGTAATAAAGTCCAAGGAGGGGATTCGCTTAAGTATCTCAATAGAAAATATGATTTGCTTATTCATTTTTAAAAAGTGGTTTTGTCTAATGCTTACACTTATCAAATGCTAAACAGCAAACTTTGGGAATACAATATTAAGCACTTATGGTAGTAACTTTGGTGCTGCTACAGAACCATTGAGGTTAAGATGACTTTCACATTGATTCAGGCTGGGAAATGTGAAAAACAACACAAAAGGCTGGAGGAACCAAAGAGGTTAAACCAGGTATCTAAACACTGGACTGAAATATCAACTAAGCTATTAGCAAACGTTAATGTATTAATTGTTCATGCCAAAGGGCTGGGTTTGGAAAAGGACACTTTTCTTCAAAAGCAAAATATGTGGCTGGACTACCAAGTGCTTTAAGAGAAGCTTTTGCTGTGACCATAAATGCCACACTTTTCAAGTCTATGACTTATATTTAGTCAAACCAAACCAAATAATAGGCAAGCAAAAGACAACTAAGAAACATTTCTTCATTTTCCTCGGGTATTGCATTTGGCAAATGTCCCAGCTATACTAAGATTAGTCTTCCTTGGCGTAAGGCAAAATGTGATGAACTTTTAAAATATTATCTTTTGCTGTTCAGGTGAACTACAATCCAGATTAATATGTAAATGTCTATTTACTTAGGATCAGTTTTTAGAGACAGAATAGATAACATGGCAAAATGTATTGGTGAGCTTTTTTCGGTTTCTTTGGGCATATGGATCAGGTTAATCTTGATGCTATTTACATAACGTGCTGTTTCCTCCAAAGATAAGCTTAGATTTAGAACTTGATCTTTAATTTAAAGTTTGCCCATGACTTTTCATTCTGCAACAGTGCCTCAGACACTGGGTTTCAGTAGTACCTCACAAATAAGTTGGTTTAAAATCAGGGTTTCTACTCTAACTAACAAAGAATCTGGAAACTTTACTTCTTTAGCATGGTATGAGAATATTCTATAGCTCTGAGGAGCAATTTGTTGGCTTAGAGTGAGCCCAGGCAGGCTCTATTGATTATATGGGACCAAAGATGACAAAAAATAAAAGTTCATTTCCAGTTTGAAAATCCAAGGGAAGTTACAAGTTGTGCTTCCTTTGTGTTCAGCCCTCTTTTCAAAACTGTCTGATTAGCTGAGAGCACAGATTACAGAGTTGATATGATCTCTCTACTATCATCCTTAAACACAAAGGGAACCAAAACGATGTTTTCCCTCAGTTCCTGCAAAAAATATTTGCCTCTGCCCAGCTTTTGAGGAAAGGGCACACAATTGTCAGAGTCTGAAGGTCAGTTACCACATAAGGCAAACCACAGAAATAATCACACAGAACCAAACCAATGTTTCTACCTTTTTTACACGACAGAAAAGAGCTGTTTCTGTGCAGTCTTCAGGTATAAAGTTCTATGCCAGTGGTACCTGCAACACAGTAATTGGTAGGGACCATACCAGCAAACAAACATTTTAAATATAGACAGTAAAATGCTCATTTCAACCTATTAATAGGTGTTACAGCTAGTTTATAATCCATGTATCTTATTCATGTATTCATTTCTTGTCTTCTCTTATCCTCCCAGACTGCAATACTAGAGCAGACATATAGGCTAGTTATCTTATGAAAGCTCAGCAGTAATGTTAAAATAAATTGAAGAAAAGATAAATATGCCATCAGAATATGATCTCAGTCATATGATGATGATTATTATGGAGCAAGGGAGTTAATTCTGTATGAAACCAAGGTCCCTTAAAAAAACCCCATCAAATTCCAGCTTAGCAAAGTAGTGATGTCAACAAGATTAACAAAGTGTATTAGATTCACAGGACAAAAAATTGTGCGAATAGCAGAATCTCTGACTACATAACCTCTGCTGCCAAATTTTATGCTTGTTGCTGCCATAGAGGAATACATTTTATATGTGTTCACAGTCATGACTGAAATGTGAAAGGCCTGAGCTTCCTTCAAACAAAACAGTAATTTCTAAGTGCAAGAAACCTTGCTTGTGTGTCACAATGCATTAGTCTTGTCAACTCAAAAGCAAGCTCAGTTGGATGAGATTTTTCAATAGATGTAAGAGCTTCACAGAAATAACAGGAGAGAGCAAAAATAATTAAATCAAAACAGTCTCTATCATACACCGTCGAGGGGGTTCCTTGTGTTTGGTTTCCTTAGCACCTTTTTTCTCTTACTAGCTTTTCCTTGTTAATGACTGAATCAATCAAGTAATGTTTACCTATGGCAGATAACATTAAACTAAACACTAAGACTTACTTGTCATTTTGGTGATTGAAAAATAAGAAAAAACCCCAAAGGAACAACTAAACAAAATCACCTCACACCAGTAGGAAAGAGATCTCAAGTGTGACTGGCACTGTGCAACAAGCAATAAAGTGAATGAGACTTTATAACATCAGAGTCAGATATTAAAGTTCAGAGCTTTTTGTAGTTGCTACACATTGCTGTCTCTTTTATACGATAGCAGATCTGCAGTACAGGCTCCTTTACTGAGACATCTCTCTTTTCTTCTCTGTCTAAAGAGACACATGAAATCAGCCATTTTGTTTCAAGTTATGGTCCCAAGCAAGGTCTTTTGTTGGTAGAGTCTAATGGAAAGCAATTAATCCCTAACAATATAAACCTTTAACCATATGAAAAATGCCTAGCCACTGTGTTTATAATGTCTTCAAGCAGGATCTAATGCTGAAACTCAGTGCTCAAGTCCTAACTTTCCTTTTTAGTGAATGTCAAATCCTGGCTCCCCTTAAAGTGTAAGGCTTGTGTTCATTTTAACACACATGCTTCTGTGAAACGCCTGAGATAAGCACTGTAAAGTCAATGGGATTATACTTTTGATTACAGGCTGTTGACTAGGGCAGTGAACTGCCATGCTGCAAGTCTTGCAAGGATTTGTGTATTGTCCCTAATGAGACATTCAGAGTTTATAAGTTCAGGGAAAGGCTCAGTATTTTTTCCCCTTTTCTGATTTATCAGTTTTTTACACAGTAGCAAGATTTTTAGCAACAATAATATCCTAAAACCCACTAGAGTTATGCATAGAAGAGGGAATTTGTACAGTACTTATAGTTTGAAACTTTGCTTTTGAGTTTAACCACGAATCTCTGAGAACTTCAAATAAGATCTGGACTCCCACACTGTCCTGGTTTAGGGCAATTTGGGGAGAAAATCCTCTAAAGGGTCTTTCTCTAGAAAGCAAATTCAAGCAACCCCTCCCCCAGCTGGTTCGGGAAAAAAGATTTACTTGGAGAAAAGTTGAAAAAACTGTTTATTTACCAAGCAAGGCATTCACCAGCATGAAAATAAAATTGAACAATAGTAAATAACAAAACTCTTGCTGCTCCAGAAGAGATGACAAACTCGGAGAGTCCCAGACTGTTATCAGTTCCTCTGGCACTGGAAATGCTGCGGCCCAGGCCCAGCCCGGTGGGCCATAGGTGTGTGAACTCCCGGTCCTCTTCTGGGTGTTCAGTCCAGAGCAGGTTTGAAAGAACCACAGTCCAAAGAACTTCTCTGCCTCAGCTAGCTAAAACTAACTAAAAAGCGAAGAAGAACTCTGTCCTGCTGCAGACACATCGTCCTGCAGAAGAAGGAATGTGGAGGAGGGAAGAACAAAGTGTGAAAACAATCTGCGGGCTTCATCGTCCCCCCTCTTCGCTCTCAGAATCAATCTTAAAGGTGCAAAAATTTATTTTCTGAGCTACACAGACGAATGGGGATAACGAGCCTCATAAAGTCAACCCAGGACACACACTCACCAGCTGAAGTTGTATTTCTTCACAGAAGCAGTTTTACTTCTGATGTAACAAAAGAATATTCCCTGATATCATCTCTGCTGGTCCTCTATTTCCTTGCCATTCTAAATAGCAAGAGCAATCATGCACAGAGATCATACAGGTCTGGGTACATCTCTTAAGATTGCATACAACACCTCTGAACATCAGAGGTTTTTTTCATCATGCAGGCAACTGTTCATCAGCAACTGGACTGAAATAACCAGTCTTGGTCTCATATGCCACGCATTGCACAACTGAACAGACAATGGCTCAACAGTTTTCAACCCCTGTTGGGGGAATCTATTTAAAAAAGAAGGTTCATGAAATAATGAATTTTTCATCAATGCTCTTTTAGTTTTTCATCACAAAGGAATCAGCTTCAACATTTACTTGACAATTGCAGCTCTTGATCATCAGTTTTGTCCAGTCATATTGAGGAAGCTTGAGTTCATTTGCATGACTGCATTCACTTTCACCAATTGTATTATATTCGTGTGGCAAGGTTTTGAAGTGGGGAAGGCTTCTCTTTTGTGAGAAGAGGACAGAAAGTTTGCCTATGTCTGATAAAACCAGGCTGCAAGACAGACCTGCTGCTAGGCAAGGCTGAGCCCTCAGCAACAGAGGTATTGACCCTGGGGTAATGTATTTAAGATGGGTAAAATAATCCCCATGTAACAACAAACACAAAGAGGAGAGAGAATACGTGGGAGTAACATCTCTGTAGACACCAAGGTGAGTGAAGCAGGGGACGAGGTGCTCCAAGGGCCAGAGCCGAGGTTGTGCTGCAGCCCATGGTGAAAGCCATGGTGAAGCAGGAGGTGCCCCTGCAGTGCATGGGGGACCTCACACAGGGCAGGTGGATGCCCAAAGGAAGCTGTGACCCTGTGTCACTGGAGCAGGAAAGAAGAGCTTTCTGTGAAGCCATGGAAAGAGGAGGAGCAGGCTTGCTGGCAGGACTTGCGACCTTGTGCGGGATCCACACTGGAACAGCCTTTTCCTGAAGACCTGTAGCCTGTGGAAAGATTGTCACACTGGAGCAGTTCATGAAGAGCTACAGCCTGTGAGAAGGATGGCTGTTGGAGAAGTTTGTCGGGGACTGTCTGCCTTGAGAAGGACCACACACTGGAGCAGGCAAAGAGTGTGAAGAGGAAGCAACAACGGAGATGTGTGATGAACTGGCCATGGCCCCTACTCACCATCTCCCTGTGCCACTTGGAGAGAGGAGGTAGGGAAAAATTGTGAATTAAGTTGATTACAGAAAGAAGAAAGAAGTGGGCAGAAGGTGTTTTAAGGTTTGTGTTTATTTCTCAGTATCCTAGTTTTATTTGATTGGAAATAAACGTAATTAATTTTCCCAAGCTGAGTCTGTTTGGCTGTGAGGTCACTCTGTGAGTGACCTCCTCGTCCTTATCTCAACCACAATGTCTTCTTTTATCTTCCCAGTCCATCTGGGGAAGGGAGTGATAGGATGGCTTTGGAAGATACCTGGAATCCAGGCAGAGTCAAAACATCACATCAATGCATTCCATTCACTAACATTCACTACCTTTTTTTATATTCTGTAAGTCTTAAAGATCTCTAGGTTCAGTTGAAATAATGAGATAAGACAGGTTGCAAATAAAATATCCTCTTATATATTTTTGCTCTTCTAACAAGAATAGCTGGGAGATCTCACTATAAAGCGGCCTTTGAAATGGTCAGCAGTGCAGACCTGGAGGAATGATTCTGTACTAGTCAGGAATTTTAACATGGCAGCCGCAAACAGCCCCATCCCAGATAGCAAATCTAGTAGTGTTAAATATAATACAACTCCACTAGTGTTTTCATGGATGTGGGTAATATTTAGTCTGCTGGCTCTTAAGCAGCAACAACTGAAAAGGGAGGCAAAAGCCAATTTTGTTCTTCTTACAGCTGACAGTTTTATGTGCTCTCCAGTTTTTGATGAACAGCAGAATTTCCTTTTTTCCTCCTTTCATTCCTATTCATATGTCAACTTCTTGAGCTCAATGCTGAAAAATGTCACTTATCGTATCCAGACTCTAGTAATACATTCATATTGGCTTCAGGCAGTTATAGCAGTGCCGTTTAAATGTATATTGACTTACCTGTAACACAGACACAGCTTTCAGTTTCTCCACAGTTTTGCACTCTGATGACACTATTCACTGCTTACAGTCTTAAGTCATCTCTCAAAGGCTACATTACACATACATGGCAGAGCTGAAGATGGATGTTTACTGCAAAAATCCCTTTGTCTGAATAATGTTTTTCATTTTAAAATCTCAAGCTGCTGTATCATATATTAGATAGATTAGGCAATAAGAAAAAATATCTCCCCATGTTTTACTATTTCACAAATTCTCAACACATATTCTGATACTGAAACAAACTATGTCACACATTCTCTCAGGGTAACTACTCATCATACTCCTGCTCATATTGTTCTACCCTTTTTCCTGACAACAGGCTACACATAGGATGTGAACACACACTCCATTAAACTACCATTGCTTCTGAGATTCCTGAAGGAAATCTCTCTCACTGAAATACCTGTGTTAGTTTCTTTCAGCAGCAGACATGCTTACAGTTTTAGAGTGGGTTTTTGTTGTTGGTTGTTTTGGGGTTTTTTTGCCTCCAATAAGTAAGTTGCTTTGGGAAAGCTGCTTTTGACACTATCATTCACGTTTTCTATTCTAAAAAAAACCAGAACGTGTAATTTCATTTTGTTTGCTTTGGTACAAAGCACTTAGCTAGTGAAGCTCACAGTTGAGCTGACAACTATATCATTCTTCCTCACCACAACTTTTGGTCTTAACAGTGACCTCCAAAAGGTAAGATTGTGCTGTTAAGTGTCAGTTAAGTAAACTTCATCTTTGGAGATGAGAAATTTCACAGCCATTAGCCAATAGCAAAGACAACTTTCTCAGACGTCTGCAGGCTAAGCACACACTGTATCTGTACAGAAGCACTTGCACATTAGGAGGCACTACACCACTTGCCAATATTTCCTTCCACTCCACACCTCTCCACCCATTAATATCATCATGTAATCTACAGCACTAATTATTTAAAAGTAATATTATAATTAAGATTCCTGAAAACATTTGTAACAACAGTCTATAAAAAGCCATTTGTGCCATATTTTGTTTGCTCACGTCCATAAAGCTCTACTCTTTTGACAGATAACAAAAGTATCACTATCTATCTAAAGTGGACAAAATAAAAAATGAAATATTTCCACATAGGAACATCATCAAACTATACCAAGTTTCAGTCAGTCACAAGGATCTTTCTTTAGTCTAATAGTCTCAAATAATTAGTCTTTTCATGACTCAAAATGTCACTTAATGTCATTTTGAGATCATAGATGACTTTTTTTTTGCTGAGCACTTATACTGTCTGAAAATAGTAAATATTAGCACTCACACTCACAACTTACTTTCTAAACCAGAACAGCATCTGCATCAAAGAAGTTTTACTATTCCACATTTCATAAGTAAAATGTGGTGTTCAACTATACTCTTACATCATTGTCTGAACATGGATTTCAGAAGTATCATGTAGATTACTCTTGTTTTTAATTAAAGCTGAATAAAGTTTACTTTGCAAAAATGCCTCTTGCTCGACTGAGAATAGAACTTGGTGTCCTCAGAGGATGGGTCTTGACCTTAGGTCACTGTGACTACATACAGACGAATTGGCATTGGATATATATTAAATCTCTTCCCTGATTAGTCTTTAATTTTGTAATTAAATAGAATTCTTTCCCATACACATTTGTTTCTGAGATAACTTCCTCACAAACTTATTTCTGCGTTTTATAATGTAGCAGCCAATTTTGATTATAAAGACAACCTTTGCAAAGCTACAAGGTCATCTTGTGTAGTCAGATTGAAACCGTAAATTGCTCCTAAGTTAAATCCTTCAGGGCTTACCACTATAAGAACCTTTGATTAACATCACTGGCGATTTTTCACAGTTTGAGATTTTGTTACAGCAATTGCTTATGCTAAAAAAATAAAAGTCCATATACCTATCCAGCTAATTCAGCAGTGTTCCTGGCACAAGAAAAATATGCTGGAAGAGTTGCCCATGCTGCCATTACATCTTTGAATGCTCCTGGGCTTTTCAGGCAGTAACAGTTCCCATACTGACAATTATTAATGACATCTTGAAGAATTCTACAACTATTCCATTAGGAAAAATCAAGTATCATCGAAGGATTGCCAATTATTCCTCTTCTTCTATTATACATGCCTGTCAGTGGGTGCCAAGGGGGATACATTTAGGTCTTTTACAGTCAGATGACAGGACTTAATATAGGGACATCTTTATAATGACAGTAGAAAGGGAATCAGAAGGAGGTTGGACAGATTTTTCATTTTATTCTGTATTAACCACTACATAACGAACACTTTTTTTTCCTTTTTTCTTTTTACTAAAGGAGCGAAAAACACATAAACTCCATAAATCTCATAAAGCTGGTCATACTTTCTCTGTCAGTCTAAAGATCATCTTTTTCTAAAATTTCCTCATGAATTGCTGAAAGTATGAAGTGGGAGGAAAAAAGAGCAAATAGAATATCAGGACAAGGTGATTATGGCCAGAGGAGATGTCAGAAGGAGCTTTCTTATCTTCCTTTTCCCATTACTTACTTACTCATACCACAATAACCGTTTTCTTATTGATGAGCTTGTCTGCTTCATATCTAAGTTAAAACAGCATACAGAATACTGTAACTCACAGAATACAGATGCTGCAAACCTGGCTTTGATATGGAAGAATCCCATGCTGAAATACAATAACTTAAGATATTATTTCCTTAAATATAAGCCGTTTAATCCTGAGGACAGATATGCAGTATTTTTGAGCATAAATATCAAGTTCTTACACAGTATTATAATGTAAAATAATTTTTTTTTGTTCAAGTTACCAGAAAATATGAGGTTAATAATAAAATTGACTGAAAAAATCCCTTGAAGGATGTTTATAAAAATTATTTACACGTTTCAGAAATCAGTTTTAGAGACTGTTCATTCTCTTCTTTTACAGCTACCACCTGTTTCTAAAATAAAAAAAAACCCCAACTTCCTTCATCTTCAGCAATACCAAATGTAAATTATCCCTTTGTTCCTCAAATCCAGTCTAGCAAAACTACTATGAAAACATAGGATGTTATTTGGCTTTTCCATTACTGGAGTTAATTTTTTTCATCCTAGCATATTTTCAGATGTCATCTAACTCAGCTGAATTTTTTCATGGGTGGGGAAGAACAAAACTGGTCAACAGGAAAGAAGTATCAATGTGCAACTTTTTCATCCTTTCATTTCAAAAACAAGGTGGAGAAATATGAACTCTTATAAAGCCTGGGTTTTTTTTGATGGAATTTTCAGGCACGGGGCAAATAATCAGGTTGCAGAGTAAAGAGTTCTGCCCAGAAACCCCAATGCATCAGCAGCCTCCCAATTGTAGGCATACCAAAAGGAGTCAAGATTAGATCTTCTGTGATGATTTTCAAGATCATCGATTTTTTCTAGGAGGGAATGTTTTACTGTGTTGCTGTCAGCACTGTCTGCTGAAAAGCGGTTTAGATTGTCCTTGGCTCTTTTAATTTTTTCCTCTCTTGCAGTTACTCTTGCCAGTATATCAGCCAAGGTCACGTAAACTGTTTATACATCTGCTTTAATTGAAGGCACAAGACACATGAAATGGGAGACATTACCTTCTTTTGATACAGCTAAGATCACTGGAAGGGCCGTGGTTTTGATTTAGTCTTTTCTTACATTCATTTCTCACTCAGCTGCTGAGTGTATTAAGATCTCTGCTGATGCAGACACTCCATGCCTGAAAGAAAATATCCAAATCACAACATCTGAGGTCTGCAATTGATTCTCATCAAAGGATGAGAACACCAATGCTGAGTATAAGGCAAAGGGTTGGTTACTAGATCCCTATAGAAATAGTACATGCAGCACTTTCCTCCCCATTTACACACATGAATGGTACCTAAGAGCACATCAATACACAGATATCGTGTGATAAACACTGGCTGCACCAAGAATTTTGACAGGACATGTGATGGCAGCATGCCATAACACCACCTTCTCCTGGCATAGTATGCTCTAGTTTTTCCATTATGTTATCCCATGTGAGAAAGAAACTACACATGCCACATTTTGTTATTTCAACAGAAGGCTCAATAGGTTGAGTTAAAGAATTTAAAGTAATTAAGAACTAAAGATACAATTAGAGACCTATGATTTTTCAAAATAAGTTGGTTAAAATTTCACACTACTCTTTGCCAGAGGTTTCATCTCTGAAATAGAAAATGGTAAAAAAACCTTTCGGGAGAAAGTGCAAGCTTAAAAAATGTGATACATTCCACTTGTAAATAGACTGTGAATATAAGAACCCTCTCCACCCCACTCTAGCTTTGACATTATAATAGCACAAGGTACTCATTGATATTCTCCCAGCTGCCACTGACTTGGATATATGATATGCAGGCAGGCCAGTGTTCATTGAAGACATATGCCTAAATTTTACAGAATATAGGATTCAGCTACTTAAGGAAGAAGGGAAAAGTAATTGAAAATAAAGGCACTAGCAGCCCAAACCCTATGAAAACAACAATAAAATACACCCTTATAATATATTTCAAAGAACATTAAATAGTTGTTATGCACACACACTTCTCAGAAAGGTTTGATTTATCTATGAAATGAACCTGGATTTACTATGTTTTATCCGAAACAGAGATGCCTGTGTTAGCTAAGTGGTGAATATTTCAAAGTCTAAAGGGTATATTATATCAGGAAGAAAAAAGGTGAGAGAGTAAAGCTATGACTGCTGTGGAACCAGATATAACCGAGCCATGGAAATAGTGTCCAACTGCAGGCACACACTGGAGCAAGATTTTCCCAGAGCCAGATATACTCCATGTAGCTTTGCATTTGCCTTCCAGAGCATCTTTAAGTTCCAAGAAAGTCTACATGTGTACCTGACATCACCTGTTCACTGAGTATGTGCCTATGAGTAGTGAAGTGTACCTTCAGCTCAGCTCTCAAGCAAATATTCCAAACAGTGGCAGCAGCCCTGTGCTTGTCCATGTGGAGCTCAGCAGGCAAGAAAGCCTCCTGAGAATCAAGGTTACACTGGCACAGCTCACCTTCGCCAAGGTTCTGCTAACGGATCCATGCTGCTACTGCTTCACAACCTACTGCAGCCTCTGCTCTGAGACATCCTCTGCTCTGAGATGTGGTTGACTTTTCCCTACATCTTTAACCTGAAAACTAATCACTTTCTTTAAGTTTCATAGGAGGGTATATATCATGCCTAAATGTACATGTACTGACCACTTTTTCCTCAAAATTTATTGTAAGTCAACTTCTGAACATCACAGAACTGTTTGGGTTGGGAGAAACTTTTAAAGGTCATCTAGCCCAACTCTCCTGCAATGGCCGAGGACATCTTCAGCTAGATCAAGTTGCTTCAACCTGACCATGAATATTTCTGCGGATGGAGCCTCTACCACCTCTCTGAGCAACCAGTTCCATCATAAAACTTTAGTGTTTATATCTAATCCGAATTGAATCTTTTCCATTTTAAGATCAATACCTGTTCTAGTGCCACAGGACCTGTTCCAGCTCTCTATAACTTATGTGGCTCTCCTCTGCATCCACCATAACAGGTCCATTTCTTATACTGAGGAGTCCAGAACTGGACACAAGACTTCAGGTGACTTCTCACGACAGTGAGGGAGGGAGCCTCTCTCACCCTGCTGGCCATGCTGCTTTTGATGCAGCTCTCTGGGCAGTGAGCACACACTGGTGAGCCATGGACAAGTTTTAACCCATTAGCATCCTTACTTCTCAGCAGGGTTGCTCTCAATCTCTTCATCCTCCAGACTGTACTGACAGGTAGCAAGCTGGGGTTTGAAGGCTTTTATGGTGAACCTCAACAGTCAGCAGAAATGAGTGTGCTTGCTTATTTCAACTACATTTTTCCTGGTTCATTTCTGCTGTTATTCCCAGTCTGAACAAAGAGAAGCATCAAGAAAAGTAGAAATATGGTTAAGGATATTAAGACAGAAATGTGGAGTTTAAAGCTGAAGGACAGGAAACAAGTACTTTGTTTCATAAGCTCTCCTTATCTTTAATATAGAATAGGGGCACAAGCGATGTTCCTGATCAGGCTTCAGTGATTTCTCCATCATAGAACAATCTTTGAAGAAGATGGAGCAAAGTGTGACTCTTGTTCTAACACTTTTAACCCCTGGATGCCACTCTAAACTGCTACATAGATCCACACATCAATTGCTCTAAGGTTTAACTGATTTCTCATTCTCAGTAGATATTACAAAGTTTTGTCAGCATAAACAAAACTAAGGTCTCATAAGATCTAAACTGGGCTTGGCTTTATTCAAGCTGGTGTACTTAATCAGCATCACCTCAAGGCATTCAGGAACTAGAACTGGCTGTGTAGGAAGACTTTGGCACAGTATTTGCTGTGTGGGAAGGGTTATGCCTGCAGCCAAATCTGTCTGGAAGACACTCAGGTCATTGACAAAGAAGGATGGTTAGACACAACATGAAGAACAGAAGTACATTTGAGAGAAAGATGCTGAAGGCTATTGAGAGTTTCTTTGGTGGGAGAAGAAAACAACAGTTTGGGGAAGGAAAAGTCATCCTGTATGTGGAAAAACTACACCTTTACTATCTTTTCAGAAGCAACGGCAACTGTGATCTGATGGAGTAGTACAGGAAAGCACCCATTCAGATAACCCTGTGTACTGGGTTTGAGTGACAAAGTTTTGGAGTGTTGGGAAGGGCACAGGGTTGGCTTGTGTGAGAGTATGCCAGAAGTTTCCTCCACATTTGACAGAGCCAACACTAGGCAGCTCCAAAGAAACCTGCTGCTGGCCAAGCAAAGGTGGCGCCACCTCTGGGATAATGTATGCAATATGTAAAAACAGCTATTGCACAAGAGAAAATTGCAGCCAGAGAAGAGAAAAGTAAGCATACATGAGAAAAACAGCTCTGCAGTCACCAAGGTCAAGGGAGAAGGAGGGGCAGGGGGTGCTCCAGCTGCTGGAGCAGGGATTCCCCTACAGCCCAAGGCACAGCCCACGGTGAGGCTGCTGTGCCCCCACAGACCATGGAGGTCCATGATGGAGCAAATGTCCACCTGTAGTCCATGGAACAGGCCATGTTGGAGCAGGTGGGTGCCCAAAGGAAGCTGCGACCCCATGGGAAGCCCATGCTGCAGCAGGCTTCTGTCAGGACCTGTGGACCTGCAGGGAACCCATGCTGAAACAATTTATTCCTGAAGGACCCCATGGCAGGCACCCTCAGTGGAGAGGTTCATGAAGAACTGCTGTATGTGGGAAGGACCCATGTAGAAGAAATTTGTGGAGAATTGTGCGAGGAGTAGAAGTGTGCTGGAGTAAGTGAACAGTGTGACATGTCATCCCTCTGAGAAGGAGGGAGCAGCAGACACAATGTGTGATTCTGTGACTGCAGCCCCCATCCATCATGTCCCTATGTCAACAAGAGGGTAAGGCAGAAAATTTGGGAGTTCAGTTATGGCCAGGAAAAACGGAGGGGTGGGGAAGGTGTTTTAAGAATCTGTTTTATTTCTTGTTATCCTAGTCTAATTGGTAACAAATTCAATTAACTTCCCCAGGCTGAGTCTATTTTGCTCAAGATGGTAACTGGTGTGTTATCTCTCCCTGCCCTTAATATTGACCCAAAGCCTTTTGTTTTATCTTCTATCTCCTGTCCAGCTGAGTAGGGAAGTGATAGAGCATCTTGGTAGGCACCTGGTGTCCAGCCAAGATCAACTCACCACACCATGTAGGGGCAAAAGCTACATGGTAGATCAGACTCCTGGTGTCAGAACTCATCACCAATTCCCATACACTTTTCTCCACTTTCTGTAGAAAAAGCAGTTTTAGAGAAATGTTTTGCAACCATGTCTATAAATATGCATACGATCATTTTACCCGAGGGAAAGTCCCTGTCCAATCCCAAACTCTAAAGTCAAACAGAATACAGAACACAGAGCTCTGAGAATCTCTTTCTCTTGGGTTTTTTAAAAAAGCCTTAATAACTCAAGTAGGTATGTTTTTAAGACTGTACCGTTCACTGAATACCATAAACATTTCTATTAGCAACAGGATGCACAAGTACAGTATAGATTGAATATATCAAGTTCTTCTTTAGTTATTAATTCATTTCACTTTGACACAGATCACCCATCTTTTATGTTTATGTGTAAGAATAAACATGAATCTTTGGCTGGCCTTGCTGCTGTTGTAAAAATTTACTGAGGTGAAATTCACAAAGGCTTTGCAAAACATACATTCTACTGGTATTCATTTAGTGAGACATGGGGACGTCTGGCCTCCAGCAGGTCTTTTAGCTGATCAACCTCTGCTACACTATTTGTTTATCAGGAAAACAAAAAAAAATTGTAACTCTCAATGTTAACTTAGAAGACTTCTTTTAGACTTTTCATAAACCAAGTGAAGCAAGCAATCACTGTTGCAATAATTTGGCTTCCTTTATTTTAGATACTGGCACTTGTCGGATACCAAATCCCAGCGTGTTGCTTAAGCGATTTGCCAAGAGTAACTTCTGGAAAGATCTTCCACTATGCCAATTCAGTTGTCTCTTTCCTTTTACTGTTTACCAGTACTGGAACTTTGGTTTGGAATTACAGCAAAGCCTAGTGAGGTCTGCTCTGTGAACATGTGTTTAGCAATTAGGTATTAGTAGTGGCTTACAAACTGCTTCCTCATCTGCCACAGCAGTATTTCAGCTGGTGCTTTGCAAGTGTGCCAGGATATTCCTGGACTGAGCTGCCACAGATGTCTCTGCTGAACCTTCAGTGTTATTGCCTCTGCTAAGATGGTATCTCTTAATAACAACTCATACTGGAGCCAAACATTTCCACTAATTCCATCTTTCCTAGACTGTCTTTCTCCCTGCTGTTTGACCTCAATTAGGGTGATGACTATCTTTTACAGGAAGGAGAAAGGATTGTTACCACTAGTAATTTCTGTATATTTTATCAGCTGTGGGATTTTCTAAAAATTCTCTATAGTTCTAGTGTTTCAGAAATACAACATCATGTACCAAATTTCCTCCTAATTTCTAGCTTTCTGAAACTTTAAAAGCTGGGAACAAGTTTTTATCAGTTGGTTTTTGCTTACAATTAGTTCCATCCTCTAACCTTGAGTAAAAATATACATCAGTTTTAAGGAAGTCCTGTCATATTAAATCTTATACTTCTGCTTATATTGGAGGAACAGTAATTTAATATGGAAGTATGCAACTGTCCCCTTATACTATATGTTATCCAAGCAAACTGGAAAACAACATCCTAAACAGATGTATTGGACATTTAGATGGACTGTTGGATAGAGGACAAGACAAGGAAAAGCAGAATAGATGTAGAAAGACAAAGTGGCTTTAAACTATAGTCATTCAGCAGATCTATGGCAAGTTCAGGAGCAAGCAGAACTCAGATTCATTGCTTAACATGCAGTGCCCTCTGCAACAAACCCCAAAAGCCCTGTGCATGCACTGAAGAATCCCCCTAACCATTTTCTTCTAGTTTCACATTTTTCTCTATTTAAAATGTCAGCACATGGTGTTTAGTTCCCATTCCTGTGTGACAAACCTTTCTTTTATTCTCATCATTGCTCTTACCACCTACACTGCTGTCATTACAGTCCTAGAAAATGGTTCCACTTTACAATGGAAGGGGCAAATACCAAAAACAATCGGGTATAACATTCTCCAGGTAAAGCACCACATGAGAATTCAATCTTTTCCTAAATATGGCTCATTGTCTTTAAATGAATCCATTTTCTACTACGCATAAACTTTTAAAATTCCAGTTCTTCAGCACTGATGATAATATTTAATGTGGTGCTATATTTTAAGTCCCTTATTCCACAGTTCCTTCTAGTGTTAAACATCTCTCTTACATTGGGGTAGGTGGGAGCAACCCTGGCATAAGTTTTTCTAATATACAGAATTTACTCTTCGCACTGGATCTGAGATTCATCATAATAACTGTCTGCAATTCACAGTTCAATTAATTGTTCATTTTATATTAATGACCTTTCTGGAAAGCAACTCACTAGCATTTGTTTTATTATTATTATAATCCTCTACTGCTTGGCTTCCCCAATCAAAACACATTACAAGACAATTTATTTTCTCTTCATGATTTAGATATGGTTTAATGGCAATAAATGAAACATTATATTATGAGAACAATCCTCCTCAATCAACAGATTAAATTCTTAGAGATGTAGATCCAGAAAGCATTTTCAACTCTATCTCTTACTTTAACACCTCCACATTCATAGAAGGTTCCACTTACAATAAAATCTGTCACATATGAAAACAGTCAAATATGGTTGCATAAATCAGTAGGGGAGAATTCTTGTGAGCACAGAATTGAAAGAGCAGAATTTCACCATATCTTACTTTCTTTACCTTGCCAGGGGTTATTTAGGAATGAAACTTTCCCTCCCCAAAAGAAAGTGTCTACATACCAATCTGGAATTGTAGGAGATAAACCCCTGACTTTCTAGGACACTAGTCTGTCTCAACAAACTTCTACCCACAAAATCTATTTCTGCATATTTGAAAGGGGTGCTCTCTATTTAGAATGAACAATTGAAATGCAGAGATGAGGCTTAAGTAAAAATCCTGCTATTTAAAAATCCACAACGCAAGGACATCCAGAATCTGCTCTAACTCAGTGCAACTTGAGGCCCTCTTGAATCTCAAGGCAACAAGTAGTTGTGCATTTATCTAGTGAATGCAGCCTCCCACTTTACAGCATCTGGAGTTACTTGTCATCAATGACTATTAATCACCCTGGCTGGGCTGATGGAGCCAGTAAGATTTGGCTTGCACAGCAATGTGATATCCAGCAGACCAAGACAACAGCTTGATCCACAGATCAAGTAGCTCTCAGACAACACAGGAGAGGGACATAGTCTGATTCCCCTTGACAAGATTTCTTGATGATTGCAAAGTACTTTGTATGCCTGATGCCTTCTAAAAGACATTGAGAACACTTACTAAATAATACATGCACAAGTACAACAGAAATCTGGTCCTTTCCAAACAGCATTCTCCTTATTGAGGCTGTGATAAAAATGAAAATGTTTAAATCAGAAAAGATTGAATGACAGAGATCCTATGGAATAAAATACACAGATATATATACACAAATGTGTAGGTTTTATGGTAGCTTGTAGTCAACTAACTAGAAAGGTAGTGCAATAAAACTGTCCCTAAAATGCTTTATAGAATTGGCAAAGATTGATGAACCCTGGAGTAAGATACACCACCAAGCCACTTGAAGCATACTTGAACATATGTGTGTTAATAGCTGTAATAAAGGGCACCATCTCCCCACCTATAATTCACCTTAGAGAATGTTAAGGCATTTTCCAGACAGACTTAAAACTCAAGAATGTTTAATGTTTATAACTAGTCATATCTGGCCCCAGCACTGCCAGACTTAACAGAAAAGCCAGGAGAACCTAACCCAGGGAGCTCTCCTCTCCAGCTGTGAGCATGCACAGCACATGACTGACTCTTCACCTTCCTCTGCTCTGCCTTTCTCAAACACCACCTATTCTACTTGTTTTGTCCAGGTGAAATCAAGATCTGAGTGTTAGCTAGGAGTGATGAATAAGGCCTTTTATACAGGCTGGTGTTAATTTGTTCAAGTTAAGGAATATCAAGTAATCAGAATATCCTGGGTTGTTTTCACTATAGCTCAGAAAAGCTGAGTCTAAATTCTCTAGTTCTTCTCTTAAGCTCCTGCTATGTAGCTTTTCAACTACATATTTTCCCTCAAATTTGAGGTGCTATTGGCGCAAATAACCAGAAAACAAATCTGACAGGATTTACCTCCAGCTACAGGTTCAGCAAAACTTTTTATACACCTGACATTTCAATCCCCAGTTAAACATGAACCTGATCAGAAAACATATATAATTTCCCAAACTAACTTCCATCCGCAGACATCAGGGAAGAAATTCTAAGCAGATCAAACTCACAGCTGCGCACCACATGTTTATCTCTAGATTTCTTTTTATCTGTACCATAGCAAGATCAAACATGAAAGTTACTCTTTATTATCAGTCCCTAGGCTTCAAAAGTTCATAGAGTAAGTAGCCCTTTGTCTCCTACCTGCAGAAAATATCTCTCTCAAAACCAGCTACTTTTAAGGTGCTTTACACAAAACTTCATGTGTAATGATGTGGGGTGACCCTACATCCTCCCCCCTCAAGTGGCATCTGCTCTTGGTTTGGTGGTTTTGTTGAAAGACTAGGAATTATACATTAATGCATTAGACTTGTGATGAATTCAAGGGTTAATTGTATATAAACAGGTTAAGAGAGTTTGCTTTGACCAGCTTGGCAGAGAATTGTAGGTTGAGGGTATTTTCAAGTTTTATCAGAGTTAACACACAAATCAATATATTTTTTTACCTCAGTATTTTTTTACTCCCGTCACGTTCAATTATTATCTAAAGTAACAGATTTTAAAGACAGAGTTCTGATCCTGGTGATCTTTCCAAGTTTGTTTTTTCAAAGAAGGGTTCAATTTCTACAGCAGCATATGCTGAGGTTAAAACACAGCTTTGCAAACTCATTATACTCTAAAGTATAAATAAAAGAATGTACATTGAAAGAACGAAGTCTTCAGACCTTTACTTTGCGTGTTAGAAATGAATATAACTAAATAGAAAAGTACAGTATATTGCTCTGTGTATAGTTTCTCCCTGAAAGTCATGACTTAATAGTTTTTTTATGAGGTAGAATGTAAATAAAAATTAATAAAAAGCAATACTGTAAAATAGCATTGGTGTAAGGGAACTAGAAAGTACTTTGGTGCTACTGGTATTGGAGAAACCCCAAAGTGATAGACATTGTGATGATCAATGAAAACTATTCTTTCATTAACAGTTGCACATTTCCTGACATTTGAGAGGGGCTGAGTGTCTCCACTACAGGTACCCTGATGTAATATCAATCTATAGATTAAAAAGAGATACTAGAAGGCAATACAAGACATAATTGCTACTAGGTTAGATCATCAATTCTATTAGGTTAGATCATCAATTCTCAGTTTAGACCACTGCAGAGAGCAGAGACCACCTTTATTTTGAGCAAAGAACACCATCAATATTGCCTTAAGGGCCTTCTTCCATAAAACTCAAAATAGACCTGCTCATTCTTGTCCAGATCTATTTTTATTTTTGTTTGCTCATTTGTTTTAAATAAATTCATTTAATCCTATTAATCAAGTAGAAGAAAAGCCCAAAAGTAAAACCTGAATGTAAATCAAAAGTTATTAATTCAGGACAAATCCTTCAGGGGTATTTAGATAAGAGAACAACTCCTTGTGACAGGGATTCTGAAGCTTGCTTTGAAAGTATTTTTTCACACCTATGATACTTCCATGTTATTTGCTAGGCAGGTGTTACAAAGAAAAATAATGATTTCCCTATACAAGCATCTAAATGTGGCTCAAGAATATGCCACAGAATATTGCTTGGTATTAACATTTAGCTCACTGACGTCTGTGTTTACATACTATTCCAAGCAGAAATACGAATGTGACTAGGATAGTACTTCCCTATATGAGTTAGTGTCGCCCTTTTTGGGAAATATCACCATGATTTTCACAAAATTACTGAGTTTTGTTGGCAAGGCTAATTCAAACTCCAATTTTACCCAGAGCAGTGGGTGCTCTTTCTCCATATGGTGACAAACAAAAGCAAAATCAGGTACTATTATTAAGCAATTTACTGAGATGAAAATCAGTTTTATTTCCACCTATACAAAGCTATATTGTTTGTTCATAATAGAATAACACAAAATAAAATAAATACAAAACCCACTTCATCAGAGAGACAAATGCCTTACAAAGATACAGTTGTATTTTATCTTATTAGGCTCACATACACTATGGTAGTAATTACATTAACAGATGTACAAAACACAATCTGCTGGAACACCATTCATTTTGTCTGCTAATGGTAAGAAGATACATTCACTTCTTCACCTTCAAAAAGGATTTTAATTTTTCTTTCTGGAAATAATTGTTTCCTTAAATAAACCCCTCTTCTTGCTACACAGTCTGATAAGGGACTCCAAGCCAACATATTACCTCTATCTCCAGAGCTTACTTTCCAAAGGAAGGTGTTCATCATGTCAAATATTCAGTATATTTAAAAAATGTTATGCATTTAATAGAATATTTAAGCATATATAAAAGAAAGCCCGAAGCAATGACACAACAGCACATAAAGCACATACAGATTTTCTGTTTTCAGATATATCCAATTTCCGAACCTGTCTCAGAAACATGGACAATAACTTATTTTATTCTTCCTTATTCACACTTAAAGACTTTTTCTCATTTAAATCAAATTAAACTCAATGTCTAATTCAACCATTCCAAAGGAATTATTACACAATACAAATGCCAAATTACCAAACACACACAGAGGCTGTCTCACACAGAATAAAAGTACCTCTCTTGATAAGCTGGCTTTTATTAACCTTCAGTCTATATATTCATTGTGCAAGGCAATCATTCAAGGAGAGCAATGAAAACAGAAAAGAGTGAATTTGGTTCAAAGCTAAGTAAGTTTAGTTATCTTGGCAAAAACAATACTAGCACAGCTTTTAAAGGGCTACTGAGTACTCCACAAGCTACAGCTTAAATTTACTTATACTCCTGATGAATCTGTAACAAGATCATTACTTCATGATACACAAACAAATAATATTAAATTACTAAAACCAAGAACTGTTTTATACTGGTCCCAGTAAAATGATATTCTTCACGCTTCAGAATTATGAAGGAATTCATCATAAAGCTGGTAGTAGGTGTTTCTGGGTTTAAAGTACTCACCCAATCAGTAAAAACTAATTTCTGTTGAATGACAATAAGCTAGTAGCAAATGCAATAAAGCAGATTAATCAAGTAATAGTCCCATACAGATGGTAGAAGAAACTCAGTTTGGTGAATAAATGGAGAGGAAAGGTAGATGGAGAAATAAGTGCCCTAAATAATGCCCTTTCAGATGCAGCTCCGGAAGAAATGCACAAGCCAAATGACATGCAAATCCATTAAATTTAACATACTTGCCTTGTTTTTTTTATTTTTAAAAACATGTAAACAGCTCTTAATGACTGTTGAACCATAGAATTTACTGCTGAACTTGATTCAAGTGTTTGTTTAGAGAAATCACATCCCTTACAGCATCATTCAACCAATGCATTTTTACTGAATCAGAAGAAGCAAATACAGTTCCTATACCATATCACCATCAGTTCTGTCACAAAACAGCTAAATTCATTACCAGTCAGAGCAAAACAACAAAGGTGGAAAAACCCTAGAGAACAATAATCTTCTTAATGACAGAGCTTCTCTGCCTTCATCAAAGGTGGTAGTAGGGTGGCCTGAGAAGAAAAATACATCCTTTCTGCCTCCAGAACATATCATGCATAGTGGGAAAGATTTTTCAAATGAGTTGAGTAAAACCAGACTCTGTTCAGTCTGGAATAAATATAATAATAAATATTCAGGACAGGAATAAGTGCAATGGCGAATAACAAAACTACAACACTTTACACCGTCACTTTGAAAGCACAATTTTAAGGCACCACTTTCAGGCACCCAACTGCAAGTTAAGAAAATGCCAGCAGCTGGTAATTATAACTGTTTGTATGTAAAATAGTGCTGGCTCCATTATGCAAAGTTCCATAATTTCTGCATCTTCTTCTCAGCTTTTCCTTTTGATTTGCCAGAAGATTTTAATACATGTTCAAATCAATCAAAGTAAATTTAGGAAATCAGATGTAAGGGTAAGTTTCAAGATAGTATATTCATTTGCACTGGTTAAATTTGTATGTTTGAAGTCTGGATTTGTCTTTTAGTGCCACAGTTTAGTTGACATTGTGGTGCTAGGTCACAGATTGGACTCAATGACCTCTAAGGTCTTTTCAAACTTAATTGGTTCTTTCATGTACTGCTGCAAATTGCTCTTCTATGCAGGTACTCATCCTGAGAGCAAAAAGGGTGCGTTGTTTTAATGATCTAAGCTTTACCCCATCATTATCCTATGACCAAGAAGATATGCTGCATTTGATTAACAAGAAAATACTTCAATCAAAACATCAACAGTTAACAGGCTTCCATAACACTGGGGTTTAGGTTCTCTGATAATTTTCTTAGCCTCCTGTTAATCACATGGAATCCAGCTCTTCATACTCTTGACTACACAACCCTATACTTTGAATTCCTTTTCCTATAACCCTCTGTCCTGATTTCAGCTAGAACAGATTTAATTTTTCTTTTAGTAGGCTGATAAAGTGCCGTGTTTTGGATTTAGTATGAGAATAATGTTGATAACACTTTGATGTTTTGCTTGCTGCTGAGTAGTGCTTCCTCTAAACCAAGGACTTCTCAGTTTCCCGTGCTCTGCCCACAGGCAGGTGCAGAAGAAGCCAGAAGGGAGCACAGCCAGGACAGCTGAGCCTAGCTTGCAAAGGGATATTTTGCACCCCAAAACATCATGCTTAGTATATATCCTGGGGGCAGTTGGCTGTAATTGACCATTTAGTGCTCATGGACGGGCTGAGCATCAGTCAGAGGGTGGGGAGCAATTGCAGTGTGCATCACTTGATTCTCTCAGGTGTATTTCTCTTTTCCTATAATTACACTTTTTATTATTAGTAGTATTAGTATATATTATTTTGTTTCAATTATTAAATTTGCTTTATTGCAACCACAAGGTTTAATTTTTCCCTACTTGAGCAGGGGGAGAGTGAGTGAGCAGCTGCATGGTATTTAGTTATTAGCAGGGGGGCTAAACCACACCACCTTCCCTATTTCCTAGATCCTAGTCTCACCTTCTCACAAAAAAAACACCTGTTCTACACAGCCTTATGTTCAATGCCAAATGGCTGCCCTTCAGACAGGATATGGGAGAGGCAGAGTTGCTCCTCTGACTTGGATCAAAAATAAGGAATAAAAAACCAGATCCTAAATTCAGATTATGTGAGATTGAGGAGCTACTGTGATTCAAGTAGGAAACAATACTGTAAGGCAACATATTAAAGGATCTATATAAAATTTAGAAAGATGCACAGAAACTGCCTAAAAGAGGGTTCATCAAAATGAAGAGGTACAAAAACCCAACCAAACATACAAAAAACCACAAGCCCCTCTCCCCGCCCCCAAACCCAGATTAGCTGTTAAATCCTAAAACTGGACTAGAGTGCCAGAGAATAACAAAGGTTTATTATGCTCCAAGTGAAGCATAATAGCTCAAGAATTATTAAAAAATCGAGGCCAGTTAGAGAAGGCTGTCATCAGTTGCATTACATTTTAAATACGGGCAATTTCCCAGGGTTCTTCCTGATATTTCAGATTTTTGCAATGCATGTTATAGGTGACTTCACAAAATGAGGGCAGCACAGAGCTCAGCTCACACACACAGTCAAGGTAATAATGAACTGCATGGGAGTGAATCCTTCTCAATAAAATGAGCATAAAATATCTCAGATTCCTGTAAAGCTCCAATCATTAGGTAAAATTTAGTATGCCACTGACAGGAAAGTAGTACAATTTAAAAAAGATGCAGAGGACAATTATCATGGACTGGAGAGAAAACAGAGCAGAATTTATGGCGGAATGAAACAATGCCAGGAGCAGTGGGTAAGAAACAGAGCTAGATACCCAGCTATCCAGGAGAAAATATTAGGACATGAATGAAGCCCTCAAAAAGTTGATTACTGACAAAATATCTTTGTGGGCTTTCCCTATCCACTAAGACAAATAACTTTTTCTTGTGATACATAACTCTTTGCACAGTAGCAATATTGACACGTCATCGCCGCTGTACATGAGGGGACGTGCAAAGCTGAGACTTAAAGCTCTTTAGCAAGTGTCAGTGGGAAGAAAACAAGCTCAAATCCCTAGAAACAGAGGACACCTTAATTTATACAAGTTAGACTCTAGAAGCTATAAGGCAAGTGTGAAATACATAATTATTGAGCAATATAATTTCTACAAGATATAATTTTCTACAAGTCCTCCGTCTTGTAGGACTTTTCTGCTCTTAGTTATTACATGTGATACTTCTTACCCCATCAACATATCTTATCTTTACTCAATGCTTTATGTACCTTGGTTGTGTCAAGACATGAGTACAAACAGCTTGATTCTTCATCCTCAGATGTGATATTTCTCCAAGTATCCAGCCCCAAATAAAACATCAGGTTTGTATCCACTTGACTCTGAACCAACAAATTATCATGCAGAGCAGAAAGACAATAAGCCAGGAAAAAAATACTGTTGATCTGGTAAAAACCCATCCCCCCAGTGTGCTTTATTCATGTAATTCAGGCAAAATAAGGGTAGGATTCAGAAAAATTTAGGCAGTGTTAGTCAACATTGAAGTATGATTGACAAGTAGGATTCTGAATGTTGAGATAAACTGATAAATGAGAAGGGATCAATTAAAATTATAGAAAATCCAAAACTTAGGTAGAAATTTAGCACACAGACTTTACAAACACGATCATTTGTGAGTGCAAGTTAGACAGAAGGGTACCTAACCAAGTTTCTAAACAGTATTTTTCAAGCACATTCACATCCAGTAGTTCTGTTTGGACTCAACTCCATATGACTCCAGCAAATAGGTGCTCCTAATGTTAGCAATTAGCTGTTGTCAATCCTCCTGCCCTCAGTTTAGCTTTGAGGAAGATCCTCAAAGGGATAATTTTGTTCCCAGAACTTTGATAATGAGCCTGTGAAATCACTACATGCAAGGAGCACAAAAAAAAAAGCCCTAAAACCAAGACCAAACAATGAATCATTAATGCTCTTTGAGAAATGTGTTAGAAATACCTACCATGAGAGTTTTTAGCAGATGTTACAATGACGACCAGTAAAATCACAAGATGAAACCAATCTACAAATTTCATAATATCAAGCACTGAATTTCAATAGGCAGCTGTTCAAGTTGTCACTTTTTTTTACTCTCTGCATAATTTCTATGGCTCAGAACCAGAAAGCATATACAAATAAAAATTGCCAGTCACATTTATACTAGCTGATGTGCTACTACCAGTAATTTTCCTTATCTCATGTTATTTCTCAGTACACAATGTTAAAGCTGTCAAGATATATTTTCCTGGCTCTTGTCCTGTTAACATACTAATTCATATATGTGACAGACCAGCTTTCATGGCTGTGGCAGAGAGACTGAAGCTGTACTTCTAAAAAAGTATATTTCTGGCAAAAAAAGTGGGAGCCCTAGAAGCTGCTGTATAAAACTCACAGAAGAAACACTTATAGGAAAGAAAAAATAATTAATGTTAAGAAGGAAAAGCAGCACATCATTCTCTTGCTAAGTTCTGCAACATTCTTAAAGTCACATTCAAATCCCACCCTACTTACGGCCACTTTTGAGCAGGTGCTTGAAGGGATTTTCGTAGAGAGTTTATTGGCGTGTGTTTTACGCCAGTTCTCAACCTCCCCAGAGCACTTCTTATAGAAGAAAATCAAGGCTTTGAAATAGCCAAAAGATGTATTTCAATTTTGATGACTCTGCTAAAATTCCCTCCTTCTACTTCATAAGAAAACTTCTACTCTTAAGAGATGCAGTGTTCAGATGTAAGAGGCCCTTTGTGTAGATTTGTAAATTCAAGCTCTATATCAATCCACTTTAGTGTTTATTAAAATGATCCTTCAGTCATGTCAGAAATACTCTACTTTTAGTTTTCCTTACTGTAGTACAGCTCTAGGACGAGCAACACTCTCCTTGTAGTCATACAGTTTTGTGTCTCTTAAAACAATGTCAAGAGAAATGAAGGCAGAACTAGCAGGAGACAGAATCCTCCAGCAAAGCCTCTTGAATTGCTAGATTCCTCCTTGTCAGCATTCAACAGTGTGCATGACTTTTCTGCCCAATGCCATTCATTGCATTGTGCTATTCCTCTGGTTGTGTTTAAACCATCCCATCACTGTTTGTGGCAGCTCCCCCATTAGCTTCCTTTGGCCATCTCAAAACTAGGACAACTCTACTCCTTGTTTCCAGTTTTTATCAGCTCCAGAGGACTCTTCAAACAGCTCAAATGAAAGACCCCATATGAAATATTATATTCAAGTGCACTTTGAGAAGAAAAACCTCCAAGAACAATACTTCAGTAGCCTAATATTTCTTATAGGACTTTTTTTGGACTACAGGTAATGTTTTTATTTCTTATTTTTAGGTCAGAAATATTGCATTATCCATTAGAAAACCACTTTAGCTTATGCTTAAACTATTACCAAATAAAATGCCTCTGAAGAGGGCTTCAAGCAGGAATCACATTTACTTGATTTGCTCCAGATTTCCACATATAACTTTATTTGCTTCAAAAGCAGCATCACAGTTATCATTCAAAATCAATGACTTACAAAGTAACATATTTAAAAAATCAAATGTAAGCTTTACCACGTATCACTGCTTTTCTTACTCAATACTTTAAACAGCATTAATGTCACCTAAAGACCTTTCCAACTGTCAGTGTCATGTTTCTCTTAACCATGACATTTTAGAATCACTTTTATACCTCAATACCCTTCAAAGCTATAAGCTGTCATTGCATTCTGGGACTGACAGAAAGCGCTGTCACTGAACCCCAGAATTTCAGCATCCCGCTGCAATTTTGTCAGGAGCCTGCAGCCCCAGCGTCCCACAGGTGCTTATACTACTGCAACAATCCAATGAACATTTTCACATGCTTTCAGAGGAGAATCACAGAAAACAACATAGTGATAAATTACTCATTTATCACAGTAAAGATATTTTAGAGGCTGGTTAATTTATACTAACTTATTTGCATGCCTCTGCCTAAGAATGTGGATTTTACAGATACCTTGGGCACCTGCCAGGGGGGTGCTCAAACACCAAGGAGCACCAAACGGCCAGGCCAGGGCTGAAACTGGCCTGACTGGTGGCTCCTGCACTGCCAACTGCTGGAAAGTCACAATGAAGACAGCCAAATTCTCAGCTACCTGCTGATTAGCTTTTGTTAGAGAACTGGGGGAACTGGTTCTGGAGGGAACTCTACACACTGGAACTCTACACTCTACTGTCTCCAGACCTGCCAAGACACAAAGCATTTCTGGGAGATCATGTTCTTGCAAAATGATGTGATATTTCCCTGCCCACTCTGCTTTCTGATGTGAAGATCCATTAGAAAAGCATTTAAAAGCAAACATCACATATGAAAATAAGGTGACATTAAAAAGTCCAGTTTACTTAATTTTTCTCACTTTTGTGCACTCCTTCTCTGCTTACCTCACTGTACCATAAACTCTTTCTAGTGAAATAGTTTAGTTAAAAACTGAGGAGATTTCAGTCTTTTCAAGAAGCAGTGGAAATTGATGTTCCACTTGATGAAAGAGAGAGTAGAGGATGAAAAGATATGGGTTGTGCTTGGTTTTGACCATGTTTTCTGATGTATTTGTTAAATTGTATTTAACTGGTTTATTTATTGTTCTCTTCTGAAGGCAAACATTCTGCTTTATTTACACAGCCTATGAGAAGGCTGTGAAGAAACTACAGTAATAATTAATATAAAAAATATGTTTTTGTGGAAACAAAAATTCATTGAACACAAACAGGAAGAAGTATTTTTTGAAAAAAACAATGCAGCATCTGCTGCCATTGTTGCAGTTCACATGGACAAACTGACAGTGGCTGCATCCTCTTGGACATACCTTCAGCATATGAGCTTGAAATCAAGGATCAAAAATTGAATTTTATCTAAAAATATTTGTTCAATAAATAAACTCAGACATATTGTAAATTCTTTTCTAACACTAAAAATCTACCTCTCTTCTCTATCTCCAGAGGAAATCACTGACCATTCTTCTCAACTGCCTTCTGGAAACGGGGGAATCATACCAACTATTTTAAAATACTGAGTCCTCTGGAAAATATTAGCATCTCTTACACTGATGCAGAACACAAACTCAGTTTACTGTGAAATTGTGCTGTTTGGAAGCTATTTTCACTAGCTGGCTGTACCAATCCCTGGATAAGGGAGAGGCAACAGAGAACTATTCAAAAGCACTTTCGCTCCCTGCTCTTGGGAAACATGAAAGCCGCAGCTCCCAGCCCAACCTACTTGAACAGGAAACAAATAGGAGACGCCCCTTTTTGGATCTCATTCCTGGCTAGTCTGTCTGCTTGCAAGGTGCTCTGAGGGGCACTGGGGCTCTGCACTTGACACACTCAATGTGCCAGAGCTCAAACACCAGCATCAGGCTCTGAGGCTTGACATGGCATGCAGAGGTGACACAGCCTAAAAGCTCTTAGCAAAATTCAGTCATAGAAATACTGCCACAGTACAATATAGTTTCGTTAAAAAACAAACAGAAAATACTGAATTACAGCTATCACCGTGCTCCTACTTGTTTAACTCGCCTCAATTTAAATTACTCTGTTTAGTGTATGTGTTTAAAAATGTGTAAAAGAAAACCAAATCCTACTTAAACAATTTCTCAAGAGCTTGGCAGAAGTGTCTCCATTGATAAGCTTGTGCCTTCAGTTTGATCCAAGCTTGATACTCCTTGCCAGTTACTCCTTGCCAGTCACTGCAGTTCAGATGTGCCCATCTCCTCCAAATGTCTCCTTATTGCCCAACCCAGCACAAGAAGAGCAATTTCTCTGGATGACGTGGCTACATCTCTGCAACATCAACCCTTTGTTGCAAGAACAGATGGATTTAATCTTGCTTTGTTCACCACTTTTAACACAGATTTGTACAGTTAAATCATTCTGATGGACCAAGAACTTAGCATGTGCACATGTAGACTGAAATGCGCAGTTTAGGAGAACTGGGGGATGGAAAGGAAACTGCATCAGCCTTACACTCCTTCTAGTATTTGTCTTCCCTGGTTTTGTCTCAGGCTTACAGTTCTTTTCACAGGCTAACATATGCTCCTAATGCTCTACTATCCCAGAAGTTATTTCATTAACAGAAAAAGGATCAGCATCATATGAACAAATAAAGATTAGTAACGTTTATAAAAGTGGTGAAAGGACAGCATTCTATTCTTTCATTAGACTAGAAATTTATTAAATTATCCTGCTAACTGAATTTAATACACTTTTATAATCCTTCCTTAATTCTCATTCCATATTCAATTTTTCCAATATATTTGTAAGTTTCCTGGAAGAAATCCAACTATTTCATTTAGTTCTGATTTATTTTATTTTTTGGGGCTCTGTCACATGAACAACAAATTTCTTTGGGGCAAGTATTTTCAGCTAAGTGATAGGAACATTCTTTTTGTAAATGTGGCTTCCCAAATGGAAACAGCCCCTGTTTATTAAATACATACACAATTAACTCGGATATCAGGTTTTTTTTATGAGGTATATTCTAAGCTCATTGGTGCATAAATACCAAAGCTGAGCTTTAACTCACTTCACATTCATATTTTTGAAGCCAGAAATCTAAACTCCAGCACCAAAATGACCAAATGCTTGACAATTCCAGGCCAAAGGCAGAGCAGAGAGGCTCAGCAGATTAAAGAAAAAAAACAACAACAAAGCAAACAAACAAACAAAAAAAAAGCAAACAAAAAACCCCACAGTGTGAGGAAACTATTCTCTCATCTCCCAGTTGTTATCTGCCTGAGCTTAGTGGTCTCTGTTAATCTTTTGATGCTTCTAGAAAGGTTATTTTCAAAATGCATGAAAAAAACACAATGTGATGCAAGAAACAATAAGAAAAAATTAAGTAAAAAACTTCAACTTCTGCCAGCACCTGGGTTAGTTTAAATAAGTAGTAACTCAATTGCAATTTTATTTGTAATATTACCTGAAAAGCTTTTTTAGTAATTCCACCAGAAGGCTGTATTATAACACTGCTTTAATGGGAACCCTTGAGCCCAATCAGATTTATAATAAAAAGCAAACAAACAAGCCTCATGAACCCTCTGGGGAGTTTTTCAAAATAAAATGCATTTATAGTACTGATATAGATAAGCATCATTCCCAAAAGCCAGTTCTTTTTGCAGTCAATGAGTCTTTTGTTTTCTGCAGCTGAATTCAAAGGTTTTATGTTTCCAAGTGAAATTTGGATTCATCTATCTGCTTTGGTAAGTTGGCATCATATCACAATGTTTTAATTAAGTAATTGCATAAGATAATATGCAGTGCAGAGAGTGCTATATGAGTAATTATGAGTGAATTACTGCCTGACAATATCTAAAGCAATATTTTAATGGCCTGAGGGAAGGAGAAAAATCAAAAGCTAGTATCAGAAACAGACCGAACAAAAATCAGAAAGTCCAAAATAAAATTATGAACAAAATCTTAAGAGATTTACTGTCAGTCCTATTAGTAAAATCTTTCAGTATTCCTCACAAAGGGATATACAGCAAAACAAGAGGGGTACAGATGAAATCTTGCATGTTTTCCACTCGTGGTGAAATGTTATTTACCAAGTTTTGCACTGGTGTTCAAACTGATATGGGCATTCTCGACTGTAGAGTAGAAAGGAGTCAAGTATTTTATGTATTTTTAATTTTTTTTTACATGGTGAATTCTTCTGTATTTAAAACAAACAAACAAAAAAACAAACAAACAAACCCCCACAGAGCTATCACAAAAAACCCAAATCCACAAAACCAAACACCAACAGATAACAAACCAAAACATATGCTTCTACTCAAAGCATTTCAGACATGGACATCCTATTATACGCACAGTGTTAAAATTTTGTTCTTCTGAGGTGATTGCCTCACTGCTCCAGCTAAGAGATCACCTGTTTGCAGAGGTGTATCACCAACAGAGAGCTAATATCATAACAAAAATAAAACATGAATAATGAAATAAAGAGCGTTATTTTTTTTCTTAAAACCCTTAGTACACCTGGATAATGTGTTCACTCTGATGATTTACATTCTTAATGGGACAGTCCTATACCAGACTACTTATCATCATATCCAAATATGAGAATTAGATCCTAAGATGTTTGATATCAATATATCAAACAAAAATTTAGGCAACATCCTAAATTAGGTGCATGAAGACAGCCAAAAAATTATGTCCTGCTAATTTTAGTCACTAACCACCAGTTCAGACACCATGCTGGCTTACAATTACACTTTCATATGCAAATAACATGTACTTACTAAAAGTTTTAAAAGGTAGGAAATAATAGTACAGGAGGTTTTTGGTTGAATGGGTTTTTTTGCTATTAACTTTTACACTGAGGCTGAAAATGCATTTAAGTTTACAACCACGCTGGGCTATGGGAATGCACACAGTTACTTAAGGTGTCAGCTGGCAGATGGTAGCTTGGGAAACTGAGAGTCACGTTCTGCCACACATCCATGCAAGTGCCTGAATAATCAAAGCAAACAGTAGGGTAACCATGGTATGAATGACTATGTCCAAACACACTAACTCCCAAAAATTAAAGACAATACATAATGAAAAAAAAATTAAAACCTTCACACAGTTTACATCTTTGTAATTATTGCAAAAATCATCAATATGTTTATATATCATGCGCTTAGGCATCTGCAGCGCTCTAGTGAAGATATGGCTGCAGGCAGATATTTAGCCTGTGAAGTCAGGAGCTGCCACCCATTCTGACACATTAGTTCTTGTACTCCTCATATATGAAAACATCTCTTAGTTCAGAGTGCTGCAAGGGAATCTCAAATCTCTCCTTTTACTGGTCAGATAGGAGATAAAACTACAAGCACTCAATAAATGTGGGTTACAACTATAACAGATGTAGAAGCAGCAGAAATAAGAGAACCAGCAGAAATATACATTTCTCTGCCTTGCAAAAATCACAGAAAGTGCAGCTGAGAAGTTGATTTGACATCACTAAAAGCATCTGATCCTTTTCTAAATGAACTGTAAGCTTTATAGCTCCTGGAAACCTACTATAATTATTCAAAGAAACACCTACCCAGCTTTCTGTATGTCTCCAATGTCTGTAAGAAGTTTCCACCCTCATCTTCTCTATTTCCTTATGTCCATTCAGCCTATCCCCTTCACGTAGCACTTAAGCTCCTAGAGATTGTCTCTCCTTGGCTTCTTGGCCTTTGTCTCACTCAGAGAGTGAAGATGGCTCGGTGTGGGCAGGTCAGCTTCTGAGGTCGTACTTGCATTTTCTGCTTGTCTTTTTTTTTTTTTCTTCTGTGACTAATATATAAACTTATATTTAGTCTTTTAACTGTGAGACCTTGTAAAGTGATAATATTCATTGGAAAACACTTTACTGATTTATAACTGGTGCATCCTGAGGTATTTGAACAGCTTACTTCAAAACATGGAATGCACCAAAGTGCAAGAAATTAGCCTATTATCTGAAAAAATAATACCCTCAAGTAGAAATATCTGTGTTGGTATCTGAAAAATACCAGTTCCTAGTAAAAGTATCATTTTAGAAAAATCAAACAGCTTTTGTCATTGAGGGAAGACACGGAGTTCTAAGAGGACCTATTCTAACTCCTGAAGGTTTTTATGAAATTTGACAAAATCATGGGCAGACATTCTGCCTGTATTATTCAAAGTTCAACAAAGAATAGCATACACGTCTTATGATAAGCAGTGGTAGTGAAGTTTCAGTTAAAGATAAACTAAAATCAAAAATCAACCACCTTCAATTGCTTGTCATTGGAAACAATTTGCCCAAACACAGAACTTCAGGCATACAGAGATGATGATACTGAGGTTTGTTCACTCCTCCTAAATGTTCAAAGGCAGCTTTGCTCTGCAGACAAAGAAAACTAATATCTGATATCTGCTGAGCAGATCCTACCTTTTTCTCACAGGATCTCAGAGCTATTGAATGGAAATATTAACAGGAACAGAAGTCTTCACCCAATGTAATTAATAACTCATGCCTTGAATAAATTCCTTTCTCAAGTACCAGAGGCAACTAAACAGAACAGTGATGGTTTTACTTCTCTAGCTCTTCTCATGTAGTCCAAAACACATTTGGACATGACAGTAATTCTATCAAAAATTTAGAAACTTAGTCTTCCTCTTTTCCCCTGTTTATGTGGTGACTATTTTTGTGATAACAAATGTCTAAAATATTGCTGGGTTTGATTTCAATCCAATTCCACACATTTATAATGATCTTCATTTGTCATACACAGACAGCTTCCATTACTTAAAGACTCAAGTTCAGGGAAAGAACTGAGACACAAATAAATGAAACAGTGGCCCAAATCCAGATCATTCACAGACTCTTCAGTTTCAGAGTGTAATTCAGGTCTCATCTAATCTGTTAGTATACTGAAAATCTAAATTCAAACGTCACTGCAAAAGAAGCCTAGAAATTTTTGGGGGGACTGAAATAATCATTCCAAGAACAGAAACTGTTGCAGTTTGGTCTTCCAGGTTTGTTGATCTGCCATGTAGATTTTCAGCATATATTGCACTAGAAAACAACAAAATCACAAGATTTAACATCTTGCTTCTTTACCTCTAGGATAGTACTTGAGTTTTTAAAGAGACCCTCCAGGTACTTTATCCTCCTCCTTAGTCTTATACAGTGGGTTTCGGCAGTTTCATAGGGCATGTACAGCACACCTCCAAATTTAAGATTTTAGTCATGACATCTGAAGTTAGGATCCCATTCTCCACCATGCACATCTTACAAAGATTCACAGGTCACGTATAAGTCCTTTGCCTTGTTTGGTCCCTGTAATAAGGTACTACCCATCCCCACATGCAATGGTTTAAATGCAGAAAGGCCACATTACTATGAGCTGTATTTTCTGACTATTTCTTACTAAATTTTTTCATTCTTTTCCTTAAAAAAAAGAGCAGAAATGGACACTAGTTCAATAGCTCACATAATGAAATACGACCAGTCATTTCAATGCACTGTTTTACATAACATACAGTGAAGCGGGTGATTTGGGGTTTGAAATATTAAAATTTGGGGGTGTATTTTTAGCCATAAAATTTAGTTGTAAAGTTACAGTGTGAACACCTATCCCCGGGAGATCAGAGGGAAATTTGACTAGATACATAAAGTTTTGAGTAATTTTGAATATAACATGCAGCAGTTCATATTGAATGGGTTTTTTTATTTGCAGTGTATTGTGACAGACATTCTTCTCTCAGCTTGTTTTTACATAGCAGGAAATAGTCCACAAGGACTTCATGTTGTGCCTTTACTTTTCTAACTCTACTTATTCTTCACTATCTTTGCAATGACAACTTTACCCTGATTAAGCTCTAAGACTAGAAGACTGGAGTAGTATGAAGAGGGATCAAAATGGGCAAAGAGCAAAGGCCACTGGGGAATACAATCACACTGATGTATAAACAAACACACAAAAATATACTGATGACATGCACCTGATCAGGCATTCCAATAAATCTGCTTTGTTCTAATTCAAGACCATTTATTCTCAGTCACTATCATTTTCCTGTCCAAAACCCAGTCCTCAATTCATACAGAAAGCACTACATTCCAGCTAAAAAGACAAAGAATGTAGCAGGAGAAACTGAGTGACAAATTTTTCTTCACCTCCTACTTGTGTTACTCTCTTCATTCCTTCCACTTATAGAAGGAGATTATGCAGCCATCAGTTTATGGCAAAAAGCAGGTATGCCAGATGAACAGAGCACTGCCAGTACTTGAGCTGCCTAAAGAATGACACCTCTAGTTAAAGCAAGAGACTTGAGACAGGTCAATCACTGAATTTTAAAAGAAAGATTTTACAGAGATGATTAACAGAAAAATATTAATTGCTTTGAGCCATTTTAATTTCTTCCTTAAATCTATTATTGATTCATTTAAACTGAAAGGAAAAAAGAACTAGCTGGTCAAACAAATAAATTTTGCAAAGAGAACTATTGTGGCACCTTGCACACTGAAAAAGCAGAGAGAACCAGGTTTCTTTTTTCCTTCAATTGCTCACTTCCCATAAGTGTTCATTCCTACATCCCTTTCATGAAGGAAAAATTCCGATCTCTCAAAACTCTGCAATCCACCTTCATTCTGTTTGTGTCCCCTGAGACCAGTAAACCTTGGACCTGAAGTCAAGCTCAATTAACAACTGTTGCCATTGCAGAAAATGTGCCATTGTAGGCACCTCCCTATAGCTTTAATATCATATTGCCAAATTCCTTGCCCACAGACTTCACTAGAAAGTAACCATGTATCCGGTTGCTGGCAGCCACATCACAGTTTACTGCCTGATTCTGCACTGAGCAAAGAGCCTGAGCCCTGATGCACTAGAGCGAGTAACGCCCCAAGACTACAGGAAAAAAAAAAAAAAAGTCAAAGTCTTAGGTAAATCTGGAACTTCAATTTCAAGAGCTGTGGTGACGTTGCATTCAATACATGAACAAACAGACCAGATTCTGTTAGTAGCTGAGGGCAAAATGTAATGATAAGTAAACTGAGGTAAAATCCATTAGAAACAACAAAAAAACCCAGCCTAATTTCAAGTTTAAAAAAACCTGTCAGAGTTACTCTATCTGTAGGTACCTCTGGACTGACTGAAGGCAAGCCACAGATAACAACAAAGTGATCTCTTGGCCTAGCACCATCCCAAGTTCCCAACATTTCTAAAACTGGACTGATAGCTTAGCTCATGAGCATACAGACCTAGCACAAGGGAAAGGTTTCACACATGCCAGGAGACTTGAGATGGGCTCTGGAGTTCTGATGGAGAACCAAGATCCTAGGACACTCTGCTGACTTAATACATGAAATACCACACTAGCACTGTGAGAACATACTGTTAACATACAGAGGAGACTGGGTCAACTATAGATTGTGTATGGTTAGGTCAGTCACTCACAGCACACTGTGCAAAGCTGCACTTTGATATTTACAGGTTACTGGGTCATCCATAACTTGTGCCTAGGAAAGCAAATCATCCATAGTGTGTTGTATGCCAAGGCATGTTGAAATCTGTCATTTCATTAGTCCTAGCAAACTACATCCACACACTGACAAGACCTATGGCTGGCTGTTACTTCCATCTGTCAATTATATCACCTTCAAAAATATTAAAATGCAGAGTGTTTCAGAGATTATGTAAACCAGTGTTAAAATAACACATTCCCTATTAGTCATGTATCATCAAAATATAAAAACAAATCTCAAATAACCACATTTGTAAGAAGATAAATTAGTATTCTCCTTAATGAAAAGTGAAATTTCTTGCTCTTTTCTACCTATTTTCAGAATAGTCCAAAGTCTTCTTCACCTATGTCAAAACCAGTATTTTATAGAGCTTAGGAGTTTTATAGACTTTCTTGCTTATTTTATTAAGTGGTTTCTCAATATTCTACTAGCAGTAATTAACTTTCAATAAGGTCATCAAATCAAGCTCTCTTTCACAAGACTTGGAAAAAAACTGTAGGCATCACGATGTATCAATCCAGCTTCATCCCAATTTGTTTCTAAATGAAAAGAAATTTGAAAATTTAAAAGAAGAAGATATATAAAGAAGTCCTAAGCTCCCATAAAATTTCATCCCTTCTCTGGCATCTTCAAATATATAGCTTAAAATCTACCCAAAGAGACTTTGGTTAAGAAACTAATACTGGTAGCAAATATATAGTGGCTAGCAACCACCAGTAATGCTAAGAAAAGCAGCAAAACACTGAGAAATCACTAGACAGCAATGAACTTCAGAAGTAACAGTAACTATTTGGAGATATTAACTTGAAAATTTAGAACATAATACCCTGCACCATAAACCTGACACTGTCTTAAATTAATGAGAAAATATATCTATAAAATAATGTATTGCAATTTATTCTTCATAGAAGAGGTTAATATTTTACAGGAAAACATTAGCAGATTTGACCAGAATTTTTGTCTGTATTCACACAAAGTTTAGACCATCTCTATTATAATCACAGAACAAGCAAAACTTCTTTTTTGCCTAAAAAGAAGTTTTGTTTTTGTTAAGTGCCCTTGCATGCTATTACAAAGCACAGCTTCCCATAGCCAACACCTTCATTACAAAATGTTATTTTGGTAGGTGGTCCATAAATCCATCACTAACCATTATGCTGTAGAATAAAAATCACCGAAGCAATTTCAGTCATATAAAAATTAGCTTATGTGTCAAAGACAAAACCCTAACTGCATTATCTTCTCTGATACTTGATCAATTAAATCTTTGAGACAGGATAGGTTTGCTTTTTTGTATAAAAAAGTACTGTGTATTGTAGCATGGACAAACAACTCTCCAACTAATTAAAGCTGAAAAGAGGGTATATTTATTGCAGCGCCGGACACATGCTGAATCATTTCCAAAGGCATGTGCAAGGAGTCACAGACTCTGGCTCTCTATTTATCTAGGAAAGGTTTTACATATTCACACAGTTTCTAAGAACGCCTAATACATATTCATTACCTAACCCCACCTACCCCTGCTTTGTATTAAAATGTGTTATAATTGAGTCCAAAGTTCTTTTGTGCTTGTGCAGTCTCTCACTTTAAATGGGGCGGTGGGTTTTGAAATGGGTTGGTGGTCTTCTGAGGTCAAAGTGACCCTTTACTTTTGCCTTGTTGGCAGGCTCTCAGACTCTTCGGCTATAGCTCAAGTTTTGCGCCCAGCTGTAGGCTACGGTTCTCTTCTTTTTCACAATTAGATCTGCATCCCATCCTGCTTCTTGAAACATAGTAAAGACAAATGCATGATTTATATCTTAGCCTTACCTATTCCATCTGCTAATAATTAACTATTCCCCATTACTTCTATTCTTCCTGGTATACTCTTAATTGTTTCTATTCCCCCTAACTAAATCTAGCTAAACTTTTAACTCTTTCAGTTTCTTTAAATCTTTGATTCAGTATGGCACCAGGCAGAACTGCATCCAGATTTATTAAGGAAATTTCCAACTGCAAAGCCAGTTTTGTTTACCATTTTTTCACTACATTACTATCAGTTTCAATCACCTTAAAGAAAGTCTGTTTAGACATTACAAAATTAACTTTTTGATTTTAGAGACTTAAAGGACATTTCTGTGAATAACATTTCTTAAAAAATAAATGGTTTTACTCAAGCAAAGCATAATTAATGTCAACTAATTTTTAGTATTTTTTACAATACTGACACGCTGCTAAATAACAAGTTGGCAGAAGAAGTAAACCATTTAAAAGGCAAATCTGATTTACAAGTAGGAAACTGTTTCTTGTTCACTCATCATCAGAATTATTTAAACTGCAAGTCTCTGTTTCTGTGTGAAATGCTACTGAGGAACAAATAGCACAGTGAAGATTCATTCAAAACTATAATATTCACATTCCTTTTGTTTGCTTTTTAGAAATGAAAAGGATGTCAAGCACCCCCAGAGTATAGTTCATGAAAACGGACACTCGCTTTCTGTGTATGAATTCCTAGGGAAGATGTCATTTTCCAAAAACTGTATATGCACTACTCTTTCCTGCAGGAGACTTTTAGACAACATTTTTCATTGCATGAGGCAAGAACAGTACAGTAACCTCCCTTCAGTGTCACAGGTAATAGTTAAAATTTGAAGAACATCTTATCTGTGCATTTCTGCTTTTGACAATTGCCTGTTCAACAAACTTAATCAGCTGAGGACAATACGAGCTCTTTGTACACAGATCTAGCAAGACAAGATAAAAGAAGAATATCTTCTTCTGCAAGTTGTATTCTTCTCTAAAATGAAAGGGGAGAATACCCAGGTGTAATCTTAATCCATGAGAGAGATGAGTGAGATAATAGCTGAGTTTTGCAAGACACAAAAAAAAGGACAATGACATTTATGATTTTTAACAATTCCACAGTAGACAGTGAGCTCAACACAAAGGAGGGTGTGATTAAAACTCCTTAATCACCTTGATTTGTTCATCAGCATTTCTTATCATTAGAAGCACCTTTGACTTTTATTGCTTTGTTTCTCCAAGAAGAAACAGTTTTGCAAGTTGAATTGAAGCAGGGGCTGTGGCTGTGGAGCTGAGGTCCTAACACGAAGCACTGATGGAAGCACAGCTGGTCAGCATCA
This sequence comes from Leptocoma aspasia, assembly GCA_013399835.1. Taxonomy (NCBI): domain Eukaryota; kingdom Metazoa; phylum Chordata; class Aves; order Passeriformes; family Nectariniidae; genus Leptocoma; species Leptocoma aspasia. The sequence goes on along the minus strand of VXAX01000921.1, from coordinate 68,500 downwards.
CTGCAGGACACTGGGCTGCTTCCCTGCACTGACAGGACACTGCTGGCTCCAGACATGAGCTGGGTCTCCACAGTCCTGCTCTGCCACGCCAAAAAAGCATGACTGGACCACAGGCAGGGATCTCCATACTGCATAATGCTACTCCAAGAAGTAAAAGACAAAAGTGCCCCAGGAGTGAGTTAATTGTTTACCTCAAAACCCAAAGGTTCAAATAGAAGACTGATTTTAAATTAGTTCAGAGGTAAAATGGAAAAGAAAACTGTTTATGGTTGGAAACCAGGAAATAGAAATTCTAGAAAAGAAAGTCATAAGTCCTTTCTCTGGCTGTTTCCTGACCAAAGTTAGGCTTAGGCTAGGGGCAGAACAGCTTGGGAGAAATACAACCAATTTTCTCCCCTTTTGTTCATGATGATTTGTGGATGACCAGAGGAGCCAAAGCATTCCTTACAGCAGAAGTCATTGGGTGCAATTCTCCCATATAAGGACCCAATCCAGAGACTTTGCAGAGACCATACTAACACACAGCTGTACATCATTATTTCTGGATCCGCTGTTTTTGCTTCTTCTTTGTTTTAAGACAACAGAAATGCTAATTTAGGTCAATAACCCAAATATGCTAGAACAAAGTCTTGATAGGCCAAAATCTACCAGATACATAATTTTATGCAAATAGCATGATAAAACTGTGATGACATGATGACATTTTCTTTCAACTTCTTTAGCTTTTTAAAGCATCAGCCTTTACCAACTTCTTTGAATCAAGCGTTACCTACCTACATTTAATTTTCAATGTCTCTCCAAGCTGCTTGCAGCCACAAACCATTTTAGTGGAAAACACCAGCTAATATGTTTGAAGTCTTTACCAAATGTGCTGATGAAATGTGTACAAGTACAAGCACACACAGTGTAAGTTACAACAACCTGTCCTGGAGCATCCTTAGCACAGGATGTCTAATGAAGAAGAGAAGTATTCCATGCTCCAGAGATGCCTTTTCCATATTCCAGCAGTATACTGCTGAGAACTAAGAACACACAGCCCTAATTCTAGGATGGCACAGTGACTGCCTCTCCCTCCCGCAGGAGATTTTTCACTTTACACATTCTCAGCCATCTAAATCCTGTGATTTAGAAACTGTGAACTGGAAGATTTAATTCTACATTATGGAGTAAAGCCAAGTAAACAGCTAAGGACAGTCCAACCACCCACTAAACACCTCTGCCTGCTGCTCCTGGTATGTGCCACGGACACCACGGTAGCCCTCAGCAACAGGATGGATGCTCACAGTTTCAAGAGTAAACCTAGGAGGAACAAACCACTGCCTCAGGCACATCCCAGGCTGCTCTTTTTCTGAGGGTTTTTTGCACACCCTGACCACATAACACTAATGTGAGACATTTTAACATGGAAGAGCAAACTTCACTTCTAAATGAGTAAGGTTAAAAAAAAAAACTAACTTAAGTTTTAGGCCTGGAGTTTTATCATTTGCTTGGGATAGAAAAAAATAAAGAAGTACACTACAGAGTATTTGTAGGTAGTGTTTTGAACATCACTGAGCGAGGCTGGCTGATTCCACCTTTCCTTTCTTTCATGTTTAAGACTTGTTCACTGTATGCACATGAAAATATTTGGGAGGAATGCTTTTGACATCTGATAGAGGACACATCAGTATGTGCTGGACACTTTTCCCCTGGCAACATTCCTTTTCTCTTAGCAACAAAAAGAAGAGCAAAGCTGTTTCAGAGAGGAAAGAGTACAGACATAAAAAGTGAAAACAGCACTGCCCGTTGTCAGTAAATCCTTTAGTCTGGATGATGAAAAAAACAGATCTTAAACAGCAAACAGAAGTTTTATAGTACAGTTCCAAGAGTGATGGCTACTTTAGATCTCTACAGCACCAGCAATGTTGGAACCCCTAGCTGTGTTCATTTGTGGACATCAACATAAAAAGAATGTTAAAAAAAATCTTACAGATAACCATTTAATTAGTGCATTTTATCTGCAGCTCTAATGAGCCTTTGATTTCAGGAATGGTTGCATGTGTCATAAATATTTATCCTAGGCATTTGAAATGTCCATGGGGAAAAAAAGAAAGTTGTTATTTTTCCTGTTTCTCTGATCCCAGAAGTTCTTACACTGCATCTGTGTGACAGCTCTGAAAAAACTGTTTAATGGGTCTAAGCAAAACAATTCAAACATACACTCTGCTAGTTTCAGAACCCTAGCATAAACTATAAAGAAAACTGGAACCATGTTTCCCCCAGTTTTCCTTCCCAGTCCCAGTCATCCATCCCTTCATTACATCTTGCTTCATCTTGTAACACTCTCTTGCCAGGACTAATCTTCCTGCACTTAGGGTGCAGGATTTTTTCTGTGCTGATTCCTGGGATGTTCATGCCAGCAGAACAGCACTACTCCTGTTTCATATGCATGGTCACAGTTAAGTGACTCAGGCACCCAAGTTTTGGGTTGAGCTTCACTTTTTGATTTTAATTTGTGTGCTAATTAAATATGCTCCTGGAGTGTTTTGGACTAGTGCAGCTTTATTTAGGTGATTTGCAAGGGGGGATCTAAGGATCTGTCAATAGTCTCATTTATTCAGCTGTCTTTCAGCTCTGTCCTGGATCTCATTAGAGCAACTTGCTAAAATCCTGAAATGCTGTGCAGCCTTTTCAAAAGAACAGAAGAGGATTCAAGACCTGCCCAAGACATGCAGGTGATGGGGAGTGGGCCAGAGCAAAAAATCCTTCTCCCAGGCATGCAGTGATAGGACAAGGGAGATTGGCTTTAAAGTGAAGGAGGATATGTTCAGGTTAGATATTAGGAAGAAATTCTTGATTCTGAGGGTGGTGAGGCCCTGGAACAATTCATCCAGGGAAATTTTGGATGCTCCATCCCTGGAAGTGTTCAAGGACAGGTTGGATGGTGCTTGGAGCAACCTCATCTAGTAGGTGTTCCTGCCCATGGGAAATTGGAAGAAGATTATGTTTAAGGGTCCCTTAAAACTCACACTATTTTATGATTGTAAGAGAAGTCAAACCTTTTTAAGCTTAGTCCCTTTGAACTAACACCTAGGCATAAGGCTGCCTCTATATTCGTCTCTCAAGACATTTCTAACTTCATTGCTAAATTTTATTCCAACTTAAAAAAAACTTCTTACCAGTAGTAAACCATTATATTCCTACAGCTTTTTACAAAGTAGGCACCTAAGCAGTGAAAAGAAATTTCACAGACTAAAGCAGATCAACTTTTCCATTGTACCAGAAATATTTTTTTGAAAGTCAGAGGAAAATACTTTAATCAGAAAATGCCTTCTCAGACAACAGAAAAATGTATCCACAAGATTAAAATACATGGGAAATCAAGATACACCACACGTGGAATGAGTTTTTGAAGATGATTTTTACGACACAGACGCATCACAAATACTTTGGAAAGCCAAAATACAAGTAGCATTGTTGTAGTTCACAGTTGGTTTAAAGTTGGATTATGATTGTCCTATACTGTTTCTAATTGCTATTGTGAATGGTTTGTTCCAGTTTTCCCCTATCTCTGTAAATGGTCCCAACTTGTTTTTCACCCCATTTTCCCGCCTTTTCCCCACACTGTTAACTGTCCATCATTTTTCCCCTCCTCTGGGGAGGTTCCCCTGCCATGTATAGAGTTGTTTGTCCCCTCCAAACCCAGCCTACCTTCGTGTCAATTTACCCCAGTCCTTGCCCCTTTTTCCAGCACCTTCCAAGCCAGTCATTTCATTCTATCATTTCTAGTGGCTGTGGTGGCCCGGCCACTCCTCCGATTGTACCCCATTGGCCTGTGTGTTCCAAGACCCCTCCTTATCCTCCTCCCCTAAATCTCACCCATTGGTTGATATGTTCTCCCCTCCCCTGATTTGTCCCCCCATAAAACCCATGTACACCCCACCCACTTCGCCACTCTGAGGCACCCTCCTCCTGTTGCCTGGACCCTCCTGCCACCTGGATCTTCCCTCGTTCCCTACAATAAACCTTTTCCTGGTTCAACCCGACGCCTCAGAGTGGACTCTCTCTCGCCTCCCTACGCTCGCTTGGCTCACTGACGCTCTAACGAAGAAGTCTAAAGCAGCCTCACCGTCCTGCAGAGGACGTGTGAGGGCTGCACCGATACCCCTGCTTCTGCTGGCACCGACTGAGTGCACAGATTGGGGATCGGCCACACGGACGCCGCTGCCTCCTGGGGCGACTGAGCTGGCCCGGTGGACGGAACCGAGTGTGGCGGTGGGAAGTTGAGGCAGCGACCGCGTCGTAGCATTTTGGTTAAGTTTGTTATTTTTTTATTAGCATTTTGGTTAACATCTAGAAAGTGCCAGAAGAAAATCTTGAAAAATACTGATATAAAAAGACTGGTCAATATCAGAGGCAAAGGACTGCTAGGATGAGGAGAAAAGAAAAAAAAAAAAGATCTAAATCTCTCTGTAACTCTTTTTTGTAACTGGGATGAAGTGGCTGGCACTGCAAATGCACTGGCACTTTTTTCTTCTGTCCAACAGCTTGTACAAATTCTGAGGGAGTAAATGGAACTACCAGCTAAAAATTACCTGTTGCTCTATTTCTCAAGCCTTGGAATAGATACAAAAATGTGGACATAGAGATCAGAATTTTTAGCAAGACTCTGACTGTTTTTACAACTTTACTTTCCTACCTATTCTGTGGATGTCCTGTACAGGTAGATCCCTTTGTCAGCCAAAATTGGCAGAAATACCTGAAAGCACATTGTGCTTCATCCAACTGGAATCCCATTTTATATTTACCATAATCATTTGTATTCTACAGACCTGTATTTTCCCTTATGTGTCCTAGCTGGACAAGTAAGGGAAGCACCTGCATAGTAAACAAGAGTGAGTGAAAGGACAAGGATGAGCACCACTGCCCTCTCCAGAAAAGCCAGCAGCAGATGAGAAGCTGACAATACACTGGGGTTAGATGTCAGAAGAAAATAAGAGATGGGAGAGAGACTTTGTTTCTTGAACTGCAGATTTCTATGAGTGTTAGCTTGATTTTTAAAGAAACATTTTTTTTATTTGTATGTGGCAGAGATTTAGAACTGTTGCATGTCAAGTCAGATGAACTTAGGTAACACCACCCGCAAAACACCAGGACATTCTGACTCAAAAGGCGTCACTTCTTACACTTGGGAATCTTTTTTACTTATCTGGTATTTCATTTAGGGATGTCACTGACCTCCTTTAGTGCCTTAATATTAGCTCAGTATCTGCTTTTAAACAATAGTTACGGACCTCTGGCACTGGGCTGCAAATCACATCAATGTTTGTCTTACATGTTAAAGCCTTTTATCTTTCCTTATGCAAAATCAAGTGAAAGGGACGGAAAAGCAATTCAGAAGATATGCAAGTAGAAATACGAACAAATACAAATTTGCATCTTAATAACTTTGAGATACTGAGCTCAGCATAACTGTTTGCATTACTTGCTTGTATTATTCCTTTACTTTATGTACCTTATCCACTCATTTAAAACCCATTGTCAGATACAGAAAGGTAAGTGGGGGACATATTTTCTGAGGACTTAGATTTAACAATTCCTATATTTCACAAGTTTTTATGCATCAATTATGTGTCTGGGCCAAAAGATAAAACACATAAGTGTTTTCTGTATGATATGACAGCAAAAAACCCTATGCAAGTAAACAAACAAACCAATCAAAACCCCCAGCTTCTTGTGATGAGAAAATTGGACACAGGCACCTTCATAGAGAATATATACAGCACGTATTATTTCTACAAATAATCATGCATATGTGCTGTCCATGTCATGGCCTCTCTATCAAAAACAAAGGGAGAAAATTACAAAACATTTAAAAGTGCAATGAAATTCAAAGGCAAAAGGCAACCTGCTCAAGAAGGGAGCAGAAGCAAGTTATAGAAAGACAGCTTGACTGAACTGGTTGAATTTATATACTCTGAATATAAATGTGCAAACAGTGTTATTCAGAGTGGGAAGAGAAATTGTGAGAAGATAAGGAACTAACTACACCTTCAATTTCCCCACTTGTTTCTTAAAAAATAAAGTTTTGAAATGAAAACTATTTCACATGCTTGTTTCCATCCACAACAAAAAATATGCTTTTTACTAAGTTATGTTACACCTTTTTCACTCTAAAAGAGAACGCAGAATGAAGCTCAGTACAAGAAAGAGAAGTTTATTATCAAATAAATTTAAAGAGTTATCCCTAACCTTCAAAAATTTCAGAAATACTCTTTTTACATTATTGAAGCACTACAAAGAGACCCATCAAGCAGATCTTATCTGTTTTCATTCTGCTGTTTCTCATCAAATCTGTTTGCTTTATCAGACCAGCAAACCACAGGACATTTTCTACCTTATCTCTCATGATAAAGATTACAGACATGGCATGAATTGATGTCAGCCTAAAAACTGTCCAACTTCTACTTAAACAATATCACAGTTCTGTAAGTGAGCTTTTTTTCTTTTTTATTCGTTAAATTTTTGCCACTAAGTAAAAGAATTATACCTTTTATTTAGAAGCATGCAGTTATATATCTATCCCTTAGAAAGGATACTTTCTAAGAAAGGTCTTGCTCAATAAGAAAAAATAATCTTTAGAAAATACCCTAAGTAATCACCTGCTTCATATAAAAATCCATAATTTATTACTTCAAAGATACATTTTAAAAGTTTCCGTCATGAGAATGGACTTTTACATCCATGAGTTTCCATGAATTTTACAAGTTTATATCCTTTTTTTCCAGTTTATAACTGGACAAACCCCATTCCTAATATATTAAAACCAACTTTTACATATAAACAACTTGAAACAATGATGGGTTTTTTAGCTTGCAGAGAAATTTCCTAGTTGGTCAGCTGCCTTAGAGGATTAAGAACAAAATCAAAACAGAATCAGGCTCTTTTGCTTTATGAGGCATAGTAGGATAATTTAACCTATCATGAAAATGGATGGTGGCTATCGAATGTAAAACACAACCTACACTATACTTTCATATGCAATAAAAAGCAGGATTTTGTAATGCTCGCCAAAGCAGCATGTGGTAAACTAATGACAAAACTGACAAGGGAAAAAGCTTTTTATGTCCAACAGTGAGAAGTATGAATCAAAACCAAGAAACAACATCCAAAAAGCTTAAAAAAAATCTGCCTTTATAATTGCAGCAATCCTTTGAAATTTTTGGGGTGTTTTCTTAAGGGCATTTTCATGTTATTTCAAATTAATTGATGATGCATTTCATCTGTCTGCAATGCTTATAAAAATGTGGAATAAAAACAAAGGGAGGTGATTTTTATATGCAAATGACTCATTGATATCATAAATTTGCCAATTAATCAATATCTTTGCAATGCCCCCATCTGGTGGCCAGGTGAGAGAGAGATTTTCCTCACCCAGGTAAGAGATGCCAGATGGGCCAGTATGTATATATCTGTACAGAAGTGCCCTTATTCCCCATTCTTCTATCTGAAAGCTTTTTTAAAAGATGATTAAGCAAAGAGGTTTTTACAACTCAATCTACCTGTGAATCATACAGTTCCTTCCCAAAACACTCAGTCACTCCTATCCACCATAAGTTTCAAGAAGAGATGGAAATTGTCTTGTAGAACAGCTGCCCAGTATGGTCAGAGGGACACATCTTTCTTAGGAAATGGGATTGACCTGGGCCAAAAAGGGTTTCATCTTCCCAGTACCAGCAGAGTAAACCCACCCGAGGGGTGGCTGGCCTATTCTTTCATGGTTTGAAGCATGACCAGGCAGAGATCAGAGTGATCTGCCTACCAGAGATCTGACAGACAACAGCCTGCCCTACTCACTGGAAATAAAGCATAATCCAGGGTGGGGAAACTTGATTTTTTGAGGCTGGGCAGACTACATCTCTGGTCTCCAGTTCAAGTGAACTAAAGTTCATGACACTAGAAAATCGTAGTAAAAGGATGATCACCAGTTTTATTTAATCAGCTAAAAAAGCAATGTCTATGTGATCTTTCCTTGTGAATCTGAGTCATCAGGGAAACAAAACCAACACAGCAATTCCAAATTCTTTAAAAAGTAGATTTGTTTCCACTCATTTCAAGGACATTAATTTTTAAGCTTTTCTAAAAGACAGGTAATTTTGTGGTCACGTGTCAGCCAGCTCTAAAAATGCTAAGGAATAGTACAACACTTATCATTGAAAGACACAATGCATCAGCATCAACATTTTCTAAATTGCCAGTATTGTATATTTAATGCAAAAGATTTTCCATTTCCCAGTTCCCTTAACCTTCCAAGTTTCTTTTTTGACTAACTTCTTTTGATAGTAGCTCAGAAACTCGAATCCAAGGTTTATTTACATTTGACCATTCAAATATGGAGCCCAGATAAGTGGCAAACTTTCCAAAAAGGAAGGAGCTCTTGGAGAATTGATTTTGCAATTGTTTCTGGTTCAGAGTCTTTTTCAAGACTCGTAAGGTTCTGAGACACACGGCATAAATAAAATCCCCTCCAACACTCCAGATAAAGAGACGCTCCAGGCAGTGTCTGACCATGGATTAGATGTTTATTATACTAAAATAAATAAAATTACCTGGATTGCAAGGCTTCCAGCAAAAAGATGTTTTACCCATTCTCCTGCCATACTGATGTAACCCACCTGTCAGACTATATAAATGAATGGAATTAAATCTGCTTTATTGCAGGACAGAAACATGAAAAGAAAAGGCGGTGAGAGGTTACAATTACTCAGACTGTAACTGTTTACCGTGTTTGGAAACTAAAACTGCAGCAAGGGAAAGGGACCCAGCAAGCAGAGGAGTACAGCTCTCTGAATTGTTTAAACTAATCTTTGCATTGTTCTCAGTTCTAAAGAAAGGATAAGAAATGGAAACAACAGTAACAAAATATCAAGGAGGGATCAGTTATAGTTCATACAGTTATCATTATATTAGTAATAATCAGCTGTGTTTGTCTTCCATGATTTCAGCTGCCTTTTGAGATCTTCTGATGTTGTTTGAGATGTTTGAGATGTCAATTTGAAGTTAGTTAAGTGCACATACCAAGGTCAAAGCTCTGCCTCCCGTCTCTTATCCAGATGAATTCTATGTAACATTCCCAAAAAAAAAGTAAAACTGCAGGTGTCAAACACTGATCTTCACAGCACATGCTTAGCCACTAATAGATTTTTAAGATCCAGCATTTTCTCCTAAGAATTTTGTTTCAGGCTTTTGTTCACAAAAAAACCCCCGTTTCATCTGCCATAATATCAGTTTACAGGAATCTGATGGTTTGCTGTAGTATGGTTATAGTAAGCATATTACATTTCTAGTACTGTCTAGCATAAATAACCCTGAGTTTCACATTTGAGAAATATTCCATCTCTAAATTAACACTTTGTAAACTGGAAATATTAAAACAATTCTCTGGTTCATAGGAAAGAAAAAACTTTACAAATCCAACATATTTCTTCTATAAAAAGCAAAACAAAACAAAAAACAAAACAAACAAACAAACCTACACAAGTAGTTTAGGTAAAGTCCCCAGACAACAGGAGTACGCAAAAGTAAAGTTATTTCAAGATTAGGATCTTTGGCTAACCTATGTAAATCCTTGTCCGAATCATAATAAAAGAAGTAGTTAAAATATAGAGAAAAGTCTAGTGTTGGTCTTTCAGGAGATAACTGACTGGCTTTGTAAAAAAACATATTATCACTGACTCATCAGCTTTTATTAGGACCAATATAATTCTGATAAGAAATGCAATCATTTTGAAGAAAAAGTTCTAGTTCAATTTCCAATGGAGTTTTATTTTGGTTTTTTGGGGTTTTTTTAGGAAATTTATGTCTGTGGAAACTTTTAATTCCGGAAAGAAAGTTGTTTTAGTTACTTGCTTCAAAATACAAAATTATACAATTCCAACTGTTGCAATTGCACAAGGGAATCCAGAGAGTTTGTCTCCACAAAGGCAGAAGAAATAACACAAAGCCACATTGCCATGACTGAGAACCCGGCTGCAGTTACGTCTTCAATCAGCACCTATTCCTGCTGAGAAGTCCAAGGTAAATCTCCAGCTTCAATATAAGATGCTGGTGCTCCCATGCTTCCTGGTGCAAATTTAAATCCAAGGAAGGATGATAGGATTAGATAATAAATTGGGTTGAATGGGATCTCTACAGAACATCTGATCCAGTCTCCTACTCAAAGAGTCCATCACCATATTTGATTCAGCTGTTCAGGTCCATACACAATTATGGACTCTGGCTGTGTCCAGGGATATTTATTCATAATTTTATCTCATGGGATAGATATTCCATCAACCGAGTGCTGGATCCTGGAGTTAACCTAATTCAAACATCCATTATACAGTGCCTGGAAGCAACCAGGAAAACCATGTTTGAAAGGGAATCCAAGCAGGCAAGACATCTGATCATGGATGCTTCTGAACCCAAGGACTTCCCTGAACATGGATATCTGTACATGCTTCAGAGGTGAAGGAAAGCCAGAATGTTTGATGTTTAGAATCTCACATAGTTTTCCACAAATCCTGACTCACTAGAAAACTCACAACCAGTGGCACACAGTCCCTTCCGAACAAAGTAACATTTTCCCAGTAGACATTCAGAGAAATTAAAAATTGCATTTTAGTAAATGTGCATTTATATCTCTGCTGTGTCTCCTCAGCAGTAATGTTGTCACTTGATGGCCAAGAATACTTTACTTATTTAATAAAGGCACATAAAAATGACAAAAAGCCAATGAATCCAAGGAAATGCAATGATTAGGGTAACTTTCCTTCCAAGTTCAGCGTGCTTAGCTAATATTATGACACAAAAAAAGAGAGGTAAAAACAAATCTTACTGCAAGATTATAACTATGGCAAGACATTGTAACCTACAGTTTAGAAAAATGTGTCAAAATTCTCATAACATATATGCAAGTTTTATCCAATTTTTCTCTAGAAAAAAGAAAAGCAACATCAACAAGAGCTACAACAGTATTCATGCTATTCACTCTATTATTAGGCCATTTTTTGTACTACATAGTGATAAATTGAATCACATGGTATTGTTTCATTTTGATCTCCAAATCTCTTTCCTTCCAGCTCTAATATTAATCTTCCAATTTTCAAGTTTATGCAGTCATTCAAGCATTGTATATGCTGACTCATACTCTTTCCAAGAGAGATGTAAGATTTGCAAATACTCTGAAGTTAGCATTACATTTTTTCAGATCAGCATTCCTTTGCCCACAGAAATAAGCAGTATGGCTCCATACAGGAGGGCCCACAAGTCTTCAGGCAGCTTAAACATGAGAAAGCTTCATAATGCTGTTAATTTAAGACCCCATTCTGAGGCTGGTATCTGAACATATATTTACTGCAGCTAAGTAACACTCATCTCTAAGAATGGACAATGGTGACCTTCTGGAATTGAAAAGCTGCCTTTGGCATCCATTAATAGAGTTGAAGACCCAAGGCCACATAGTTTGGGTTTTACAGAACATTTCTGCTTCATCTTCAAACACTCTCAAGCCCTAGCAAGTTTTTTGATATAAAATAAAACTTCTGCATTACCATATAGTTTTTTCACTCATCCACCCACCACTCACTTGAACCCTGGTACAAGACCAGACTCTTAAGAACTTTGCTTTCTTTTCCTCAATAAATTGTGAAACTTGCAATGATGAATAACAATCTGCTTCCACACCTCTCTGCTGTGCAGCCTCCTTCACCGAGGCAAAGCTTTCCAAGTAATTCTCAGGACTATAAAGTCACCCTGTGACTCTCTGATGTGACGAAAGAGCAGAAATTTGGACAGCACTCCAAGTCAAGTTGGGTTTGTTTTGTCTGTTTGAGATTTTTTTTTTTAGTTCTTGTCAGCTGATTTCAGCACCATCAGAACTTTACCAAAACATGCTAACAGACTCATTTTCTGCTAAGGGACCTCTGCAAGCTTCAGAACAAGGTGTTTTATTGGCTGTATAAAAAATTCCTACTTCAGCTGGAGTTACTCTTACTCCTACTTTAGTTGTTTCACTTCAACATATGAACAACTTTACTGACCTTGTATGAAGTTCTCACATATGGGTGAAAAAGGATTTTCCTTACCATTCTACTCATGATTACTTTGACCATGCTTTTCAAGCAGAGTTATATAAGTAATTCAAGCCCCTGCAAACCATAAAATAGAGTATTTCCATAATTTGTCAAAATATTAGAGAACTAGGAAAAGATTGGGAATGCGATAGTACAGCAGATCAGAGACCACTGCGGCAAAAGGTTATTCCCTTTGATATTCAACACCACACCATTTCAAAGGAGATTGACAAGTCAAGTTTAAAAAAATCCCCCAAGGAAAAGAACAGACAACTGACAGAGCTGTTGCTTCAGACATGAGAAAAAAGACTGAAAGCTGGGGCTTCCAAGAGAAAGTTATTTTTACTTGTTTCTCCAGCTGCTTATTTCCATGTCTCCACCACAGCTTGGATGTAGTTATTTCTTTACATCCCTATTGCCCTGTTAACTTCTAGTTTTACTGTCATTCATAACATCCAATGATGCTTGTCTAGTTAGTGTGTTACATGTTTAGCAGTCTTTTCCACAGACCTCGGGAATAAACCACTTCAGTGGATATAATGAAGATAATTACACTCTTCACTTACATTGTGATTACTGTGCGGCAAGAAACACCAACTTAAGGCATCATTACTCTTATTTCTTATGTGCTTATCAAATGTAGCTCCTGTGCCTCACTTTCCAGACCACCCATCATCACTATATTTAATAAATTAATCAGATAGTACATTCATACACTTTCAGCATTCAGTAGTAAACACAATATTGTTTACTGTGTCCCAAATGTCCCAAACTATTCAAAGATCTTTTTTCTATTTTCAAAACAAAGCATCTCCAACTATATTGTTTCCCTTTGTAAGAATAAGACCCAGCATCTTTCAGGAGGACCACCATCCCATTAAAGACATTGGAGAGTGTATGTGTCTGTAGGAGCTTTCCTACCACCAGCAATATATCCCACAGTGTGGTGAACTACAAAGGCACCACAAATCCAACATTTGTCACTAAGCAAAATGTCCAACAGATCCTTTTGGACAGACACCATTACTGCACACTTCCTACTCATAAGCCACTGCATGTGTCTATCAGCTCATTAGAGCATCATTAAAGCTTATCTATTTTCCTAAGCCTTTGGAACTACCTACTTCGAAACTTAAGACAGCGGCAATCACAGCTTAAAAGATTTATTTGTCCTCAGACTTCTGCTCATCCCCAGATATAATGCCTTTCCTGATGTGTACACGATGGAATTTTTTTCCTGTACCTTCTTTATGTATTTTTCTGCAGATAAAAGTGATTATAGCAAAACAGAAACAATCCACTGAGCTCTAACATATTTCAGCCTGTATTTCCTGCCTCTGCTTTATCTTAGCAAAAAAGGCAGAAACACCCTTAGCTGTTGCACAAATTTACAGTGAAAGCAGATAAAAAGCTATTATCTGAAGTAGAAGGGTATCATACTACTTGGTTTGAGTTCTGTGGTTACTCGACTTGCTGAGTTTTAGCTGAGCTGTCCCCACTAGAGAGAGAAAGCATCAAATGATGCCAGGTGACCTTAGGGCAAAAGCCAGAATTTTCAATCAGATGATGTCTTGAATGTTTATACATTTCCAGTGAGAATTTCTGGTCTAAGATCAGGCATCTTTTGGCTCAGCTTCAGTTAGTATGGTGTATTTTAACATAATGAAGCTAGCAAACACATGGAAATGCAAAAATTGTCCATATTAGACATTGTCCATTAAACATGTTTTGTACCAACACAATTACAAAAGATAACAGAGTATAAATATGAGCAAATCCATTTCTACTCTGGTGAAACAGCAGAACAGCAGCACAACCACAACAGCAGAAAAAAACATATCTAGGACCAAATTAGATAGTAACTCCTATATCAGTATAAGTTTACCAAGAGTGTTCTAATATTTTGCCAGTATGATTATGCATCTGATATAGTTATGAAGAAAAAAAAATCATTAAGTGGCAGTCAACACTACATTCAAGTAGTCTAGGCTTTTGAATACTTAGTGACATCAGAACACTTAGAAAAAGAAAAGTGGCGGAATTACTTGGTTGCAAACACAATGTCTTGGTTTAATCATGTGAAGGAAGTAGGCTGAAAGTCAACCACATCAGAATCGAGAAAGTAATCAGCTATAAAATAAGCTAGGAAGCATCCTCTTCCAATATAATCTGGAATTTTATTCACTGGTAGTAATGTGCAATTTGCTAGTAATGTTAATAGTTTGCTAACCCCAAGTACTGTTTTCCTCTAGTTCTCTAGTACAGGAAAGCTACACTAAGACATCTGTATTTGTGGGTCTACTCCAGCAATTAACATATGGTCACCACATGTGACACTGACATTTTCATACCGTTGGTCTTTGCACTTTGTTAATTTATCTTAAAGTTAATCAATTACGCAGTATTTCTGAGCAATATTCTCTGCTTTCTCCAAACATCAGATCTGTAAAAGTTGGTTTTAGATACTCTGCAGAAATTAAAAAATATTGTGCAAAACTTCTGAGAACAGCTTGAACATGCTGCTGGTTACACAATGAAACAGTTGCATTGGAAAAGCAAAAATGAAGACTCTTTTATTTTCCTAAGAGGAAAAAAAAGCATTTCATGTCCATTTTCCAGCAGTTTTACAGATGCTGAAACAACACACCTCCATGAAGGAAGAGACTTTGCTCTTAATGTTTGCCTATCATATCAAATTCAAGTGAGGTATCTTTTGGAGGAAAAAAGGGCCTATTTGGAAAAATTGGTCCATTATAAATATTTACCTCAAGACTGAAATTAAATATCATGACATCAAATGCAGTAAGAGATACCTTCATACAAAATGCAAAAGCAAACTTGACTGAATTCCCATTTCAACCAGTTTGGGGTTTCTTCTAGTAAGCAGAGTGTTTATTCTGAAGCCTTTTTGTCAGTGTCTTCTTGTGCTGCTTTGAAAGCAATATTTTCTTTAAGATTTTGAAATCCTCAGTATCAACAATCACTCTTGCAAAATTCCTTCAGTGTAGTCCAGTCGTTACTAACATTTTTTATTTTTATAACCAAGCACCTATCCCTTAGTCAGGGAGCATGGAGAGTAATTTAACTTGTCTTAGTTAACTTGAATTGATCCAAAGTGAAGCCCTACTGAAGGCATCTCAAATTGTCATTTTCACATTTAATATGGCAGGTAAATCAACACAAGATCATAGAGGCTTTCTCAGCCTCCTTAGTCATACAGAAAGTACTCTTCCACAATGTCTTCACTAGGATTTAAAACCAAATTAACTAATTGAAGTTAAAACCTTTCCCCACTTCCCATTTTTTTTTAATTACAAGGAAGCCGAGACTCAGTTGTAGCCAAGATATTTAAAGACCAACTGGTTTTCCTCTGCAAGCTAAATTGCATTTAAACACCACCTTTAAATACAGTTTTTGACTGATTTTTTTTCAGTCTTCTCTTACAAGATTCATCTGTTAGGTTTTAACAGATTAACTAATTTAATTTCAGTCCTACAGCTTAGTCGAGCCAACCCTAGATCAAGCCCAAAGCTATTAATGTTTAAAATTTATTTCCTGTGACTTTCTATGTACAGTTTCTACAGAAGTCAAGTTTCTTGAAATTAGTTAGAATATACAAATTTGTATGTATTTGCCTAGCTAAAATTGATCTGTCAACAACGTCCTCAATTAAAGGCTCCATTTTCATGAAAGATTTCATTAACAGTTTGGGGGGAAAAAATCATTTTGCTGTAAAAATGCATAGACTGTGTGGTTGCATTTGTTTTTTGGTAAAATAAAGATATAAAAAGTATACTTTAAAGTAAGAACATGGAGCATTTTTACTTTACTTCTGCTTTCTAGCCCCTCAGGTTATACTTCACATCTCATTACCCTATTGTTCTTCACAAGGTTTTATATGCTCAGGTAAAACTCACGGACAGCCAGGTGTTTTCATATTCTTTTCCTTTTTCCCCTCCGCATCTCTCAATACTTTAAGTACAAGTGTTATTAAATGCTACACTAGGATTTCTTCCGTAAGCGAACCTGTTCAAAAAATGTTTCTCAGTCTGGCTTGGAGAGTTGGCTGAAAAGTTAGAAATAGGAAAAAGAATAAATTAAATACTTGTTACTAAGTCAGATATTAGCAGAGGATACCTCTTTTTTCCCATTTTAAGAAGAGCAAATTTCAGAATTGGAGTTATTTCACTTCCACCTAGGATAGAATAATTAGCATGCCACCTCCTATGAGAATTAAGATCACCAAGAAGCCTCTTTGGGAAGAATCATAATTGCTTACAGAATTTTATCTTTTCTGAACTTCCAAAGTCCATTTAAACTAAAGCAAAAGTAGAAATAAGAGTACACTCAACAAGAGTATTTCTGACTTATTTTCTAACCTCCAGACCAAGGAAATTAGAAGAGAAGGGTAATTCAATAAAATTAGACAAAGACATAAAAAAATAGGACCACCTTGATCTGTATGAAAATATAAAGTAGATAAATGATAAACACTGAATTTTTACAGCAGAGAAAACATGCAAATTGGGTACTCTGCCCTACCTGTCTTAGAACAAATAATAACAGTAATAAATGCATAAAGAAAGTGCCTGACTTAGAAAATACCAAAATTTTGCATCTAGTTCTCATACTTGTGGAACTGTACAGAATAAAAGAAAAAAAAATATTTTTGGGCCCATAACAACTACAGAACATATTTCCAGAAATTTGTGTAATTAGAACCAATCCTGGTACAAAAGGCTTTCAAACAAAATTAGTTACTCAATTTTACTTACTCTTTCAGCCAAAATAAATTTCTATAGCAAAAGCCATGTTTCAGTACTTTCAACACCTATGCTTTCAATCCCCTGCAACAAAGGAACTACCCTGAGACATTTTACTCTGTCAATTCCTTTGTGCAAATAAAATCCAATGTATTGAAAGTATGACAAGGGTTACATGCAGAAAGAACCCTTACTAAATTTATAATACAGGCAAATAATTTTAACTTCAGGACTCCTGACTGATTTTCGTTGTGCTTAAATCAGGACAAGCTCATGAACAGCAGCCAGCCTTGCACTGAGCAAACCTTGGCAAAATCGGGGCAATCTTCATTTTCGACGTTTGGGTTTAAAGTCTACACACTTGTGTTCAACACGGTAAGAACTTGGTTGAAAAGCCAAAATTTCAATCTCTAAGGTAGATGAACAGTAAGTAGCAGAGGACGTAAGTGGCTAAACCACTTCAGCTATGCATTTGAAATGATCTTTAGGGCATATTGGAAAGCATATTAGATAAGCCCTTTAGATAACTTTAAATCATGGCCTAGAGAAAAGCCCCCCTGTTTCCATATGAGATCTCATCGATGTACAAAACCGTCAGTACATTAGCTACAAAACACTCCAGAAAAATTCCATGTAAACTGGCAGGCAAGCACCAAGGCATCAATGACCTGGATAATCCCGAGAGCCCCATGGGTCAACCAAAGACACAGTCAGAGTAAACACGATTCATTCACATCGAGCAATTTCCAGAAACCATAGGTATCTTCCTAAACACTAAGGTCAATCTGATAGACGTGGTTCTTACAGTAAGAAAATATTGATGTTCTGAAAATCGCACAAATTCCTGCAGAGTTCAGCAGTTAGAAGCTCTGGTCAGGATACATAAAACAGCAGCTACCTTTAAGGAATGCACTGATTAATTCTCTACAGCCCCCTCACCACAGACAGGGCCAAAGATATCACTGGGCCTCTATATAGGGGTAAGTGCCTCTTTCGTCCTTTTTTTTAATCTGAAATCACACACATCATTGGTGAAATTGGAAAGATACTCTCCCAGTACAGGCCTCCTGATGGGCAGTGAAATCTCATTCTCCAAAACCTGTCCTCAATACAAATGGTGATTAATGAGGACAATGAGTATCAGACAGTAAGCATCTGTTACCTTTCTTACCACAAACAGACTGGAATTAACAAGTAATAAATGGTCAGGAGAACACTGGAGTGTAAATGAAGTTGTGACTGCCTTTCACAGCTGATTTACTAATTTTGGGGACGAAGTCCAACCAAAACCTGCAAAGTTATATTTGAAATATTTAAAATATTAGAGGACTAAGAAATTAGTGAGATATTCTTAAAAATTGATTTGAACTTAGGTTTCAAGGGGGAGAAGAGGGCTACTTCATTTGTTATCCCTCATGCTTCACTTGGTTCTGATTTTAGAGTACCCAGCAACTCTTCTCCACAGACAGGGCCAAGTCACTACTGTGGAATGTAGCCCATTCCACTACTCATATCACGAGACTGAGCAGAGTGCTCCCCTCTGCCTGATTACCTTAGGGTCAGGGGTGTTATTCCTGTATCCAGTGTTTCCTAATCTTTCTTCTGAGAGCTGTTGGTGTCCCATGGAACATTCTTCTATACTCAGGGACATCTACCACTGTTCTATGCACAATGCCTTTAGCTGTCCTGTG
This sequence comes from Leptocoma aspasia, assembly GCA_013399835.1. NCBI lineage: Eukaryota > Metazoa > Chordata > Aves > Passeriformes > Nectariniidae > Leptocoma > Leptocoma aspasia. The sequence continues at coordinate 49,954 of VXAX01000921.1, read as the reverse complement.
AACAGACTGGGCTGCTCCAACACAAACTCCTGAAAAGAACATAATGGTTCAAGCTCATTTCCAAATTTTGTTTTGTGATTTGCCACAATATTCTGTCTAGGAACCCAAGTAGTGCTATGACTGGTTAATAATCAGGTAGCTCCCCATTTTCAAAGACCAGGCCCCCATTTGCCTTTTGTCCAGGTTTCTTGTATATCAGCTATTTTTGAATTATCTTCAACTGTGGCATTTCATCAGCCAGATTATGTTGCAACATAAAGAGGGCTTTATGGTTAAGTCCACTATATTTAAAACATGTAAATTATCCAAGCAAGCTACTAGTTAAAAAAGCTTTTGTTAAAAGCAAAATCAAGACCAATGTAAAATGTCCAGTTAAAAGTTAACTAGAGGAAAAATCAATTTATAGCAAATTATTAAAAACGAAGTTACAAATGCCAGGCAGGCACCAGATTTTCAATAGCATCCCACAAAACCTGAGCACAATGGAATAATCAGAGTACATGCTTCCACAATCAAGGTGGCATGAAACTCTTCAGCAAAAATACCTCAACTTATTCAAAGTACCATTCCCCTCATGTTAAAGGAGTATCTTCTATTTTTTCTTTTAAAAGACGAGTATAAAAATCTCACTATCTCATCTTCCTAATTTCTTAGACTACAGGCAAATTATTGCTGCTGTTTGTATTATGAGCAACTTCACAAGTACTGTATGTGCATTCAGTACACAAAAACCTGACAGACAGAGTGTGGCTGAGTTCTACACACTGGGAAGCCCTGATTATTCTTCCATTCTTCCAACACAGGGGAAGTTGAACAAGTCTAGTTGGGAAGTGCATTTCTGGGCAGGTTCCCCTTCTCTCTTATAGTGAATGAGCAGCAAGTACTTACATGAACATATTTTAAGACATAAGTACTGAAAGCAAATAAAACATACCTGTCCACAAATATATCTTATCAATTGCTAAAAGACATGAAATATTAAAGCTTGTTAGATGTGAAGGGAAAAATAGGCACTGCCCTCCAGGAAAGCAAAACTGTCTCAACCAGATCTCAAGTCAAATGTATGCTAGAATAACAAATTTCATATACAATACAGACTGACTACAATCTAAAATTTACATAATTTAAAATTTACATAATTTAAAATTTTATGGATCCAGACATTTTTCTTAAGTTAAAAAAAGTCTTCTCTCCCATGTTAAGTTTGTCATGCATGAGCCAAAACAGGTTTCTGGGAGAGAATTCCTTTTCCCATTTTAGACACTTGCAATATTGAGAAAACTTCTTCTAAAGCTTTTGTAGAGGTGAGAGGAGCTATATTTTTCACCACTGCAATGAAAAATGGTGCCACAATTTCTTTGTAGACAGTTTTGGGAGGTTGCCCTAGCCACCGTTGTCCCTTATTTCAAATGAGACTTTTAAAATAACGATTAACTCTACATCCCTCCAAACAAATAATAGCATGAAGCTATACAAAAACTAACTTCATAGGACCAGATGGACCCTTTGCTCACTGGACTTCTTCTGGCCCTCAGGTAACTCAAATAGTTAACGTTGCACTCTCTGTTACAGCTATTTGACATTGTGCTCCACAGAATAAGAATACACTAATAGGCAAAATAGAACACAGTCTTTGCTGACTCATGTGGAAGAATATTTATCACAGAAATCTCTGAGACAGGAAAGAATGCTAAACTCTCTAAAAATTATCATTTTCGCGGAAATTTTAGTTTTCTTCTTTCCTCCCAATGTCACTAGTTTCCACTTGATAAGTACAATGACAAACTTTCATTTTCATGGGCATTTAACTCTCAGTTACTGAAAGGATTTATGAAGCATAATTATCTTTTCAAGACATTAAAGACACAGTAAGATACAGGAGAAAAAGATGACAAATTGAGATGTAAGCAACAAGTTTGTGGGTGGTCTTATCTTTATGTTCTGGCACTAAAAATCAAAGATGAAGAACTTCTGCATAATCTGTTTATCTGATTGATGTTGATAAGACTGTACAACAAAAGAAATTCAGTATTTTCAGTAGGAGTCTACCAATTTACAGAGTTATATAGCCAATTCCAACAATTTTGACAGCGGTTCATAGAGAATTATTTCTCCTGTTGCACTTTGGAACTGCCTTTAACATTAACACAAAAGTTACATTCGCAGAGTCTTTCCCGGGCAAAGTGGTTTTGTGAAAGGAGTCAAGATCTATCTGTGAAAAAACTTTGCTGTTAAGATTTAAAACCCCAAGAATTTTTCTAATATATATTTGGTTTTCTGCCAATTCACCCCTAACCATCCATCTCTTCAGTGTGGTTCCACTGGATAAATACTCAGGTCCTCCGTCTTAGCACCAGGCACTCCGGAGATGCTCTTTGTCCTGCACAGCTGAAGGGTCCTTCCCTTTAGCCCCACGTCACACCTGTTTGCAGGAAGGGTACAAGATGTGAATGCAGATTTCAGGCTGGGTTGCTGGGCCAACTATAGCAAGGTTTTTTCATCTTTCAATTGGTAGTCCCTAAGGCAATTCTGATCCTTGAATTATAAATTCCCTAGAAAATTTTGTATTCCTAGATCAATGCAGTGTATTCAATTTTCCTTTTCTTTACCACTTCTTATGTAATTCAAAGAACCCTAAGTGGGCGATCATCCCCTTACCTGCACTGCAATAGAAACTTGTGGTCCCTGCAATCAGCAGCAGTATAACCTTCCAAAGCAATTCCCTCTGGATTTGGGGTCTATAAAACCTCTGTCTATGGCACTGAAGCTTAGGAGGGTATCCATGCATCCCTCTTCCTCATCTTGAGCAATTAATGAAGCTGCCAAATGCAGCTGAGGATGTCAAAGAAACTGTAAGCCTAATGAATTTTATAATTTAACATTCTTTGCAGGAAGTCCTTAACATGTGCCATTACTTTGTAGAGAAAGTTCTGCATGTCTGTGAGATAATGTATTTGACTAAAACTGGTAATGATCACATCTCTATCTGTACATCAGTAGACAGACACCCTAGTGATTAGTTCTCTTTTTATCACATCTTTAGTTGTCTAATCTGTTCTCAGCACATTAATTTGTGTCTTTCAGGGGGTATTCAAACAGTTTGTGCCCTTTAGAAGTCCTTCATAATGATCACTGTCAACAAAAAGTTGTTGGGTTTCCCCTAAAATGTTAACTTATTCAGATAACCAGATTAAAAGAACTTTCTATCAATAGTGAAATCTTGTATTCCAGCTCTGAATGGGACAGAAAAATATTGAAACTTGGTTCAAGACAGTATCAAGCTTTATCCACTAATTTATTAAAAAGGATTTTAAGTGTTATAACACAGATATGCAGTAAGATAGATTGAAATTACTGAAAAGCTGAAGTACTTCTGATTTTACAAAGCAGCTGTTATACTTTTTGTCCTGAGGTCTACACAGTTCAATTTCTGAGTCACTAGTTATATGACTAGTTACTTGATGCAGAAGTTATATGACTGATTTTTATGTTTAATATTAGGCTCTGCAAAACCTCTACTAGGTAGAATTCAGTTGGTGTTCAAGCTTTGTGAAACAACTGAGCCTTTAAGTGATATATTAATTTATGTGGTTTGTTTGTTGATGATCAGCATTTTACACTGATCCCAAGTAGAAGGCTATACTAACATGATAAAATATGAAACCTGAGCAAAACTACTGAGTTTGTTACTTGAACTCGTACGTGATAATAATTCTCAAAATATCCTCGATAAACCATTTCTCTCCATTTGGTAAAGCTCTTATGTGTTTTATAAAATGAATAGTCTGCTACTTGTGGCTGCACAAGATGTAGATGCCCAGGTGAGAACAACAGGGAGGATGAAGACTGCCCAGAAGAGGAGAAGCAGCAGCTCCAGGCACTGGAGCAGAGATTTCCCTGAAGCCTGTTCAGATCCACACCACAGCAAAGGGAAAATGGGAAAAGGAAGGAGCAGCAGAGAAGAACAATTATGAACTGACCATAACCCCACCTTTTCCCCTGCTAAACAACAGACCTGGGTGTAGAGGACTTGGAAGTAGAGAGAAGGTGAGACTGGGAAAGGCAGAAGGAAAAGTCATACTTTAGCACCCACCTATTTGTTTCTCACTACCTGAATCTCTTTTACAGGGTAACAAGTTATTTTCCTCAAGATGAGTCTGTTTTGCCAACAACAATGACTGGTGAGGAATCTCTCCGAGCTTTCTCATCCTATTTTCTCTGCTGCATCCTACTAAGGTCAGGGAGAGCTGAGGGGAGGAATGAGCAGCTGGTTTGAAGTTGGACTGTTAGTCAGGGTTAACCCACTACACTGGAAGCAGACATTTAAGGGAGAAATCAGCTGCGGCAAAAGACATTGCCATTCTTAGCAGCATATATATATATATATGCATATAAATAGTGATAATTGTTGTGATTTGGAAGAAAGAGTTCTATTTCTTTTGGGTTCTGGTTTGGGTTTTTTTCTGACACATTTATATTTTGGTCTCAAATTACACACACAGATTTCACTCCATCACAAATTAAGAATCTAAATACACCATTTACATTAAAATGTATTTCCATAAAAAGACAAAGCTGAATTTTGCCTGTGACCAATCACTATCAAAACTAATATTCCCTCAGTCCTCTTTCACACTTGCCTAATTTTAGCTTTAGTTAATTTAAAAATGAAAAATCACATGGGCACAACAGTTTTCACATTATAGGCCTATTATGGAGTTCATTTAAAGGAACACTCAACAGACACACCTCTTAGTGAAACTGCAGCAATTTACATAGCTGTGCTGTCACTTCTACAATTAGAAGTTTGTGGATCCAATCTGGTTTTCAGGAAGTTGCTACATCAGTCATGCTGACTTTGTAGACATAATCAGTTCATCAATGTCTGCTTAAGCTTTTGATCCCTGAAGACACTGTGAAAGATGATTGCAAATAAAAAAATTCCTGAAGTTTGTTAGAAACTGATCTGGAATACTTGCAGTATATGAAAGCTGTTCCAAAAGCCCATCAGTTTGTACACAGTGTAATAACCACAGGCATGTTATCAGTACACTTAAGTGACATCACAGCAAGGACATGTAAACATAGGAATAGATTAATCTTTGTTCAGGGCCAAAGCCAAAAGTTAGTTCTTCAGAAGAAGCTGCTGTGAACTACATAAGCTCCCAGGAAAACATTAGGGATATTGACGTGAGTTCAGCCATTAGAAAATATTGAATGTCTATGGTTCTACCTAGACAGGTAGAAAGGTCACTTGTTTGACAATAAATAAGCTTGTTTCTTATTTCTACCTAAGTAGTTAGAAGACAATCTCATGCATTTAATTAAGTTCCTCCTTGCCAAACTAGACTACATAAACAGTTACAAGCCAATCTCTAATTATAGGTAAGAAACCTATGAGATGAAACCAATTCCAGTACAGCACTACAAATTCAGGAATACTTCATTCTGACTAGTTCTCCCACTAGCTCCCAGTAACCATGCTCTTCAGCGTACAGTTTCATCATTACTAGTTTATGACTGAAATCAACAAAAACAGCTGCACTACGCAATAGCAATTTCCTGATTCTAACATAACACCTGTGAGTGATACTCTGAATGGAAAAAATAATTCAAGGTTTGCAATGCTATAAGTAACCCTATGTGCAACTACAGCAAATGTTGGTGTTGCAAAATACTTCAAAACACTGATGGATAAAATATTTTCTTCTGCTTTGTTTCTGCATCTATGAAGCATACAACCAGCTGCTTCCTTCAGTATCAAGGTAGATTAATGTGGCTTTTATCAAGACAGAAGAACTGGGAAAACTGAAGTAAAGGACAAGGAGATCAGAGGATTGACTACTAAGATAATCAGACCCTCCTAACTTAGGCAAGGTTTTAATTTCTTCATCCTGCAGATCATGGTGTTTGATAAAAAAACAGGCTGCAAAATTATAAGTATCTCTTAAGTTCTTGAGAGATGTGTTCTACAGCCTCTTGTATCCATCCATATAAAGTTTATTGCAAAAACCTGCAGTATATCATACGAGTTATGGGCACAAAAACATATATATATTTCTGTCTCAGGCAAAGAAATTTCCATTTTGCAAAACAGGAAAATGTAGATGAAGAATTTCATACTTTGCTATTACAAAAAAAATCAATAAATGCAATTAAGAAATATTTTCAAAAGAGAGCAATCACCTTCAGCTACTCTGTGAAAGCCAAGTTGTGGTGCAACACTTGTTCAAATTAAGCAGCCAAGAAAGACTACCTCCACAGTTGCTCTCCTTTTAAACTGATAACCAACCCTCCACTTCTCTACTACTTAACACAAAGGTGTGCTAGATCCTACATTTCTCCTATTTAAAAAAAAAAAAAGTTTTAGAAGGAGGAAAGAGAATTGGTAATTAAAAAAAAAAAAAGAATTCAAATGTCTTTTAGAGCAATTTCAGTTTGAAAAAAAAGTGTGTCAGGGATACAGTTAGCCCACTTGCTAATACTTTCTCCTTAATTTGATTATTTCATACAAGAAACAAAATAGCTACAGAAAAGATTTATGGAGCCTACTAGAGAAGAAAACTGGAATTGGAAGCTGGCAGCACAGAAGGTCCTTAAAAGCAATTTTATGGTCATCTTTTGTTTTCTCTGTGCTTCTTCAGTCACCTGTGAAAGTTCATTTTTGTATACATTAATTTCTTTTTTATATTCAGCAGAAACAAGAATTCTAAGTCACCATCCAAAGCTCACTGCATTAAAATTGCTACTAAGAGCTGCAGCTTAAAAAATTATGTTTCACAGTTCTTTGTGACCAAAAATACACTTTTTGTGAAAGCTGTTTTTTCAAATGAAAGGGATCCCTGCAATTTTATATGATATCTTAGCTGCATTTATAAAGGGAAAATTGGGAAAGAGACAAAATTGTGATTCTAATATTTCTTTAAAAGGTCTGAAGGTCCTAGAAGTTTGTTTTCTTGCAACAACAGCACGATGCAGTTATTAGCATTTCCTTGAAGTGGTTTTCCAGATTTACCAACAACTTTCCCTGAAGTAATGTATCAGTCAAAAATTGTGCTATTACTATGTTAATATTAATACATATTAATATTAATATGTATAAATATTATACTTATATATATGTATAATATGTATTAGTTTATTAATTATATATATAGTGTGTATAAAACTGAATAGAGCTAAATCTTGCAGAAGATGCAGATGTGGTTCTGTGGTTATTTGTTCCAGCTGGCCCTGCTTGAGTGGAGGGTTTGGACTAGATGACCTTCAGAACTCTCCTCTAACTCCAACCCTTCTGTAAGGCTGAACGTATTTTGTATAAATTATCCTGTGACAGACCTTTCAGATTTGATAATATGCAAATGCATCCATAATCTACAGAAGGCATTTACCCAGACTTGACACACCACAATCTCATTGAGTTATAGCACCAGCAAGTTTCAAACAAATCAAATCAGAAAAGGAATAAAATGTAGATTAGTAGGTAAAGTCATAGCTTTGAATATTACCACTCAACTCCACCATTGTTTCACTTACCCATACTTATTTTTACAATCTCTCTCACTAAAAGCTTTACATTTTTTTGCTCCAGAAATTTCATTCTAATCTCCAGCCTAAGTAAGAAAGCTCAGTTTTCTATCAAGCCACATTTCGATGTGTTCAGCTCCATTAAACCTTTGGTTGTCTAATATTGTGAGCTAATGATGCAGTGTATGCTTTTCAGATTAACATATTTAAGGGTTTTTCTCTTCCCTGCCCACCCAGTTTCACATTATAAAATGTCATGAATCACCTAAATTTAAAAAACTGGTCAGAACATTTAAAAGTTACCAGGAAGAAGAGAGACCAAGAAAGCATGACTCTGTAAAATAGGTTTCTTTTGAGAGCCATACTGAAATCACAAAATTAAAGGACTAACTTCATTGCTATGCCAAACCCAATTAGAAGCATATCAATGTGAATACAGTACATAACACTACTGGGTTTTTATATAGCTAACTCACACTTCTAAAGAACTGGAACACCAACTTATTCTGACCTCTATGCTTAAAAGAAAAAAAAGTCTATTTTTGTTCTTGAATTCACCAACTATTAGAAAGGAATAATATGTAAAAACCTAATTTGAATTCTGGAAAACTATAATGGAGTTACTGTTCACCACACAGCTTAAATCTCCTCTTAAATATTAGGATCGTGATAAAAACCACTCAGAAGGCCTTCACTGTCAATGCATACATTTTGTTTGAACACAAGTTTCCCATTACTCAACAATGAGCAGCCTAGAAAATATTTCAGTAAATCCTGGATTTCAGAAAGTGTAGATAGTTGGAATATTTGTAGTGTTCTATGTCAAATGTTATTTCAGCATATCCTTCCTGTCAGTTCACTTAAATAAAATTACAATGAATTTCAGAGGAACAAGCAAGCTAGAAACACAAGGAAATAACAAGTGAAAATAAACTGCTTCCTCTAGGTAATCTGCAATCAAATAATGAAAATGTGTTCACAACAACGAAATCAGGCCAAACACTGAAGATATCAAAGCAGATCAAGTCCTTCTGTGGACTCTCCTAGCTGTGAACTTGCTAAGGTTTTTATTCCCAAGGGAAACTTCTCAGGTTTCCCAGCGAAGATTTTATAAACAATATATGTAAACTATATTTCTTTCTCAAAACAACATCTGGTGTTTTTCTCTTAATATCACAACATGGAAGATATGGCTCTCTTTTTCTTAACCAGTGATAATAGAGCATGTCTCTGTTACTAACCAATGAATGATCACATTAGCGAAGCATGGTATAAAAGTGTGTTCCGTTTGTATTAATACATCTTTTTTAGCCTTCTGATTCTAACCTTCTGGAGTCGGCATGTCTTTGTTCGTGTGCAACAGCGACATCCTTCCACATGTATATAAGAGGCATCACTGAGTAAAAGAGACCCTGAATGGCAGCATTTTTTACAGAATTTTGTGCACTAAGGGTAACTACCAGGTATTGGAAACCAGAATTAGCCATGTAATTGAAGACTCTTTACTTCACCTCCACATAATTCCAGGACTGCGGGACAACCAAACCCAGCTGGGAAGCCCATGGCATGGACTGTATCTAAGAGGCAGATCAGAACTTTCTGATCCAACTAGTTAACAACCTGCACCTCAAACCAGTCTAACATCCCTGGCTTGTTTGATGAACTGCTAAAACCACAAAAGCATTGAAAATTCATTTTGCAAAGGACCTCTGAAGGTCACTGAGTTCAAACCTCTGCTCAAACCAGGGTCAATTAAAAGACTTAAACTTTTCCACAAGACATCACTATTCTTGCAAGTTCTGGCAATTCTGCACTGACTAGGATTTTCTCTGCATTGTCAGTATTTCTACTTGCACATTTTTCATGAAGAGTCTGAAAATGTTTCTGGTTCTATATAAGCATTGAAACCAAATGAAACAAAACCACAGATGCTTGGCACAAAAAGGGAAAGGGAGGAAGGAGGGAATTGCTAGAGCAATCTTAATTCAAGTCCATTGTTTCAAGAAGCTGAAAGCATCATGGACAAATCCATTCTTATTCATGTGACCCCCCAGTTTGAGACACTTACGTAACAGCATCTCTCCCAGCGTGGTGTAGCACAACTGGCAAGAATTGTTTTATCTCCCATCTGCTGCCAATATACTGAGTTTTCAGGCCTTTATGAGTGACGCCCTTCTTAAGAGCCTAGGTCTTCTTCAATTCATAACGCTAGTTGCTGCCTTTGGCCTGAGCTGGAGTTGTTCCTTATTTACACTCCTGAAGAAGCACTGTAAAATGAAAAAAGTACCAGTTCATTTGCAGAGCTATTCAGAGGGGCCCTACGTCAGCAAAATAGTGACAGAAGTATGTTTATCCCTCATATAAAAAAATTCAAAAGCAGTTAAGACTATGCAGGGCTATACTTAGCTCACAAACTTTGACCTGTCCACAGGCTGCTGTGACTAACATTTCCTTGGATTCTAATCATCTGTCCCAACACTGCAAGAAAACCCATTAAAGCCACACATCACCACCAGGTTTCACTCACAACCACAACAAAATGCAAAGCACCTATATACTTAAAATACATTTTTAAATTACTTAATATTTGTGAAAAATGGAGTTCAGACAAGATTATCAGCACCAAAGCTATAGCACATTTTAAGCAGAGAATTAGTGTGCCAAATTTCACATTTGGGAGTGGGTGAAAATCATTATTCTGCTAACAGACTTTTTGGTTTTGTCCCATCTCTCTTCACCATTTCCCCCCCACACAATTTTTTTGTTTTGAGAATGCAGAATAAATAAGATAATTTGTTTTAATTAACACACAGTGTGCTCTGTGCACAGGGTAAGAGTGATACATCACCTTAGTGCTCAAAACAGGGCATTTCTCTTTGTGCCAGAACTCGGCTATGAGTCAGCTACACAAAAATGAATGTTAAGCCTTTCAGAAAGAATTCCATTTGCAAAAAAAATTGACAGATAAATGAGTCTAAAGAAGATTAAAATATGTCCTCCTCTAAAAATCAAAGGGTAAATGCAAATATCTTCTATTACTTTGTAGAGGCAATCCATTGTTAGATATATTTCAGGGTTTTACATTTTTCCATTATAAAATATCACTGGTTTAGAATTTGAGATGAAATTCCCTATACTTCATTCTCTACTTCTAAAATGAACCTTCTTATGCTTAATATCAAATGGGTAAAACAGCAGCCTTTTTGGATGTATTTCCTAGGAATTCAGCTTTTATCACGTGTACTCTCATTTACATGTTGAGTGAAGAATTCAACCACTGATCTCATCTTTCTCCAAGACATATTAGTGAGATGCATATTTCACTTGCTAACTAGAATTTCCTGATCTAAAATCTTCTTGCTATATTGAGCTGAGTAAAAGTAATGGTATTGCAACTGTTCTGCAGTTTTCTCTCAGGAGTTCAAGTCTAATGCCTGTTGCTTTATTTAACTGTCACGTAGCTAACAATCCTTCCCCACACAAGAAAAGGTGGTGAATTTTGCAGAAGTGCTTTTCTTCCCCCACCTCTGCTGTGTTTCCAGCCAGCTCTTCTAATGCTGTTATAATATACAATACTGCACAGCTATCATTTAGATTTTTTTTACAGCTCTTTCTGCCCTTGTTGTAGGTCAAAGGTCCCATGGCTCTCTTACAGAACATGGGTATTGTCGAGTTCTGTTCAAATATCAACTTAATTTAGTTTTAAAACCCCACAGTTTATAAATTTTTTCCTTCCATGAGCTCCAGTCAGCTGTCACTTCCCACGTCACTGTTGTGAGCTAATGCGCTATGGCTATGCTGATCCACCCTCTGAGGCATCTGCAGTTCAGGTTTTGTTAAAAAAATGGAAGCATCTGTTAAGTGAAGCCTTTTTTATCCGCCTCTCAGATAATTTCAGGATATCAATGACCTTTTGATTGCAAGCACTGATATCCAATACAGTAAGACTTGACTGTGAACACATTAGGTATCAAATATGACCAGTATGTGTACATGTTCATACACACACACTTTAAAGCAAGATGGTCACTTAGGTCTTTTTTACCTCATTGACTATGGCAGCAGATGGTACTCTGCAAAACTATTAAAATACCAGCACTAGTCATTAGGGCCTGTTATAGAGTTGTACAAAATTGTTACTTACTATTTTTGTCCTACAGCTCCTTATTTGCTGGTAAAACTCTTTTACAGAGCAATATTAATACTGTAGTTACTTTCTTCAGCATCCAGACAAGAAACCTGTATGTTCAACCTTCAGCCACGGTTAAGAGTATTTAAAAGTTTGTCTGCTTATTTCAGCAATATCACAGCAGTTCCAATTAAAGATGTCTCCTTTAGCCATGCATTCTGCCTTACAAAAACCCCCATGTTCTAACATCATCTCAGTCTGAACAAAGCTGCTCCTCTAATTAGTATCTCCTGTCCTCTTATGTAATTAATGTTTTAATTACACTTGACTAGTCTGTATGGAGGATAAAATCACAATCATGTGGAACTGTCACATATGCTGCCTTTTATATTCTAGGTCTCTATATGCATCTGTAACTTTGGTTACTAAATTTCTGACTCGTACCAAGTGGTACATGAGTAACAGCCACAAAGGTAACAATGGAATAGAAGAGATATCAGTAAAGCCTTGGTTTAGCCTTTGAGATTGATTTGGATATTAAGTAAGATAGAGCTGCCAAGTGGAAAATCAGAATTCTCTAATCTCTAAAGTACACAAAATTAAACTTAAGGAAGGCTGTTTCTATTGAAGTAGTTACATTTGTGGGAGGCTTTTTGCTGTTGTTTCCCCCACACACTGCTGGGAACCTACCCCCTGGGCCCTTGAAGGAGGTTCCCTCCGTGAGTTCTTTGCCAGGGATGAAAAATGAGCAAGACTCACTGATTCTCTTCAGTTGTTGTTTATTCTTTCCTTATCTTGAGGTTGATATACTGTCCACACCAGACTCAGCACCACAGAATCAAGGCACAAAATGGCNTGCCCTGGATTCCAACAACATTGATTACCATTTTGTTCTGACAATCTAGAGTTAGCTTTCTTATTTTCACAGGAACATCTCTCAGCAAGCATATTATTTTGTACCAAGAAGAAAAATTATAGGAACATTAAAAAAGACGTGGGCTTGACTTCAAATTACTTATAAAACACACTCTTTTTTCTCTAACCAATCTATCTGTTACTGAATTTACTTTGGTTAAAGCATGAGCTTCCTAACTACCTAAATGTAATCAATGAGATAAATGTAATTCCAACAAAAACAAGAAAATAAGAAATAACTGTGTAGTACTTCCCCTTTAACCCCAGCACCCATGTGAGCATGTCCCATGTCCATTTAAAACACCAGATGAGTTCATTCCCACTGAAGTAAACAATGATTACAAGATAACTCAGCCTAATTCAGACAAGAATTTTTTTTAAAAGTATTTACAGTAAGAATGCACGGGGAACGTGCAATGTATGATGCTGATATTAAAAAAGGACTTGATAGTTTGAGTCAAGACCAGAAGTTAAATCTCAACGTCATCCAATTCTTCCAGCACTCTACACAATGTTAAGATAATGCTCAGCATCAGGCTCCAGCACCTCTACCAAATGGGCAGCAAGTAGTTATAGTTCCTTATTGGTTTACATTCAGAAGTTTGGTCAATTCAATACAGTTGACCAACAGCTACTCTGTCAGTTCCTCTAAATTTTCTTTGGGAAGCTAATCCAGATTCACAAAGTACCTTCAAGAAACAAATTGAGATCCTTACTTTTACCAGCATATAAACTATCAGACCTATTTTAATTTTGTTTACTTCTGTGTAATACCATTATCTGGTATATTAAGTCTTATGAATTAAATATTTCATAGATTATGATTTACTCCTACCTAATTCAGGCCAAATACAATCCATTAGAGATACTTTTTTTTGATCCATTCTGTCTTTTCTGAAACTCACATGACTGTGAAAACAAATAGATGGTTTATGTGTCAGGGAAGATTGTTTAGGAAATACATGAATAGTTTACAAACACTCAAAGAGCTTTGTAAACTTTTCATCAAAAACTCGAGAAGTCAAGAAATCATCCCCTATCCCTGCAAAATTGTCTCAAAGGTTAATTTCCCCACACTGCCCCAGCCTGGTCTGATTGAGGGCAGTTGACGGACACCCGGTGTAACACTGACCTCCTTATCACAAGAAAATTGTGATAAGCATGGAGCTCCATGCACAAGAAAATTGATTCACACAGAGCAAGCATGTTTTGAAAAGAGCCAGTCTTCATTTTGTAGTTACAGTGGATGTGGATGTCCAACACTAATTTCAAACTGGTCAGAGTAGCTCAGTGTGCAAAAAACTGATCCCTAGCCAGAGAGCTCTCACAGCAAGGATTTTTCTTAATTTGTATTTTTACTCACTGCTTAATCCATCTTTCCACTGTTCCAGTGTGTTCCTAGTACCTGCTGCATAACTGCCTTGTGCAGCACTGACTAGTTTATTGTCATGAAGAGGATGCCCAGGAGGCAACTTCGTTATATAAATTATCAAAAGAAATATAAGTGGGTTTTTAATACCCTTCTTGGTCAAGGTCAAATTTTCAGGTCAGCAAGACTGTGAAGCCTTGAGAAGAAATTCCCTGTGATACTGTGTCTCATTAAGCCTTACCACACATATCTACCTACTCTTTTGCAAAAAAGTTAAACAGCAATACAATATATTTGAATACACTTGTTTCATTTATTGTTTAAATCCAATAAATATGTCCCTACTTATTCTCTGTAAGCAGAAACAGGAATTATTGGCATAGTTAGCAAACCCTTTGGTTTTGTTTTACAAAGATGATGTAACAGGTTGTTATACACCAATCTGGACTTTTCTCACAAAATTGGCCCTTTTCATGTTTCTTTCTCATACCACATAGTCTTCTAACTTGTTAAATGATAACTAACGAAACTATGCTGTTGAATAATTAACCAAGCCATAGTTTTTCTTGTTTCATGGTTAATTTGCTTCATACTTTCAAGTGAACTTGTGTCTGATTTCCAAATACTGCAGAATGGTTGCAAGTCTAACCTAGCAGGAACAAGGGTCTCTGTTTTCCATCTACAAAGCTTCGTGACTTATTTTTTGTTGCTGTTTTAAACTAGAGTTGATAAAACAGGAAAAACTCACCTACATTATTTGTTTTCTGCATTAATGGTTTTAAAAATATACAAATGATGGATCAAAAGTTACAGAATTAATCAACCAGATTTCCTAAAATACCTGAAGTTTCACAGTGGTTCAGTGGGAAGACAATATATCAAAAACCAAAGGAAGATGAGAGCCATTTACTTAAAAACTTTCCACTGCCAACTTCACAGTTAACTCATGGCAATACAGGAGGGAAAAAACAAACAAAAAAGAACTATAATGATTCTAGTGCAGGCACATTTGAACCTGCTGGCACACGAAGTACTGATTTCAACTGAACTAAATTTTATTCTTTCTTTCGTTTTTTATTACTCCACTTTGAGATTATCTAGGGAATACATGTTGATACCTACCTTATTTCTAAAATACTTTATCTTGAATTAGAAGCAGAATCAAACTTTTCAAAAAGGGGGCTGGATCTAAGAATTTATGTCAAAAATAAGTGCAAATGTTTTAGATTTCAGCATTCAAGTCATTGATTTCGAGTCCAAGGCTCATAAGTAGCTTCACAGGTCTGCCTGTGAATACTCCCACTCCTCTCTCCTACACCACTGTGCCTCATTTGTGAAGTTTAGAAACAGAACCAAGGGCTTCCTTTGGGCAACATGGGACTCATGCTACTGAAGCATTCCTTCAATACACAGTATGAAAGCAAAGCGTTCTTTTGCCACATGCCGCAAGACTGAAAACTGGAACACATTTCTCTAAGATGAGGGAAAGATACAAAAGGTTATTTAAAGACTGGGTCCTAAAGAAAGATTACTTAGAAGATTGAACTATTGATCTAATTCGCTTCCTTGTCTCCCACTAACCTGATCTCTCCAACAATTTTGTTCTCATTAAGAAATTTCAGCATCATTTGTCACAGAAGAGACAAGAGGCAAATCCTACATGTTCTGAGAAAATTTGCTGCTGTGCAGAGGACACAAAGCCCAAGTCATTGCTTCTAATGAGGGAATGACTAGAACTCTGAGCTCTGTTTTCAAGTCTGGCTGACTCAGTTGAGCAACCAGCACATGCATATGGCTTTGAAACAGCTATAGCATGAGCTGTGACCTGCTCATCCTCCCTAGCAGCAGAAAGAGACTTGAGGACACCCTCACATGCATGGATAAGGAAGGGAGAAGGGGTAGGGAGAAAGCACACACTTATTTAAAGACTGTCAGTGCAATGGTCTGCAGGTCTCCTGTCTTGTGACCAAGCCATCCACCAACTCACAGTGCAGTGAAGTTCCCTTGCTGAAGAAGAAGGTCAGACCAAAAGTGCAAGGGTCACTCAGCAAGATGTGCCTAACCCTGAGTAAGAGTGAGCCAGCAGGAGCTCTAGCCAAATGCAATAGTTCAAATGGCTCAATCAGCCATCTAGTTGGGTCTCAGACACTTTTGAAAGAACTGGACCCATGCTAACCCAGGGACTGCAATACCCATGATGAATATTGAATGGGAATGAATGATTGCAACTTGAGTACTGTGCCCAGTTCTGGGCCCCTCAGTTTAGGCAGGATGTTGAAATGCTCGAATGTGTCCAGAGGAGGGCAACAAGGCTGGTGAAGGGCTTGGAACACAAGACCTATGAAGAATGGCTGAGGGACCTGGGGTTGTTTAGCCTGGAGAAAAGGAGGCTCAGGGGAGACCTTATCACTCTCTACAGCTACCTGAAAAATGGCTGTAGCCAGGTGGGGGTCAGTCTCTTCTCCCAGGCAACAACTGACAGAATGAAAGGACACAGACTTAAGCTGTGCCAGGGGAAGTTTAGGTTAGACATGAGAAAAAATTCATCACTGAAAGAGTGATTGGGTACTGGAATCATCTGCCCAGGGTGGAGTCACCATCCCTGGATGTATTTAAAAAAATACTGGATGTGGCACTCAGTGCTATGGTTTAGTTGATGAGGAGGTGTTAGGTCATAGGTTGGACTTGATGATCTCAGAAGTCTTTTCCCACTAATTAATTCTGTGATTCTGTTATTCTGTTATTCTGTGGTCATGGAATTCTCCTTCCAGGCATGATAATGCCATCTCCTTGTGTGGGCAACCACCAGTACCTAGAGAAAGCCAGAAACTTTTGATAGCTCTTGCTGATCTGCTGTGGGTGAGACCTCCAAGAAAATTATGTCTTTCTGGAAACTTTTTTTTCCCCCAAAAGCATCAGGCACTTGCCACTCCTCTGACTCACTCCACAAGTAACAGCAATACTTTATTGTCTACTGAGCTTTTAAGTCAAGAGCCCCTTTTTATTAATACACATAAATCTAAAGACGATAATAATAAACGCAAGACTTTCATCCAGCGTGTGGGGTCTGCTCATAAATAAAGATGGAGTGTGAAGGTAAACAGAAAGCAAGCAGGCCCAAATTCATGTTCCTATATCTTATTTTCTGACAAATTTGACTCTGAATTTATTAATGCCATGATTTCTTGCGTGTCTCATTGGCAATGTGAACCCAAGCCTCCATGCTTGCAGGCTCAGCCTAAGAGATACAAAGCATGTAGGCACCACTTGAACCCTTTCCCCAGACCGGTATCAACCTTGCACTCCAGTTGTGTGTGTGGCTCTTACTCACACGCAAAAGCAATACTCTGAAGAGCAGGTGATAAGGGTATACTGAAGATTATTGGAAGCTAATCTATAGGCAGTTGGGCCCATAGATTAGCTGATAGTCACACTCTTTACTGCACAGTTGATTTAAGCCATGCCTTGTAATCAATCCATGTTTCTTGTACCAGCTCACTGCAGAAATGCATTTTCTAGGAAAAATGGTAGCAAGTCCTATATATGTAACAGAGAAGTCTATTCATCCATGGTATTCTATTTTCAACAGCTGCTTCATAGCCATGTATTTTAAAGGACACACTGGTGCTACTTCAAAATCTCTGGGATTAAAGCCATGATCTAAAAGCTTATTCAAGTCATGTTGAAATATAGCAGGCTGTTAGGCTGAACACAGTCTGACAACTAGTCTAATGCAGATATTAAAGTTATTTTTAGAAATCTAGCATCTATGGCCTACATTTAAGGTCAAAGTGGGTAAATCTCAAAGTTACTTCAACTCCTCTCTCTGTACTGCATCTAGCTGCTCTCACATCAAGTAGGATTTTTGGAAATACAGATTGTTAATAGGCTGGCAAATTGTTTCATAACTGATCTTGGATGGCTTAAGTGCTGCCATCATAGGGATAGGCTTATTACCCTCTTAAAACTATGCTCAGACCAGCAATCTATCCTTTGTAGTTCAAATATTTCAAGCAGTGATAATAGCTTTTTTTGCAAATGGGATTCCTCAATATCCACCTTTGAGAACAAGAACATCATGACTAATGGTCATACTTCCAAAAACCATCAGTTCTTCAGATGTTTTCTGTGAATTTCATTTTCAGAGATACTTAAATACTTCATCTACCATTAATCCCAAATGCTGAGGCTCAGTATCAACCTTTTGAAGAGATAGAAGCTGAAGGAAAACGAGGAACAGAACATTTGTCAGACTGAACTCCCATGCCAAGTGAATGCTACAGTTATCAAAAATCCACAGAATCACTTACATTGGAAAAGACCTCTGAGCTCATCAAGTCCAACCTAAAAGCTCCAACTGTCAAGCGGTTAAAAAAAAATGTGGCTAATGTGAATACAATTGGTTCAGAATATGCAAAAGCCAATGGCTGGCCAGCTGGAGACGAGCAGAAAATCTTGGGTTTATAAAATACCTGACAACTGACTGAACCTGCTTCCCTTTCTCTGCATCTGCATTATCATAGCATTTGAAGAGATGAAGCTACCAGCAGAAACATTACAAAAAATGTTTTATACTTCTGTAGTTTTTGTCACTACAGAAGAAGAGGCTACAGCAGAAGACCTTTGTTTGGTGTATGAGTACATCAACTCTACCCCAAAAACTGCTGAGACTTTTTCCCAGGTGAATAGTGGCTACTTCCATTTCCAAAACATGGGTATGATAATGTCAAAACTGTTCTATATAGGATTTCTAGATAGTATCCACCTCAAAAGCTGGGCTTGTCAATTATAACTACAAATGCCTCTGAAAATTTGGGCTGTTTTGTTGAGTCAGTCCTCAGAAAAAAATGGACATCAGTCTCCTCTGGAAATAAAAAAAAATATGAAAACGACTTCAATTTGCAAGATTTCTAGTTTCCAGCAGTCCTATAACAATTTCTAAACAGAGTACTTGAAAAAGAAGACTAAAATTTCATGTTACTTTAAAAACCTCCAAGAGTTTTCAAAATCATTTCAGTCGGATGTTGAGCTCGCAGAGAACAGGAGTCCCTGTCACACAGAGACACTATAAACAGCTACTCAGGATTGTGCATATCAATATCTGACAGCTGAGTACTTAAATGTGAAATCAAACTTGAAAGAAAAACCAGCTATAAAGAGTAATTCTCTAATGCAAAATCCACAGTGCTGTGCTTCAGCCACTGCCTGCAGCATTGTTTATCTTAACTTTACCTTATTTTTTAAATGAAGTGTCACAAATGGAATACAGTTCTCAAGACCATTATAAAGTGGAAGATTACATCTCAATTACAAAAAATACGTCCAAACAGACAAAGGTGTCTTCAGGCCAATAAACCAATTGCTTTTGTCTATAAAATGTAGTTGTGACTATAAGAATGTTGCCTAGGGACAGACCTTTGTCCTTGGTCGACTCTCATTTGTCACCACAGAGGGCACACACAGAATACAACCAGCAGCCAAGCCACACCCAAAGTACAAGCAGCACCAGCAAAGAGCACTTTCAGAAACAGAAATGAGAGCATCATATTTTTGTAATTTACTACTGTAGCTAAATACCGTAATTCATAGGTCAGCCACATTAATGTAATTTCCTGATTTTATTTTATGAAGACCTAACTTGACACTTAGCAGCATTGATTTCCACACCTTAATTATATGATCCTATGGTAAGCTTTTCTGCTTCTAACCAATTTTAGCAGAATTTCTTTTTTTTTTTTTATTACATCAATATCTCCTGATAGTTTGGTTCCTGAACAAATAATGTTCTTCTGTTCAAGTAATCTACCTGGTACACTCTACATGGTGATTATTTTCACATCATATTTGAAGGTGTTATTCAGGTCAACAACTGACAATGACAGGAGATAATAAAAACAAGACTCAACATTTCAAATGATTCTTCACCAACACATCAGTATTTTAAAATTAAGTAAATAATATGTTCCTGATGGTACATGTTAGGATGAAGGACTTTTAATGATCGTCTACACTAACAGCAACTCAGATTTCCTTGCTCAGGTCCTATCTTTTGGTACTGGGATAAACACCGTGAGCAGCTAAATTGTGCGTAGATTACTTTACACTGGGCATCCAATCCTCCAAAAAAAAAAAAAACAGAAAGAAAAGAAAAACTATAACTGCTTAAACCCCATGAATTATGCATATCTTTCAGTCTGAGACTTCAAGGTTTTGAAATAGTTAGGTAAACATTATAATTTTGATCATGTTGTCAAATTATTTTGCCCATGTCGTCTCCAAAATAGGGCCTATGCCAAGGTCAGGTCTATTGAGAGATAACTATTCTTGGTAGCAATAACTTTTCCACTCAAACCAATAACTGCAATCAAGTTTAGTGCATTAGTAAAGCACTCACACAAGCAGACACTGGTCTCAACAGAGACTTCCAGTCACTGGTGTTTATCATCATCAGGTGAGGCAGGTGTTTGCCCAAGAGCTCCTCTGCCATCATACTTTATTCTCTGTGATTTGACTAAAAGCAACAAGAGAGCAATTCTGAACTATGTACTCACACAGTCAAGAAAAAAATAAAATCTCAGCTAAGAGGTAGCAAAGGCAGCCTTGCCTTACAGCCAAGTCCTGGACCTCTCTCCTCCTCATTCTCTCCTTGGCTGAAGGAGAGCAGCAAACAGCACCACTCTCAGCTGAAAAAAGGCAAAGGTTTCCTTTGCTGCCCAGTAAAAGGATACAAAGCAGTCATGCAGCCTGACTTTGATTACATCAGGACAGCAGCAGATACAGGGTTGACAGGTAGCCCCTGCCCACAGCTGCAATCCACCATTCTGTCAGTACTGCACATTAAAATGGATGTCACTTCTAGACCTGGGATTTCAAACCACAAGCCAGCAGCTCAGCTGCAGCTCAAAAGAGTAATGACAGCTAAGGTAAGCAAGCTGGGGCTCAAGCTGAAACTATACATTAAGTTCAAAATGCATCTTGGACTTCACCCCTTCCTCCCCAGGGGTAAAAAATCCAGTGATCACTACATGAAATTTTCCACTGTTTTGTTTGTTTTCCACTTAATACTATTTTGCGTTAAGGGCACAAAACCCACCTTACTGGGTCAGAGTCATGGAGAACCTTGCCCAGTGGCAGGAGGACACATGATACTCAACACTACCTAGAGTCCATCACTCTGGTGCTCCCCTAGCACCTACAAGAACTGGATTATGAGTGCTAAAAAAT
Organism: Leptocoma aspasia; assembly: GCA_013399835.1. Taxonomy (NCBI): domain Eukaryota; kingdom Metazoa; phylum Chordata; class Aves; order Passeriformes; family Nectariniidae; genus Leptocoma; species Leptocoma aspasia. The sequence goes on along the minus strand of VXAX01000921.1, from coordinate 28,790 downwards.
ATCCCTGTTTTTTCCCCTATCTGTTTATGGACCAGTCATCTCTCACAGTTTGTCCATTTTTTTTGAATCTGCTCACATTTTGTCTGCCTCCATGACATCCAGAGTCCACTATGCACTCTATTGAAGCATACTTATCTGTTTCAAATCTATTTAAATTCATTTCCTAGCTCTTCTGTGGTAAGATTTAGTGAATAACAGTTCATCTCTTGCCTTCAACAATTTATAAACCTCAGTCATAACCTACCACAGACATCTCTGCTTCGAACTACAGTCACAGACTTTTCAGTCTCAGCTACTGCATTCCCTTTGTCATTTTAGTTGACTAGTTACAAGAGCAGCAATTAAATCCCTTGTGCCTGTCTTGAAATGCAGAAGCCAGGACAGCACATTACCTCCAACTTCTGTTAGTATTCCGCTGTAACTGCCTCTGGTATTCAGCACAGCTGAGATGAGTACTTTGGAAGTAGGACTGTTATTCATGCCAGCACAGGATTGAGTGAGTCCCTAATACAGTTCTGAAACATTTATTTTAAATAGTCCCAAACTACGCCTAGTCCTCAGTTTTGAAAGACACACACTGCAAACCCTATGTAACCCCATTTAAAGTACCTTACCCTAACAAGGCATAATTTTTATATTTTTATTCTTTAGAAGCTTCAGAAAATACATTATTCCCTTTTCAAAATGAAATCAACCTCCCTGTTTTTCAAGGAAACTCCATGACCAATGATTGTCTTTTATACAGCTGATTGAACAAAATTCAAACAATTAAAAATCCTATAATCAATATCTCTCTACTAACTGAAGTATAACTGTATCTATACAAAATATTTGTAAGAAAAAGCCTTGTTTGATTCAGATTGGAAAAAAAAAAGAATCCTCTAAAGTAATGCTTCACCATTTGGTGAATTACCAGAATCAATTTATTGTTGTTCCTAAGCCTGACAGACAAAAAGACAAACTTGAGTCCTAGAGTATTAGTTATGTGTAAAAGAGACTCCAAAAGAAACCCAAAAATTGCTGAAACAATTTCAGCCCCCTACTCCCATGCATCAAAAAATCAAATTAAGATAATCTTTTAATGTCTCCAAAGAGTTACACTTTCAGTCTTTGGCACAAGAATCAGGACTCCGTGCTTTGCTGAGCCAGAAATGAACACAACTTTTTTAACAGGTATTACCAGCGTGATTTCTTCAAAAAAAAAAAAAAAAAAGAACAATCTTCTTTGTTGTGGGCATTGTTCTTATGTCTATTTTAAACTTGACTAAAATCTGCGATTACAAAAGATATTAGAGCAATTGCTACCCTGATCTCTTACATCAAGAGGAAAAGTGAATCAGAGTTAAATGATACTGGATGGCACCTGGCAGCACCAGGCTGCAGTGGAGCTGAAGACAGAATATGCAGCATGAAGATAGACAAAGAAGGAAAAAGAAGGGCAGAGGTTCACAGCCTTCTTTGCAGTTTGCCTTTTATCTGGACACCTATCTGGAATAAGAGAATATTAATTCATTTGCATGAATGCATCTGTCTGAAGCAGTGGAATGGGCTGCACAGACAAGCTGTGGATGCCCCATCCTTGGAAGTGTTTAAGGCTGGGTTAGATAGAGCTCTGAAGAACCTGGTCTAGTGAATCGTGTCTCTGCCCTTGACAGGTGGGTTGGAATAAATGATATTCAAGGTCCCTTCCAACCCAAATCACCCTATGATTTTATGTCAAATTCTCCTTTTTTTTTCCTGTATGAGTCTAGTAAAAAAAAAGAAAAAATTTTTACACGGTAGTGATGTTTAGTTACATCATTTTTTAGAAGGGTTTAGATGCCAGTGAGTTACAGTGAGTCTTACGCATCTGTCAGAGCTGAACTCCAGAATAACGCACGTTGGGCTGCCTTCTAGCTGTTCAAGGTTTATTCTTTTGTCAGCTCACTAAACAGCATGCTATTTCCTTCTGCAGAAAATAAATTTGGGTGTTCGTTACTCTGCAAGATATCTTCCTTGCTCTCCTGAATATTGGTAAAAACACAGGCAGGGTGAAGAAGCCTGAATCCCACTCTGAAGAAAAACTCATGAATATTCAATCACTTCTGAAATTACTTCAGGTGAGGAGTAGCATTTATTTTAGAAAGTAAATAGTTATCATTTGTTTTCAGACCTGTCCTAGTAAAGAGATTAACCATATCATGTCTGGGAGTAAAAGTAGAATAGCTCTGGACTTTCCTTCATCTCTGCCACATTTCTCCCTTTCTAGCGTGAAGTGTGCCTGACCTAGAAATAGATTTCATTGAGAGGATGGAGACTAAAAGTCTTTGTGTGGCACAGGTGAAGAAGCAGAAGAGAATGTCAAACAGAAAAGATTCGTTTGGTCACTCACTTGAAAAAAAAAAGCACAGCTGCTTGAATTCTTATTAGTCAGAGATAGCCTGTGGGTATGTTGGTTCTTTTTAAATCTTTTATTTTCTTTGTTAGCTTTCAACATTCTTTTCCCTTCCAGATATTCTGCTTGAATAAAAAAAAAAAAAGCCCTCAGAGTGATGGAGATCCCTCAAGACACAAATATATTTGACATTTTTGATAGAGAGGCGTAGCCTTGAAAATGGACCAGAATAAATGAATCAATCTATAGTCATCAACACAAAACCTCAAGCACCCACAGCTGAGCAGAATTCTAAAAGCCAGCATTAGAAAAAGCAATGTTAACCTTCCTGTAATGAAGTAAACCAAACCTGCCCTAAAACCCTATCCAAAAGAGGGATAAATTTAAACAATCAAAGAATGGAATCAGACCACATTGTTTCTTTAGTTAAGCCACTAGTTCAGGAACATCTTTTTATTTATCTTATATCATGAAATTATTGGATCCTCAGAATTTGAAGATGTCACTTTATTCTAAAATACCACCTAAATCAGAAAGCTTTATTTCCTAAAAGTTCAATTTTTTGTGCATCTCCAAGTAACTTCATTCAATTTTCAGAGAGACTACGTTTGTACTTTTGCCAGTAGATTTCAGCCATACCCTATCAACAGACTAGCAAATGCAGAAGTTCACAATTTCACAAACACACATATTTGCAAAGCACCATAGTTACTGCATTTTTGGTTTGATGTAAACTCTAGCAGAAGGTTAATGTAGGATGGACTCCCAAAAAGTGAAGCTTAAAGACAGATTTGAAGTAGGAGGAGCTGTTGATCACATATGCCTGTTGTTAACAGATTTTATTCTTTTAAGTGGTGGCAGAGGGTAAGGAAAGAATTAATGCATTGAAAATTGTTGTGAGGAAACTTAGAAACAGGATAGTCTCTCTCCAGATCTTTCTTACTTCCATGACATTACAAACAAGAATGTGAGATACAGCTTTCTTGCTTCACAAATATAGGATTGTGGAAAAACCAAACAAATGTAATTTACTCTACTATATAAATGTCATTATGTACATCATCTTCTTTCAGCTGGAAGAGGAAAACAAGTGTACAGAAGATCCTAACTTGGAAGAGACCGACAGGGATCATTGAGTCCAACTCCTGGCTACACATAAGAGTTATTTAACAGTTAAACCTTATATTTGAAAATTATTGTCCAAACACTTCCTGAACATTGACAGGCTTAGAGCCTTGATCATTTCCCTAGGGAGTTTGTTCCAGTGCTTAAGACCTCTCTCAGCAGTCCTAATATCCCACCTGAACCTCCCCAATGCAGATCTAAGCCATTCCCTGGCATTGCATCACCAGACATCAGAGAGGAGATTTCCCCCTCTGCTCCTACCTTAGGGTAGGGTTGGCTCTTTTAAGCCACCAGGGCACACTGTTGACTCTTGCCAAAAAACCAAAACCCCCAGATTCCTTCCTGAGGGCAACATTCCAGCCTCTTGTCCCTCAGTCTGTACACAGGTCCTGAATGATTCCACCCCGGATGCAGAACCTGGCATTTATGCTTGCTACATTTCAAACGGTCGGAATGGCCCAGTGCTCCAGTCTAGCAAGATCTCTCTGTAAGGCCCCTCTACCCATGAGGGAATCAACAGCCCATTTTAGTATCACTGGGAAATTTACTTAGTGTGCACTTGATTCCTATGTCCAGATCACTGATAAAAGCGCTGAAGAAAACTGGTCCTAAAATTGAGCTGTGGGGAACACCACTAGTGATTGGCCAGATGTTACCCCTTTACTACTTTGCTTTGGGCCCAGTCTTTCAGCCAATTGTTCATCCATCCTATAGCATACATGTCTAGCTTTATGCTTGCCCAAAAGGATACCACGACAGTATCAAAAGCTTTCTTAAAAGAAAAATAAAAACAACCATATTTACTACCTTCCTTTTATCCACTAGGTAGATAATATTCTCATAAGAGGATGTTCGGTTAGTAACCTGACTTTGCTTTCATTAAGCCATGTCATCTTCGACTGATGACTGCATTGTTTTCCAAGCATTTTCAACTAATTCCCAGAATAATTTTCTCCATAATTTTACCAGGCACCAAATCAGACTGACAGTCCTACAACTACCAGGCTCTTCTTTCTTGCCTTTCTCAATAATTGGACTGATTTGCCAGCTCCTGGTCCAAGTTGACCCAGATTCTCAAGACTGTTTATAAATGAGAGAGGTCTTACAATAACATCAATAACTTTTAGTACACTCTGCTTTATCTCCATTCCTATTTGTGAGCTAACCAACCTCATCAAGTAATAGACCAATGTTTTATTGAGTCCTCCTTTTGCTGTTAACATGATTAAAGCCTTTTTGTGATTCCACATCTTACTTCCCATTTCCAATTCAATGGAGTTTATTTAAGCCATATGAATTTTCTCCCTGCTGTGATATCTCTGTCATACTCCTGTGAAACCTGATCTTACTTTCAAAGTCCATATACTTTGATGCACTGGAATTACATGTTCCTGTGGTCTTAAATATTGACCAGCATTTGTGGACCCCAATTCCTTCAAATGCTGATTCTGATAAGACCTTACTAACTGGATCCTTGAGCAGCCTACAGTCTGTTCTCCCAAAAGCTATGGATGTTTGTTCTGCTAATAGAGCTTTTTCATGTCACCGAAGATTTTAAACTTTACCACTTTGTGGTAACTGGGGCCAAGACAGACACCAATCATAATTTCATCCGCAGACCAACAACAGATACTGGAGGGCATTTTTGCTAGTCAGCTCCCTTAGTACCTGTTTCAAAAAGTAATCTTCAAAGTGTTTCAGGATTTTCCTTAACCTTTTCAGTGTCTACTGTATGATAGTCGCAGCTAATATCTGTGAAGTGGAAATTGCCCATAAGGACAGGGATGACAGATGTAGTGATTTCCCTTAATTCCTTCTAGAGCAACACATTGTTGTTACCTTGCTGGCAGAGCGATCTTTGGTAAACTCTGATAATATTTGTTTCACTAGTTTTTGTACTGGTCCTTACCCAGAAGTTCTCAACCACATCATCTTTAACTGTGAGTGCTGTATAGTCCAGCCTGTCCCTTATGTACAGCATTCCCCCTCCTCCTTGCCTGCCCCACCTACCTCTCACTGAGGAGCCTGTGAACACCACAGCACTCCATCACTGGACTCTTCCCACTGAGTCTCACTTATGGCTGTGATGGGACAGAGACAAAGCTATCATCTCCTTTTGTTTATCCCACATACTGCCTGCCTTCACATACAAACATTTCAGATGCGCTGAAATGAACAAGCGAAGCAGCTCTTCTACCTCTGTGCACCTCCCACAGACACTGTCGCTGTTAATCTCAGACAGTAGCAAATATCCTGGGCACATCATGCATCTGGAGGTCTAGAGAGCTGCATGCTCCCCTGGGAACTCTGTCTGGATATCTTCCTCAGTCCCAGCATGCTCTAATACTGCAGGGGGACACAGAGGATGTGGCTGCCTGTTACCAGTCCTCAAGACCCCAGCAGGGCATTATGGCCGGTGATGGGTGGTCTGGCTGGCAAAGCTGCTGTTACCCAGTGTCTTGGTTCCCTCCACCAGCTGTCTGTCCTTGCTGCCACCTGGTCCCTCCCCACACACAGCCTGAGGGCCTCAGTCACCCAGGAACCCCATCAGGCATTCACAGGTTCACTACAACCCTGGTGTTCCTCTCAGCGCAGGAAAAGCTGCTACCACTGCTGGTACTGCTCCTATTACCCTCCTCCTGGCACACAGCAAGGGCTGCCATCAGCTTCCTGGGGTTTTGTCTGTGCATTGAAAACAGATTAAAACCTTCTGCAAGTGACTGAAATGGAACAGTGTAAGGACATTGTTCCTTCATCAGTAATTCAGAATTAATTCAACCATGCTAATTTGCTGAGAGTCAATAAGTGTCCAAAAAATAAATAAAGGGGCAGAAGTGCTGAGCAGCCAATGCTGCTCCTTGCATCCACCAGGGGCCTCAAAGTGAGGAAAAGTTTCCTTCTAGGTTATACCTGCTGCCTCTGTCATGCCTCACAACGACCAGATAATCTTGAAAAGCAAGATGGACAAATAAGAAGAAAATAAAAATCAAGGTCATGTCATGGGCAGCTGATTTGCCCTGGGGGATGCTGACTCTCTGGTCACAGAGAGAAACAGATAATTTTTCCCAAGATGTTGTCTAGGGAAAGTTGTGAGAAAGCTCAGGGAAACCATTAAAACACATCTTACCTCAATCTCTGCACCTGGTGTTTGTGAAAGCTGTTTACAAGAAGGTGTTGTTCCTAACTAACCAATGGTGTAAGGGTGTTGTTTAAGGACCAGTCACGTTCTAAGTTAGCAATCCTGTCTAGAAAAGAGTCTGTTTCTAATAAATCTCGCTTCATGTCTTCTGAAATGCTATGGACTCAAAATGTCGCCTTCATCATCACCGTTCTTAACAGCGACATTGCCCAAAGTCTAAACCAATATGAATATTCAATTCTAGAAGTAATGATATACATTGATTTTTAAAACTGAGTGATGGAACACTGGGCCTTGGAAGTTAGCTGCCGGACATATTGAGGGTTTGCAAGCATCAGGGTTACACATAGATAAGCCCAGTTAATAAAATCCAAGCCTATTCTATGGGGGGTACACACACCACAGCTTTAAGACATAAAAGAAATAACAAAAAAAAACCCCAAGCCACTCCTGTTTGGCAAGTTTTTCAGAAACTGAAGTGAAACTATGAAGTAACGTCTAGAAAAGTATTAGAAAATATAAACCTAGTAGGTTACACAGGTTACACATAGGTAGTGAAATTAATTTTGATTTTTTTTTAGTTTATGAACAAAAAACAATGCTGAGTTACTGGAGATCTTCAAATCAAATTACTGCAGCAGCCATTTGAAGACGCTTCCACATGGGGACACTGAGTTGATTTGTCACGGCCTTTTTTTTTAGTAGTGGGGGAGGGCCACTGGAGTAGCTTCAGAGAGAAGGTGCTAGAAGTTTCCACTATGTCCAACAGAGCCAATTTCTGATGGCTCTGAAGATGGACATGCTGCTGGCCCAATTAGAGAGGTTGGTAATGCCTTCGTGATGACATATTTAAAAAGAAAGTCAAAACAGAGCATGCACAGTTTTCCCCCGGGGGTTGGGAGGTGCCATGGTGGCCACCACCATGCCAGCATGGCCCATGGCGAGCCTTGCCTGCCTGGCCACCCCTAGCTAGCCACTGCAAGCAGAAGGGAAGGGGTACTGGTGACGGCTTCCCCTTCCCAGCGCCCCACATGAGGAGAGGCACTAAATAGTGCCGACACCACGGTGACTGCCACTGCCCGTGTGATGGCAGCAGGGCTGCATGGCTGGCGGTGAAAACATGGCAAGTGACTCTCCAGTGAGGAACCTAGACATGATCAACCTCTCAGTGCTGCAGGATCCTGTAGGAATCTTTGATTTGGTGGAATTTGTTGGCAATGGTTCCTATGGGCAGCAGTTTTTCTTTTAGTGAGAGGAGGAAGTGAAGAGATATGAGAGAAAACAACATGGCAGCACTAAGGTCAGTGGAAAAAGATGGGGAGGAGGTGTGCCAAGTGTCAGAGCCGAGATTCCTCTGCAGGCTGTGGTGAGGACTATGGTGAAACAAACTGTCCCCCTGCAGCCCATGAAATCCATGGGGGATGTGGTCCATGGCTGCACTCGCAGCCCATGGGATAACTGCTCACACCCAAGCAAGTGGATGCTGGAGAAAACTGTGATCCAGTGGGAGACCCAAATGGAGAGAGAGGGCCCTGCTTCCAGAGATAGAGAGCCCTTGTTGCCAAACTAGAGCAGCCTATCCTTATAGGACTGCACCCTGTGGACAAGTGATCCACATGACAGCAGTTTTGGGAGGACTGTTTGCCTGTGAGAAGGACTCACATTGCAGCAGTTCTGGCAGGACTCCTGCTCATGAAATTAGAGCCACGCTGGAGAAGTTCAGAGAGAACTGTCTCCTGTGGGAGGGACTCCATGGCATAGCAGAAGAAAGCTTCCTCTCCCTGGGTGAACAGAAAAACAACGCACTGCCTCAGTTTCCCAATGATCACCAGCTAGCTATGGTCGCTAAGAGGCAGCTGCCGTGTTTGGCCTCTCCCCATCTAGCACACCTGTCTCAGGCGGCAGGGGTGGAGGTTCTGGCTGTCCACCCTCGCAGGGCGACAGCACAGCACTTGGATGCCAAGGAGTGATGAGGCGAAGGGAGAAGAAAGGGAAGGTCCACTCTGAGGTAATCCAGCAGGAAGGTGTTTATTTGGGATAGGGGTCCCCAGAGTGGCAGCAAGGGGCAGGTTACAACAGCTTATAAAGGATGGTGTGAACAAGGGGAGGGGAGATACATCAACCAGTCATGAGGGTCTTGGGGAAGAGACAGAGAAGGGATCACAATACACAACTTCCAATGGGGAAAAGGAGGGGAGGGAACTTGGTCACAGGGCCCAATGGGGTGTCAAGGGTAACATAAATGACATAGAAGAGTCTAGAAAGAAGGGAAGGGTTTGGGAAGGATTGACAAGTCAGGGAGGTTGGGTTTGGGGGATTGACAGGGAACACTCTGGAAAACAGGGCAGGGTTTGCATGACTGAAAGGGGAACAGGACAAACACCTTATAGGGAGAGACCAAAGGAAGATACATTTCTGGGAACAACCATCTAGAAACATAGGGGTGAACAGGGACAAACCATTTAACCAGGAACTGAATTTAACAATAAAATAAATTTACACCACAACAGAAAAAGATCTCAGGTGACAAACTGACCAAAACCAAAACCCCATGCCCTGTCTGCCTGCACTGTCAGCAGGAAAGAGGGAGGGGCTCAGGGAAGAAAAGTAAAGGCTTATTTTACGTCTCATTATCCTCCTCTGGCTCTGTTAATAATAAATTTACTTTACACCATTAAATTTGAACCTGTTTTGCTCTTAGAGTGTTTTTTCCTGGTCCTCATCTCAACTCATGAGCCCTTTGTTAATTTTTTTACCCTCTCCTCTGCCCAGCTGAGAGCAAGAAAGGGTTAGCTTTCATGGGTGCCTGGTGTTTGGCCAATATCAAACCATGACAGACATGTACCTTAAATAAGAAAAAAAAATCCATGTTTACTTCCAAATGAAAAAAACTTGAAGCCAGAAGCCAGTGCTTGCATTACCTTGGACTTTGAAAAATCCAGTTATACATATTTTAAAAACAAATAAACCCAAAATAGCAACAAATCCCTTTCTGGTCCTTACCTTCCAAAATCACATACAAAAGTAAAAAATGAGGAGCAACAAGCACTCTCCATATAGCAATGTAATCATCCATACTCAGCCAAGAATTACTGCCTCTAAATCAAAAACCTTCTCAGACAGAGGGGCTGTAAGGGCCCTTGCCCCACATCTTGCAATCCTTCCCCTGGGGGAGCCACTGGCTGTGTGTCTCATGCCAGCCAGGCTAGACCTTGGGGTGACTGCACCTTGCTGGGTGCCATCAGAGAGGGGCAGAGGAAAGCCCTGCAGGGGTTCAGCTGCCAGCCAAAGGTAAGTACAGGGACCAGAGCAGATGTGCTTTTGCAGCAGGGATAAAGCCACACTTCCTTTGGGAATGGTATGCATGTAAACGTTTACCAACAGGATAAGGTCATGCAATCTCGAACTCAAAGCCAAGGGAGCAAGGTACTCAAATCAAAGTATGTCCAAGGCAAACACTGAAGCCTGGGAAGAGGCAGGATGATGGCTCTCCTGGGCAGTGAGTGTATCCCAGAGCTCAAATTCACTGTCCCTAATTCACTCAGGGGCGTGGTCACAGCTCAGAGACCTATTTTTCAAGCAACAATTTGCAAGAATACAGCTTTTCATAGAAAATGACTGCACTCAGAAAAGTAAACACCTCAATCAGCCAGAAGGCCAGTAATTAATATTTGGAATAAATATTGGAAGTTATCAAGGCATCTCATGCAAATACCATGAGTTGCATTTGCACATAGTTCTGGACAATTCAAGGTGCTGACAAGGTGAAGTGTTCCTGATGAGCTTAAAAATCCTGCCCATCTCTTTCTCCCTACCCATATGTATTGTTCCACCGAGGAGCTGCTGCTTATGCTCTACTGGGGCCAGTTTCAGCCCCCAGGAAAATTGGGAACGAGACTGCCAGGTGGGTCTGAAGCCGCAGGATCTTTAGAACATTCAGCTCCCCTCAAACCCCTGGGTTTGGGTCTGTCTGCTAACCCCAAGGACACGGAGTCCTCCGGGAGGCGCGGCGCGGCCGCCAGCTCTCGCTGCGCCGCGCTTCCCGGCGGTTGCCATAGCACTGAAAGGCCAACCTAGCAACAGGCACACAAGCCTCCGAAGCACACAAGTCAAAAACACATTTTTAAAATAAATTAAATTATCCAGCCTTGCCTGCTACCCAAAAAAAAGAGTACAACATGTTTCAAGAAGCTGTTAAGAATGTGACGTTTCTGTTCAGATGCACTAGAGAAGGGGTTTAATTACCACTAAAATTAAACAATAAGTGCTGTGCCATGACAAAATTAAAGTAGCTTGCAGGAAGATTTGCTTTTTAATATGCCTTTTGTAAATCTATTTATCTGGCAGTTATTGACGGTATAAGTAGTTAGGCATCAGAAATCAAAATAAGAGTTTAGCTTTTATTTTAGACTTTTTGTCTTGCAACTCTGATTTCATGAAAAAAAAAAGTGGTAGTAGAGCAATTTATTTGCTTATGTTAGTATCACAATCAGAGATTATTTGTGCCTGTTAAAAATCAATCCCACTACAGCTCAGGAACTTTACCTTCCATTTTCTTGTGCCCATCAACATCATCATGATTATTGAATCAACATGATTATTGAATATATATCCTAAGTGTCTCCAGTATCTTCAGAGGTGTATAAACTTTGCTTCCGAAATTCTCTACTTTTTCAGCTTTAAAGCCTCTCATACTAACATTTTAACTGTGTGACAAGTAGTTAAAGAAACAGCCTATGGAGAAAGCTAAGAGCATAAAACATTGAATTTCTGCAAATTTCAGACAGTTAAGTATATTCTAGACAATAAAAATACAGCCATTTCATAAAAAGGATATAAAGTTCTATAAGCCAAATAGACATGAAGAAGGATTGAAGAAATAGAAGAATGTCCTGCTGTTATTACCTTCTCTCCATTGAAAGGTTTTCCCTGGCTCAGATTATTTTTTCCTGAACAAAACATATTTACAGAAGGAACCCTTTGAGTAATCATTCTTTCCCTATGAAATCACAGGCTCTGAACTGTGTGAAGATCACTGCAGGGATAATTCAAACCAAAGTACCCTACCAGGTTTTACAACTCACTTCTTTAGTGAAATTCGGGCTGAATGCAGTGGTTCCACTCACTGCCCTTAGAAATTTTGTTGGGATTAATTTGACTTGTTTATCTGTTATGAAAAATTACCTACATAAATAAAACACTTCTTATCCAAGGGTCTGAAGGGAACACACAATGTTGTACTGAGTCCCTAAGGAAAGCAATCTCACGTTCATCCTGATAAAATTTACCCACATATCATCTTGGGGAGAGGAGGTAAGCAAGAAGGGACAAATTTCCCAAGTGCTAAGGAGCAATGCTTCTCAGAGAAGAGTGCAAAAATTGGATGGAGTATATCTATGTGTCAACACCAAATAAAATACAATTATATATTTTAGAGGTTTATCAATAAAGTAAACTTTGAAACATAATTTGTTTTGCTCCTGCCTGCCCTCAGCATAGTCATGAGTCTCCCCACAACTCCAAAGCAGCATGCTCAAAGGCTGATTAGAAGCTTTTTGAAGGTTGTAATTTTATTCAGTATCTCTCCTGATGAATGCTGACTGTTCACATTCATGTTGATATATCTGAATCACAACTCATTAAATTGTTTCCATCTGCAATTGGTCTTTTCAGGGAAGGTGCTTGTGAATTAGAAACCCTTCCCCCTCACACACACTTACTACAGACAAATATTAGAATCAAGATAGTAACACTCGTGGCAAGTCAAGTACACACAGAAATTATACCATCTGGCACAATTAGTCAGCCTGAGGGCTGGTTAATGAACTGTAATATACACAATCGAGCATGCATACTGAAGTTGTAATTCTTTATGATACCCATGGACATGTAAATTCAGCAGGGGACGCAGAAGCCTTTCTAGCATATAATTTATAATTTATTTAGGGGGTTTTTTTTGGTATGCACAAGAATTGGAATGAAAAGCTTTTCTCCAAGACATTTCTGTATGCCTCTTGCTGTTTCTGTAGCAGTAAACAAATTAATTTTGGGGTTTATATATGGCAGAAACAGTAAGAGACATCTAGTTCAGACAGGTTTTGATAGTTTTCAGGATTGCACAAACACATACACACAGAAAATAAATTTGGGGATTCCACCACCAAATTGTGATTTAAACATTTTCTGCTGTGCATCAAGAATGACAAACATCACCATCCCCTGCACCTCATTCTTCTCCATACACTAATTAGCAGTGCCTGAGAAATCAGCTCTAATATGGTCATCCACCAACAGAGGACAGCAGCTGTTAACTCCCCTCCAGAGATACCATTGCAGGACCCCATCATCTGACTGCCACTGAGAAAATTAGCATCTTAAATTTCTCACTTCATAGCTTCTCCTGCTAGCTTTGCTGTGGCAATGTCTCTGTTTAAATCCTCTTTTTTCAGGGCTTCAGTACTTATATTTACAGGGAACAGTACTGTATGTGCCACTGAGAGGTCCTGACTCTTCATCAAAAATAAGAGTTTAAAAAACCCCACACAGATTTTAACAAATTAAGCATGTGCACAATTGTCCTACATGATGGCACCAAATTAACTTTTGTGTAGCCTCTGATACAGTGTACAGACATCTCTAAACAAGCATACATCTGTTGGAAAATTATATTTATTAAACTCAATTATATATATATAAACATATATATGTATGTGTATATATATATATACACACACATTTTTTCCCAAGCACAGGATTTAAAATTATATCTTGCTTATGTCAAGTACTTATATTTCCTCAAAAGACACACAAATATTATGGAAATATTTCTGGCATCTCTGAAGTGCCAAATACTTAACAGCTTAGTGGGCAATGTTAAAAAGGAAGAGAATTCTCCTTGTGTCTTACCTACTACTTTCTCCACTGTACTATGTGAATTTCCTCAAAAGAAAGACTTTTTTGTTTACAAGAATTATGTAGCAACAGGAGGAGCCATGGAAAGAGTGAAAAACAAAGCAAAACATACTGACCTCTGAAAATTTAGGCTGGCAGGGCTAGAGGGCTGTGTCAGCACATTTCACCTACTGGTACAGGTCAACACTTGTGCATACATAAATTGACAAAATAGATTAAAAACTCTGCAGAGCAGCTATAGGTAAACTTATCCACTTCTTCCCCCTTCCACAGCACTATGTCCTATATTTTCATCATTATTTAAATGTTATTGAGAAAGTGATGTTAAGTGAAGTGGCCTGCTTGAAAGAGGTTCTTTGGGTTAGTTTTTATTTCTCATTTAACACGAAACCTGTATTAGAAAGCTTCTTTTTAACCTCCCTCAGTAGATACTGAGCAGCCCTCTTTGGAAGCTGCAAAGAGCAACAATGCATCATCTTAATTAAAGGTTGTGATTTATCTTCTGAAGAAGGAAGAAGAATTCACCATCAAACACTACTTTGGCAAACAAAATCTCACTTTCATTTTTTAAGTCCCCAGAAGGTTGTTCTTTCCAGGTAGCATTGGCTGCCAGCACATGACTAAAATGAAGGTATACAGAAGGTATATGCCCATATCATTAACCACTGCATTTATTTGCAGAGGGAGAGTAGGCAAGCATGCCAGGCTCACCTCTACACATCAGCACCAGGAAGTGACTTCAGTCTAAAGACTACAGATCACTTCCATCCCTGCTCCCCTGGAGCTAAACAGTCTCATCCTTCAGCCACAGCAGCTCAGATGGGCTGCTCAGGGAATGCTCCTTCCAACTTACTGTAAAACTTCCCTCTGCACTTAGAGCTCTGTAAATACATGATCAGTGCTTCTGCCACTCTCTGTGTGCTCCCTAATACTGCCAAGGGAAATGTAAGTCTGCTTCATAGACCAAAATCCTTTACTAATGCATGGGTTATTTGTATTGATCATTTTAGTGCAGTTATTCATATTAGTACCCATAAGGAGTTGCAAGAGATGGGAAGGAAGAGGTTGCTACAGACAAAATTCAGGGCTAGCATGAGGATTCCATGGGTGACTTAAAATTAATTTGTATAAAAACCAGAAGCTGTTTCATTAATTCATTTAGATGTTGAAGATGGTAGTGAAAAGTCCTAAAAATTTCATTTTGAACAGGAATCTGTACTTTCAGCTAAAATTAGAATACTATTTTGAAAGACTGCTGAAAGATAGGATTGAGTTATTCCAGAACTTTCGATAACAGCACATAATTCAGAACTTGCACTCTTCAAAAACTGCATGCATGCCTAATTTCTTGGACTAATCTAAATATCAAGGTTTTCATTTCAGAGTGTCTATCTTCACCACGTTCAGTTTTTCACTTCAGCATTCATTATTTTGAATTTTAGAGTTAAAACCTTGAAAATGTCTCTGTCAAGAGAAAGTCTAGAATGCAAAGGATGAAAAGCAAAGATTAAATCCTTGTTTCCAAACAAAGGTAGAAGTCTTTGGCTCAATTGATTTTTGGGGTTTTTTTTGTCAGTTTATATGCAATATTTATGCTGCCCTGGTAACACTACAACATGATGAATTCTTATACTCCACACTGTAATTCTCTGAAGGTACCAGGAAATTGAAGTAGTCTGGGTATGATTCCCAAGGAATAACAAACAAAACACTCCTTAATTGCCTTGCTTCCTCAGATGCACAGTGGCACTCACATTTGACTGAATGGTATTTACAGCATGAGACCTAGGTCTTGGTCCAGGTCCTTGTCACCTGGTAATCTGCTGCATTAATAGGAAACCACAGTTATAAAATGAGATTACTGAACATTTCATGTTCAGTAGGATCTGGAAAAAAAGGATCTGGAAAAAAAGACATTCACTAAAGCTTAAAAGAAATCTGTCTATTTTACAATAGAAGTTAACTGAAGTTAATTACATGTAGTTTTATCAGGTATAAATGGATTTGTGATGAAGATAAAGTTATACTGACAGACCTTTAAATCTTCCCTGACACACTTCTGCTCTTCTGCTCTCTTCACTCCCCTTGTTCCAGTGCCAGTTCACAAATTCCTAGCTCTTCATAATTTTTTGTTTTATTCAAAGCTATGGACTAACAAAACAAAGTTCATACTGCATTATAAACAGCCCTTCTGTTGTCTGTGCATATTGTTGTAGGAATGGCTGCATGAGTGGGGTTAGAAAAATATCCTCTGAATTTATTTTATCTCAGAGTTGGCACAGAGGAAAGCCATCTTAGGAAGTAAGGCATGCACAGAATGATCCTTCTTCTGGCGTACTCTAGATTTGACTAACTAGCTGTTCATGGTCTGACAATTGCCTTCAAATCTCATATGTTGTTGCCACTAATGAATTTCTTCATGAAGATAGTGCGTTGCTCTTAATCCATTTGCTGTTGTGGCCTTTACAGCTTCTTAGAATATATTCCGCTATTTACTTCTTAGTTGTATAAATATATGTTTGCCATTGGTAAATTATGAAAGAAAAAAAAAATCTTTCCATCAAGCTGGTTTGTTGCGGAAGTGTTTAGAAAAGTTTTTATTTCCCCAGCTTTGTTATTGCCCATTAGAAGTACCAGATATTTACATGCCGTCATTACATTGTGCCAGACCTTCCAGAGGGAAGCTATTGTTCCACACACTAAAAGCAATTGATCTGTTAGGACACCAACCCAGAAGACTTAATAAACTGTTATAAGTAACTTTCAAGCTATATTGTATCACTGAATCAAAGGTTAAGCACCTCTTAAAGATGCAGTAAAGACTACTTCCTCTTACACTTATTTTTCCTGGAAGTTTCCATTCAAGTCTTGACCCATAGTGACCCTCATTAGCTCATAAAAGCCATCCAGATCCCAGCTTAGGATTCAGTTTCATAGAGGACACATATTTGATCTGCTTTCTATGGATTTTTAGAAAGCAAACCGTTTTTTACCATCACAGATATGCACTTACAGAAGTGGCCTGCTGATGCATGCAATGTATGGATGATGGGAAATGCATCTCTCTTTCAATTACTGAGAAGCACAAAAGTGAACTGGAAAAGTCAGTTTGCCATGAGACATTTGAAGAATGAAGACAGCTCAGCTAAACAGTGAATAGTTTCTCCTTCCCAAAGAAATCTCTTTGTCTTCTACTTAATATATCATAATTTCTCTTCTTGCCCTCTGCTTTGCTCATTGTGAGAAACTCATGTTTAAGATGTATCAGCAGTGGCAATAACATGGTAAACCTACAGATAAAAACAGGGAGAGAGCAGGAGGGTCCTCATGTTTGGATAGGATTGCAGTGGGAGAAGTGGCTTTAATTTTGTAGAGCTATTTCCACATGAAATTCTGCTCTCCCCTCCTTAAAGCTTCTGTCAAAAACATTCATCTACAAATAAGTCAGGTAATTACATTTCCAAGCAACTTATTTCCAACAGATTGTCCTACATCTTGTTTGTAACAGTTTGTGAGGCACTAAGACAAAGCTAATTGATAGCTAAATTATATAGGGAGATGCATTTAGAGGGTTAATTGCTTACTGCTTGCAACCAGACTTTTAAGAGATGGAATCTGCATATCTGTATTAAGATTTTAAATGACTGGAGAACCAAAATGTGGGTTTTTCTCTCTCAATTTCAAATCTTCAAAAATAAGCACTGCATCAATCTTTTTCACAAGAATCAGAACAAATCACTCCTGCTGCTTGCCAGTCTTTATATGACACTGGAAATTATTCAGGCTCATCTCTGAGGCTTGCTCTGAGATAGTAAGATAGAAAGGCACTTGGCAGCAGCTGTTAACCCACCTGCAGAGACAACTTCTGTCTCATTTCATCTCCTGAATTGCTCAAGCCACCAGACTAATGTTTACTTGTTCACAATCAAAGACACACATGTCCCTCTGGGACTGTGGGAGAAAGGAATGTTAGAGCTTTCAGGGCCTGAAATCCAAGCTGTTCCCCTTGTTTAAATATTGGGCAGCTATTAAGCTGCATATCCTGGAATGCCAAAATAGCTCGCCCAGGGCTGCAGTAAACCCTCCCTGACATGGTGTACACAACCAGTCTCTGCTAGCAGCTGTTTCTGTACTGGAAACCCTAAATTGCATGTTCACCAGCATCCCAATGTATGATCATCCTCTTAGGAAATAACCATTGAATCAGTAATGCTCAATACCGAAAGCTGTGTTTTAGAGGATTAATTTGGCTGAGAAGTAGTTTGTGTTAAAAAGTAGCAATATTGAAACCTATTTAAACAAACTGACACTCACTTCCTCTTAATTGTTATGTCCTTGGAAATTACCTCTGCTAATAGCTATTTTTTTTTCCTTCTGGACAGCTAAAGGTGACAATTCTGAAAAGTAAACACATTTAATACTGACAGGCGGCATGTTAGCATGAAGCCTTGCAGTGCATTTGTCTGTTGGTGTCGCTTCATAGCAATTATCACTACCAAATATCGACTACTTTTTTATTCCTGTTATAAGCAAGCTAACAATAAAATGATAAAAAGAAAAAAAAAAAACACGTTCTTTTTTACTTTCATGGTATTGACTGTCTTGGGAAACAAAAAACCCTCACTACATAGCAAGCAATTCTACCTTGATTCCAGAGAAATTAAAATAGAACAAAGCTAAGAAAGTGAGCTTCAAAAGCTGAGAGTTGGTAGCAGGATTTATTTAGGTTATTTTGTTTATCAGAAAACATTAATTGCCAGGCATATAATTTACTCATGAAACTCCAGAAAGCCAGAACCCTCTTCTACTCTGGCTGCTCAAGGAAGCCAAACTAGAGAGAGTCACCGGGAACTGTTGCTCTTACTGGGCCAGTACAGCCGAATGTGGAAGAGGGGTAGGAATTTCCCAGGTGTGAAGGTCACTTCACTTCATGGTAACAAGCAGTCTCAAAAACAAGAGTGATCCAAACTGCTGTCTTAATGGCTGAAAAGCCACAAGCCTCAGAAATTTCTCATTTAATTTTTTTTTTTTTTGAGTATCCCCAGAGTCAACACTCAGCAAGTCCAAACCAACCAAATCCAGGGCTGGTCTCTGCCCAAAGGACAGAGCAACAGGCCAAGAGAGTCACACCAGCCTCTATTTTGAGCAAGAACTAAGTTGCACATCTTTTGTCTAATCGTAGTCCAGATATACAAAGGTTGCAAAGTATTATTTCTAGGTAGGATATTTACTGTTTGATACCTAAATACTAAACTGTTGAAGAATAACAATTTATCTGCTTGGAGAGGGTAACCCCAAGAAACCTAACAAATTAACCTGGCACCTACATTTCTTGGTATTTTTCCCATACTTGGTGCAGATTTTCTGAGCTGCTCTCACAAACACACTATTTACCAGCTTTTGTTAGTTTGTTCTGTCTATTGTAGGAAAATGTCCTTTTTAAGGCAAAAGTAACCATCACCTGACTTTTTGCTGAGTGACACAGGCTACTTTTTTTGCCCAGTGTAGTGACTAACTATGGTTTCTACTACTCCCTAACTCAGCTGCCTATCATAATATAGATTATATCTTAATTCACACTTGGGAAACTTCTGAATTAGGCTGTGGAAATTAAAGAAACACAGTAAGAAGGAATGAGATTATCCAGAGACAAACATTAAACTATTTGGTGCTTTAAACGTATACTAGCATTTCAATCAAATCATTGCTATTTTGCTATTTAGTAGTTCCTGTTTTGGAATTCTGCTCATCAGCTCAAGTTTGCCAGCTTTTGTTCATGATTTCTAATGTGGTTAATAAGCCTTTTCTCAGAAGCAAAGTCTTCACCTGTTTTGTAAACACGGACTGCTACCTTGTATGTTTGATTCCATAATAGCAAATGACTGGATGTGCTCTGACATAGTAGGCTATACAAAAAAAAAAAAAAACCAAAACAACAGGCAAAACGTCCTTTACCTTGTTAAACAATTATTTTTTAATCACTAAACTGCTCAACTTTTTTTCCAACACCTGTCATTCTACCCTGGTTCCTAAGCCACATATACTTTTGTCTGCTCCCCCTGCATGACCCAAAATACAGACCAAAGGGAATCTAACCTTTCTTCTGCTACCCTCTCTGCCACATCTGCCCATCTCCAAGGGGCCACACTCCAAGCACTCACTACTCTGAACCCCCACCTTCAGTCTCAAGACTGGAAACTGATTCTTCTAGATACCATACTTTTTTCCACAAATGAAATTTTGTTGTGTTGTACAGTAGAAGAGAGACATAGTATTTTCTGATTTCTTCTGCTACCTTTTTGCAAAAGAAAAAGAAATTACCACAGAGAATTTCACAGTTCTAGGTTTTAAGTTCAGATTTCCAAAACACTTTACATTCAAATTCCTAAAATTATTTCCTGACATATAAAGAACTATTTTTATATTTTTTTTTTATTTTCCCTACCTTTCACCCAGGAAACAGAGGCAGTCAGTATTGTAAA